>CM057342.1:658744213-659344213 GCA_030015575.1 Agapanthus africanus | reverse complement strand
ATTGGGTTATGAGTACACCGGACAGGACTCGCCGGGAACATGCTAGTTGGTCATATACCAGACGTCAGATGGCAGTTCCCTGGTGACATGTGTGCAGGTTAGTTCATCGACCTGGGGATCGTCATTTGTCTCGTGTGAGTTCCCACTGTACTTTGATTACTACCCTACCACGGCTCAAAGGAGTCGTGCAAACAGGTTTTAGTTGGGTACAGTCCCGAGCCACATGGAGGCAGTGAGCGTATCTTCAGGGGTTCGTCTCTCCCGGTATTGGGGGTGAGGTCGTGCTGTGTCTAGGAGAGCCATTACACAAAGTCCTTGGCCAAGGCAAGGAGATTTACTGGTAGGTATTCCAGTAGTATCTCAGGGTGTTCTGGGCTACACTCCGACACGACTTGTACCGCTTTTGGGGGTCTGACTTTTACCAACCCCCTAGGCCCGCCATGCGATACTCATAGACGAACGGACCGGACTGCACGGATATTGTCACTGACAGGCTCAGTAGGGTGTCAGGCTGAGTTCGCTCACAGACGTCCCTTTTGGTCAATACCTGGTAGCCCGTTATGTATTGGCTTATACCTCTGACGTGCTAGTGGTTAAATCCACAACCAAGGTGTTGATGAGTCTTTAGAGTCCCCCACATTCAGTTACTCAGCTTTCGGGCGAAAGGTTGTAGAGGCCGTATGGAGATATGGCAAGGTCCGATCAGATACGTGCGGTATTGCACGGATCAGGATCGGACAGTCTGTACTATAGGCCGTATGGCAATATGGCAGGGTTCGATCAGATACGTGCGGTATTGCACGGATCAGGATCGAACAGATATTACTAGCCGGCTTTGGTATAAGCCGGATTCTAGTATAGTACAGTGGAGATTTTGTCTCATTGCATTTGTATTTCGGTCGAGATACAGATGCGGGTGTGTATGCACAGTATCGGGGTTTTCCCGTAATTTATTACGGGACCAGTTTTCTGGAGTTGCCAGTTTGCTTTCCGTTTCGGCCAATTTCCATTATTCCGTTCATTGGCCGAAGTTTGGTGGAGGAGGGTTTATTTGCATTGTTGCAAATAAGCTATTGTGGAAGGGGGTCTTTGTATATTTGTATCATGATGGTTTTCATGATGGGTGCCATCCTTTGACCTTGCTTGACTTGTATCTTCATGATGGCATGACTTTTTGAGTCATCATGTTTGATGGATGGTTTTTGGTGTGTTGGTTTTTCTAGTCATCATTTCTACACATCATGACTTGACCTCTCCCTTGTATGATGGTTCCTTCCCCCCTTGCTTTTTCTCTCTCCAATCACACATGAACAAAGGGGGGCCGGCCACTATTGGTGGGATAAGAAAAATGCTTCATTTGTAGTGTGGAGAAAATATATGATACTCTCATTCTTTTGAATGCTAGTTTTTTCCCTTCACCTCTCTCCAAGTTCTTCTTCCTCCACAAATGGCAACTCCACTACCCCAAAAAGAGACACAAGCTCACTACATATTCTACAACGAACCTTGGGCACGTCGAGTAACCGGCTTCGTGCCCGAGTTGCCTCGGCATTGAGGTGGGAGCCCGTAAACGATGTAGGCAACGTGGTGCACTTCCGGCGACGAGGAGGAGACGGACGGAGATCCCGCGAGGAGATCGGATTGGAGATGAAGACCGGAGGACTTGGATCGTCGGTATATCTCTTTCCCATCTTCTAGTTAGCTTAGACTTGTTAATGGTAACGATCCGGGTGTTTAGTGCGCGGTGGTGCCGGTTTGCTAAGTCTGCAAAATTAAAGTTATTCACCGTTTCCGCATTCCGGCGTCGGATTGACGGCCGGGGCGCCGCCGTGCACTTACAGTGGTATCAGAGCCTCGCCATTAACTTAGTCTAGCTTGGTGTAATGTGTTTTTCAGTTCCGATCGATCGAAATGTCCGAAAACCCAAATACACCCACGACAGTTTCTGTTGAATTTTTTCAGTCTCCAAAAATTTTTCAGGTTGCATAAAAGTACTATGCTCGAAGATCTAAGACCAGTGGAGAAAATCGAGACACTGATTCTCCCATCTAAGCGCGGAAGCGCGGCAAGTACCCACTTATTGCCGCTCTTCCGCCGCCGTAGTTATTGAACAGTGTGTGGAAATTTTCCAGTGGGCCTCTGGGGTTAAATTTGGGTTTCTGGAACATTAATTTTGGGCCCATATTTTCTGTAACTGCTACAGTATTGTTTTGGGGCCCACTTGTTAATTTTTGATCGATCGGATATTTTAAACACATTTTTCACAGTATTTACATTATATCTGCGACCGTGAATGTCACTTGATCGGTAAATCCTGTCTAACTGCTATAGCCCGGTTAGACGGATTTGCGAACGTGACTTTCACGTTGATGTTCTATGTATTTGCTGTGTTGTTGCGGATCGGTCGTAGGGATAGCCTGGATGCAATGCTAGTACAGTTTTTGTGGTATTATGTACATTTGATATTGCGGGGCGAGCGTCCGATATGTGGACTGCCGTCACTGCCTGTTTGTATTATTATTTTGGGGCACGACCTGGTTGCGGTCGATGTACCCGTTGTATGTATATTTTACTTTCTGTACTAGGATTGCCCCGCGGAGGGGTGCACGGATAGCCGGGTTCTGGAGGGCAACAAGCCCGCATCTCATGGCATTGAGACGGAGGGGGCTTCACTCTAGGATTGGCGGGCTATTCGCCGCACTCGTAGGGGGTACAGGTTGACCCAGGAGAGGTGCCCAAGTTACCGGATTCCGTGAAGTGCTGGGTGGTCCATTCACGGTGCTGAAGGGGGCTGCCTCGCTTCAGGTTTTGGCGGGTGACTTACCGCGCCCGTAGGGGTCTAGGTTTTCATTGCACAGGCTATCCACACGACCAGGGGAACGTCGGGTTTCAGCAGTGGCTCTGTGAAACCCGGGGATCCCAGATATCTGTATTGTTTCTGTGATGCTGTACATTTCTGTGATGTTGCATTTTATTCACGCCTTGAGCGAATATAATATATTGGTATATATATTAGTAGATGTTGTTTATGTTTTTCATCCGCGCTAGTCCAGTCCCCGCTCTGTCGTTAGTTAGCTAACCTAACGGGTAATGACGGGACCCAGTGGCGAATGCGGATGGCATATACGTACATCAGTATATTTTCGTTCTTTTTGGTGTGATCAATTGATGGGACTGCATTGATTCGGATCAATGCAAGTTAAAAACAAACCTAATCTGATGTTGTTGGAACACTTTTCAAAAAGCTGTTATTGCAAGGACGTTCTCTTTTGTTTTGCATCGCGGTATTCATTTGGAATATCCTGCACCCCATTCTACGGGGAAAGAGCCGAGATCCCTTCACCGGGAGTGACCTCTTTAGCAACGGTTTTCGTCACTATATTTTCAAAAAGCTATCCGTTCCTTCAACGATATCAAGTTCATTACGTTAAAGGTTTTCGCCAGAAACCATTCGTAGCCCTCCGTCGTTTCATATGGGTGGTCAATAGTATTCAAGCTGTGTTTGTTGGCCTTAGTTAAGGCACAGTGTTTGGTAGCTGTTGGGTGTTCATATGCTGCATAGATAGATGCGTTGGTTTGGGACAGTCGTATAGCCTTGTTGGCCCTAGTCAAGGGCTTGTACGGGTGGATTCAAATCAACCTGGATAATGACGGGTAGAACTTGACATGTGACTTATGATTTGTTGGCCTTAGTCAAGGTCATAAGAGCATGGGGTAAAAATCACATCGGGAGTTTCAAAAGAACTGAAACTTGCCAGATATGCGCATACCTTCTGGAGTGTGATAGCGTGAGCGGATTCCGTCACGTTATCATGCAATGATAGTTGGATCCCGATTCCCACTGATGAGTTAGTTTACTCCTCGGGTAACCCCGACTAATTCTTCTTTCAGGTTTGGAGGAGAATTTGAGGTACAGTGGGAGGTTTCCAGATTAGATAAATTGGTGACCATTCTGATCTAGGTTAGAGTGCACGCTGAGTGTTTCTTTTCTCTCTCTCTTTGGCAGCGACCATTGACCCGACCCTAAGACTATGACTCAGTGACCAAGTTGACCGAACCTTCTTAACAACGGCTTTTGGATTGTCAGAGTTGCAAACCTCATTGCCACTCCTACTTTTACCCTTTTCTCCAGGACACCCCGTATTACTACGAACGTCCACTTCCATTGGACAAAACCATCGTATGGTTAGATACGAACTCGAAAAGATTTATTCGAGGATGGTTTCAGGTTCTGGAGAAAACGGATAGGATTATTCAGTTGTCTTTTCCTTTTACCCTCTCTCAGGTTACGAGTACTCCTTGGTTTAGGGGTAGTACACATATTACGCAAATTGGATTGTCTTCTTCCAAACCTTAGGCTGGTGCCGACCGGTAGGGAATGAAGTAAACCAATTAGCATAATGATGGTGTGCAGAAGGTATTAAGTTCAGACAAAGCAAGGGATTAGTAAGAGGGCAAAGTAAATTGCAACAGATATTCACGACCAAACCAAATATTTCGTTACCACTCCCACATCACCTTTGTATTTCTCCAGGACACTCCGTATCACTACGAAGATCCACAGTTTATTTGGATACTCCATCGTATGGTTATATACGAACTCGAATGGAACTTGTTCCAGTTCGGGGATGGATTCTGGTTCAGGAGAAATAGGAATAAGGTTTATTCGGTTGTCTTTTATCTTCACCCTCTCTCATTGCGAGTGTTCCTAGGATTGGGACAGTACACCCATTATGCTTATTGGATAGTCTTCTTCCAAACCATAGGCTGGTGCCGAACGGTAGGGAAGGAAGAAAACCATTTGGCCTAAAGGGGTGTGCAGAAGGTAAAGACTAAAGACATATGAAGGGATTTGGAGAGGTGGCAAAGAACTATACGGTTACAGTCGTGAATCTGGAAGAGGCATTACTAGGAATACCAGAATACCCCATCGGAACATTTCAATGTTTCAGTTTCACTGTGTAATGTTGATGGAAAACTGATTTCCCGATTGGATACTTACTCCAGGGTATGTATTTACCAGGTACGATTCTCACATCTGTATGGTTTTACAGATGATGAGTGGGAGTAAGTTATTGGGAATTGGGTGATTATCCTCATTATATCGGGATTCGTTATAATCGGTGATATTTGAGGAAATCACCTGGGCTGTTTGCCGGTCGGCAAATATTTGGTTTTGAATATCCGCTGTTATACACCAATTTCAAATTGATATATCTGTACGTCTATTTTCATAGAGTGAGATATACCTTTCTGAAATTATGTCTACGACATTTACCTATATCAGTAGATGGTTAGGTAAGGAGCATTAAACAGCGGTGTAATTCTTCTTAACCATAAGTACAGTTTTCAACCTACGACACACAGTGAATGAGTTATCAGACTCAAGGGACTTATACAGAGTATTGTATGTTGTCCAGGGTCCATCAGGACAGAGGGGTTGGTCCTCGTACTATATTCGGTTTACTTATGACTTCTCTACTTTTTAGACAGGTGTTTCGTGGAAACACAGGGTCTGAATTTTAAGAAGTTATAGGTATTTGAATAGAGTAGAGAACCAGGTGTAGCAAGTATCGGGATTCTTCAAAGTGATCGAAGATGTAGATACTTGTATATGGTATTCAGTTGATAGTAATGATAAAGAGAACTTGCTTCTCTTTCAGGTTACTCATAATTGGAAGCATTCCTAAGTTGAGTTACGCTGATCGGCCTTCTTCCATTTAGTTGACATGCGCTGGGGACAGCTGCATGATTTGAATCTGGTTCAATTAAATCAGTGCCTCTGTTGGATATAGAACAGTTCATATCTTAACGATGTTAAGGTACGGGGAGTTGTCCGGTTTATGATTAAAACCAGACACTGGACGACTCAAGGCACGTTTCTGTAATGGCTGTTTGTGGGTTGACCCAGGCTATGACGAGGGTTGACTTTCTACCATCTGGATGAACAATAGCGATATTGTTCTAGACTCGCCACAGTTTTATTAAAGATGGATTTTTTCAGAAAACAGTAGTGGGAGTATGGTAGAACTGGAAATGATTCCAGAACCACAAACGATTACTGAAGATTTGATAAGGAACCTAAAGATTCAATCTGAATTGACATTCCATTGGCCACTCCGCAGATAAGGTGGGTAACTTCAGGCACCCGAGAGGTACTCCGGTAGCCTCAAGGACGGTGACAGGGAAGTTCTTGTTTACCCACAATTGCCATTGCTGTTGTTCCAGGTTACGAGACCCGGCGGGAGGATGAGTATAGCGTCGTTCTAAACCAGTTTTAGAAGTAAACGTCTATATGACTCTGCCAGAGGGTTGTCGTAGTCAGTGGGAGCAGCGGAAGCATTGGTGGACAGGTTGCTTATGTCTATTTATAGACTAGAGCAGATGTAGCGGAGATAGATCATCTATTTCTGACGTGACAGTCATGGGTTTGACTTCATCAGAATAGGGGATGGATCAGTTGAGAAGGTAGTAGGGTGTGATATCCTGGTATTTGGATGATATACACAGAGTAGGAAAAGAAACTCCTACACTACGATCGGTTATACTTTGGTCGTCACACAGTTGTTTCTCCACAAAGGAAATGGATTTTATATCAGACATACTGGTTACTAGATCTATGGTCTTAGATCTAGATTTGGGTGGTTTCCCAATCAGGGTACTTGACAGCATTCTAAGAGTATTTAGGATGGACGACTCCTGGCACGGTAGTGTACCTGCAGGTAATGGAGTCACCCTCTCCAAAGGTGTCTTACAGACTAAAGGGGAGAGGGACGGGCATGATTGGCAGATCACTTGCTCAGGCAATTGAGTCAATCGTGAGATGTCAAGTACCACACCAGATGTTGTTCTTGCACTAGATGCAATAAGTTGACATTAATCCAATCCTGGAGAAACAGTCGGAAGCAGTTTTAGAACATAAGTGGATGTTCTAGGGAGATGATAACGACAGCCTCATTCAGGAGACAGTTATCATTCCAGGCTTCCAAGGTGACATGGACGACAAGGAGGTTGTCAGAGTTATAGTTTTCCTTCTGATGAGGGGCAGTATTTTGGACAGGTGGTCCAAGGCAATACTGAGGGAGGCATGGCGCGCAGGACACTGATTAAGTTCATTTGTCAACACAGTCTAAGAAGTTTGGATTTGGAGTTCATTTATGAGCTACGTCCCATCAGACATCCAGACATATTCTAAGACTGATATTGCTCATTTCGGGAGATGGCTTTCTCCGTGAACTTGAGATATAGAGAGACATAGAAAGAAACAACTGAGCGGATCCACTCACTAAGGCTATTCCTCGAACGCAATAGTTCCGCAAACGAGCTTTGTGAGACTGACTAGTAGAGGAGTTGGATGTTCGGTATCACACGGGCTGTGAGTATGCGACATCGCAATAATTAGCCTTGAGTGCAAGTGGGAGATTGTTGGAGATAGTGCCCTCAGAGTCAATTATTAGGTCACAGGTACGTGATTGTAATGATTGAGGGAGGACCTATCCCGGTAGGACAGTCTTACTCGAGATGATAGTATGCTATCTGGCTTACCTTTATCATCGTGTACTGTTTTAGGTGACCTGACACGTCGCTATTACACGTTGATAGAGCCCCTAGGATTCTTGCTTGGCCACCAGCAGTATGAGGGCGATCATATAAGTGGGAGCTGGGGTCTATAAGCATATCCTTAAAAGGTCCCTAGTCGTGGGAGTTTCGAGACCGGGCATCGATACTCCATTAGTATACTAGTGTATACAGTCGAGACCCCGACGAGGGGCGGTGGCCGGTCTCACAAGCCACTGGTGTCAGTTGGATCACCTAAGATGTATACAGGTGCTCATTGGGTTATGAGTACACCGGACAGGACTCGCCGGGAACATGCTAGTTGGTCATATACCAGACGTCAGATGGCAGTTCCCTGGTGACATGTGTGCAGGTTAGTTCATCGACCTGGGGATCGTCATTTGTCTCGTGTGAGTTCCCACTGTACTTTGATTACTACCCTACCACGGCTCAAAGGAGTCGTGCAAACAGGTTTTAGTTGGGTACAGTCCCGAGCCACATGGAGGCAGTGAGCGTATCATCAGGGGTTCGTCTCTCCCGGTATTGGGGGTGAGGTCGTGCTGTGTCTAGGAGAGCCATTACACAAAGTCCTTGGCCAAGGCAAGGAGATTTACTGGTAGGTATTCCAGTAGTATCTCAGGGTGTTCTGGGCTACACTCCGACACGACTTGTACCGCTTTTGGGGGTCTGACTTTTACCAACCCCCTAGGCCCGCCATGCGATACTCATAGACGAACGGACCGGACTGCACGGATATTGTCACTGACAGGCTCAGTAGGGTGTCAGGCTGAGTTCGCTCACAGACGTCCCTTTTGGTCAATACCTGGTAGCCCGTTATGTATTGGCTTATACCTCTGACGTGCTAGTGGTTAAATCCACAACCAAGGTGTTGATGAGTCTTTAGAGTCCCCCACATTCAGTTACTCAGCTTTCGGGCGAAAGGTTGTAGAGGCCGTATGGAGATATGGCAAGGTCCGATCAGATACGTGCGGTATTGCACGGATCAGGATCGGACAGTCTGTACTATAGGCCGTATGGTAATATGGCAGGGTTCGATCAGATACGTGCGGTATTGCACGGATCAGGATCGAACAGATATTACTAGCCGGCTTTGGTATAAGCCGGATTCTAGTATAGTACAGTGGAGATTTTGTCTCATTGCATTTGTATTTCGGTCGAAATACAGATGCGGGTGTGTATGCACAGTATCGGGGTTTTCCCGTAATTTATTACGGGACCAGTTTTCTGGAGTTGCCAGTTTGCTTTCCGTTTCGGCCAATTTCCATTGTTCCGTTCATTGGCCGAAGTTTGGTGGAGGAGGGTTTATTTGCATTGTTGCAAATAAGCTATTGTGGAAGGGGGTCTTTGTATATTTGTATCATGATGGTTTTCATGATGGGTGCCATCCTTTGACCTTGCTTGACTTGTATCTTCATGATGGCATGACTTTTTGAGTCATCATGTTTGATGGATGGTTTTTGGTGTGTTGGTTTTTCTAGTCATCATTTCTACACATCATGACTTGACCTCTCCCTTGTATGATGGTTCCTTCCCCCCCTTGCTTTTTCTCTCTCCAATCACACATGAACAAAGGGGGGCCGGCCACTATTGGTGGGATAAGAAAAATGCTTCATTTATAGTGTGGAGAAAATATATGATACTCTCATTCTTTTGAATGCTAGTTTTTTCCCTTCACCTCTCTCCAAGTTCTTCTTCCTCCACAAATGGCAACTCCACTACCCCAAAAAGAGACACAAGCTCACTACATATTCTACAACGAACCTTGGGCACGTCGAGTAGCCGGCTTCGTGCCCGAGTTGCCTCGGCATTGAGGTGGGAGCCCGTAAACGATGTAGGCAACGTGGTGCACTTCCGGCGACGAGGAGGAGACGGACGGAGATCCCGCGAGGAGATCGGATTGGAGATGAAGACCGGAGGACTTGGATCGTCGGTATATCTCTTTCCCATCTTCTAGTTAGCTTAGACTTGTTAATGGTAACGATCCGGGTGTTTAGTGTGCGGTGGTGCCGGTTTGCTAAGTCCGCAAAATTAAAGTTATTCACCGTTTCCGCATTCCGGCGTCGGATTGACGGCCGGGGCGCCGCCGTGCACTTACAGACTCAGCCAGAAGGCTTCGTAGATAGTGGGAGCAGCGGGAGGGTGTGCAAGCTGCTTAAATCCATTTATGGATTAAAGTAAGCATCGCGGAGTTGGAACATCTGCTTTGACGTCGTTATCAAAGAGTTTGATTTCGTCAAAATGTAGATGAACCTTGTATCTACAAGAAGGTAGCAGAGAGTAAGGTTGTCTTCCTCGTATTGTACGTAGACGACATACTCTTGATAGGAAATGACATTCTTATGCTGCAATCGGTCAAGCTCTTCTTATCACAAAGATTCTCAATGAAAGATCTTGGTGATGCCTCCTGCATATTGGGAATCAGGATCTATAGAGATAGATCCAAACGGATATTGGGATTGTCCCAATCCAGGTACATTGACACCATACTAAAGAGGTTTAGTATGGAAGAATCCAAGCGTGGGAACTTACCCACGATCTCTGGAGTCACTCTCTCCAAAGAGATGTCTCCCAAGACTGATTTGGAGAGAGCTCGCATGCAAGGGATACCCTATGCTTCGGCTGTAGGCTCTATCATGTACGCGATGCTATGTACCAGACCCGATGTAGCATACTCACTAAGTATAGTGAGCAGGTATCAAGCTGATCCTGGAGAGAGTCACTGGACAGCTGTGAAGAGCATTCTCAAGTACTTACGAAGGACTAAAGAGATGCTCTTGGTGTATGGTAACGGAGAACTCCAAGTGGAGTCCTTTACCGATTCGAGCTTCCAGAGTGATAAGGACGACTCTAAGTCGCAGTCGGGATTTGTCTTTACCCTTTACGGAGGGACGGTTAGCTGGAAGAGTTCCAAGAAGGAAACCGTGGCAGACTCGACGATGGAGGCTGAATACATCGCTGCCAACGATGCTGCCAAAGAGGCTGTCTGGATCAAGAAGTTCATTACTGAACTTGGAGTGGTTCCATCTATTGAGCATCCAATACCTTTGTATTGTGATAACAATGGAGCGGTGGCTTTGGCCATGGAACCCAGATCCCATCAGCGATCCAGGCATATTCTGAGGCGGTATCACCTGATCTGAGAGATAGTTGATCGCCGGGAGATCGAGGTCAGGAGGGTTGACACGAAGAATAACACAGCGGATCCACTCAAGAAGGCCATTCCCCAGATACAGTTTGAGAGACTCTTCGGGATGCTCGGTATGAGATACTATAGCAGCTGGCCCTAGTGCAAGTGGGAGATTGTTAGTTGTATATATACCCTAGAGGCCAGTATTGTACAGATGATGTATATTATATTGGATGCTTGGACATATATAGAGATGACTTTCTTGCTCGATATGATAGTATGCTATCTAGTTGCTCTTTATCTTAACATGTATACTTGTCTCTTTATACTGTCTTAAAGTTACATGTTGGTAAAATCCTTAGGATGTGTACTTGACTACCTGGACTATGATGCGGATCATACTAGTGGGGACATGGTAGTCCATAAGTACATCCTTCAAGGTCCCTAGTCATGGGTATATCGAGACAGGGCATCGATATACCAGTGTAGACTAGCGCATACGCTTCTCGACCCATGAGATGGGCGATGGATGATCCCATATCCATTGGTGTTTGACATCAGAGATGGTATACGGGTGCTCAGTGGAGACTGGGAACACTGGACGGACTCGCCGAGAACTCCCAGATGGTATTATACCTCACGTCAGATGGCAGTTCTCAGGTGATACTTGTGCAGGTTAGTCTGTAGACCCGAGATCGTCATAGAGTCTTGTGTGATTCCCACTGTGCTTTGATTTCCACCTTACCACGTCCATGAGGGCGTGCAAAACGGTGGTTTTTAGGTACAGTCCCGAGTCACATGGAGGCAATGAGCGATAGGAGGGGTTTCGTCTCTCCCGGTATTGGGGGTTGATATTGCACTGTGCTCGATTGGCCGTAACAGGTAAGTCCCTGGCCAGGGCTGATTAGAGATTTACTGGTAAGTGTTACCAATAGTTTCTCGACCCGTTATGAGCCTCACATCGGCACGACTTATCGGTTATTGGGGTCTGACGTTTACCACCCCTAGACTTGACATGTGACATATCATACGAAGAGACCGGACTGCGCGGGTAGTGTTGCCGGTTGGCTCGACGGGAGTTGTAGCTGGTTCGCTTGTTTTCTTCTAATCGCTCAATACCCGGGTGGCCGTTACGTTTAGCTGACCGCTTGCGGCTTGGGGGTGCTTGATATGATCATCACCCACTGCCGGCGTATTGACGAGTCTTAGATTCCCATAAAGGAGTTACCTAGTCCAGGCGAAACGTTATGGTGCGCGTATGCGATATGCGCATGGACCCGGTTAAAATGCGCGTATGAGATACCGTATATTAATCGGGCGGCTTGCTTTTGGTTGGGCCGTATGTGATATGGCCGGACTGATAAATCAAATGTTGATTTATCATTTAACCATCATTTTCTCACTAGAAATCCTTTCTTGTATTTTTGGGATGTATGCATGCATGTATGCATTCTTTCTTGTTTCATGCACATATGGATGTGCTTGCATACATACATACATACATCATCCTTCATGGTTGTATATATAAAGAAAATGGTGGCAATATAAGACTCACACCATGATTTTATATATATGAATTATTATTGCATTTGATTTAAAACAAAAAGAAAAAGGAATGGATAATTCATGGTTTCTTTCTACACTCTTCTTTGACCTAAACATGCTCACCCACCATTTAACCATGGATTAACTTTCCTTTTGGGTTTTAACTTAAGTTCAATAATATCCTTATTGTTTAACCATGGTTTGAGATGAGAGGTAAAAAATATATATAGATATATTTTCTATTTTCTCATGTGAGTTTATCTTTCTCTTATTCTAAAAGGCCACCATCTTCTTCCTCCTTCATCTTTTGCTCTCTAGATTTATCTAGTGAGCAAATTACTCATCAAGTTAGAATTTTGAAGTGAGAAAAGCCACCACAACACCATTCTACACAAGTCTTGCCCACTTGTTTAGAGTGTTAGCTTCATTTCATTTTCTTGATAAAGTGAAGTTGCAAGCTTGGACAAAGCGGACTCCGGGTGGATCATCGTGGACCTAGAGAAGTTTAAGCGGACTTTTTCCAAACCCCAAGTAGCCGAGGAGTCTAGCGTAGGGAGCTACAAAGGTTGTACTCTCAAAACCCTAGCTTAATCTACTTGTGTTGAAGTGTAGTTTATGAAACCCTAATTTTTCTAGGAATGATTCTTTGTATGCTTACTTAGCACCCTAAATTTTTAATCTTTGGTACATGTGATGCTTCCAAATCCTTCATGAGGTGCTAGGTAAACCCAACAATCATGCCCCAGGCTTGGGGCGTTTAGAGAGTTTTGTCCTTTAGAGTTTGCCCTGGGCGCTTGGACTCTTTTTGGCCTCTCTCTTTTATAAAAAGATGCTTTGGGAGGAACCGTCGGAGCAGGGACGGCCTTGGGATGAATCCCCTTGTACTTAGAAGGGGAGTTGTCAGAGTTTGGCTGACGCTTAGGGGAATATCCGCGGACGACTACTGAGTCCTTTGCTTGCTTCCAATCTTATATATAGATGAGGAAAGATTTCTCGAAGATTGAACTGGCTTCTGCTCTCCTTGGATCTCCACCAGCTGTAGAAATATTTTCAATACTGAGGTGGTAAAATCTTGTCTAACCCTTCGCAGTGTTGGATATATGTATTCCCTAGAGGCCATTATATGTATAGTGGATGCTTGGACATGTATATATGTATATAGATGACTTTCTTGCTCGACATGAAAATATGCTATCTGGTTTACTTTATCTTAACATGTTCATTTGATCATGCATTTTACTCATTTGGTACATGTTGATAAAGCCCTCAGGATATTTGCTTGACTACTGCGACTATGATGCGGATCATACTAGTGGGACGCGTGTAGTTTATAAGCATATCCTTGAACTGTTCCTAGTCATGGGTGTATCGAGATGGGGCATTGATATTCCAGAGTAGACTAGCGTATACCATTCTTGTCCCATATGATGGGCGATGGATGATCCCATATACATCTGGTGAGCTGACACCAAAGATTGTATACGGGTGCTCAGTGGAGACTGGGTACACTGAACGGATTTGCCGTGAACTCCTATATGGTATTATATCTATCGTCGGATAGCAGTTCTCAGGTAACACTGGTACAGGTTAGTCAGTAGACCCAAGATCGTCATAGAGTCTTGTGTGTGCTCCCACTGTACTTTGATCTCCACCCTACCACGGCTCTACTGAGTCATGCAAACAGGTGGATTTTAGGTACAGTCTCGAGGCACATAGAGGAAATGAGCGATAGGAGGGGTTTCGTCTCTCCCGGTATTGGGGGTTGATGTTGTGCTATGCCCGATTGGCTATAACAGCAAGTCCCTGGCTAGGGCTGCTGAGATTTACTGATAAGTGTTATCAGTAGTTTCTCGATCTGTTATGAGCCATACACCGGCATGACTTATTGATTTATTGGGGTCGACGATTCCATCCCTAGACTCGATATGCTACATATCTGACGAAGAGACCGGACTGTACGGTAAGTGTTGCCAGTTGGCTCGATGGGAGTTTTGACAGCTTCGCTGGTTTTCTTCTGGTCGCTCAATACCCGGGTGGCCGTTACGTTTAGCTAACCACTTGCAGCTTGTGAGTGTTTGATACGAGCATCACCTACTGCCGGCGTATTGATGAGTCTTAAAGTCCCACACAGGAGTTTCCTAGCTCAGGCGAAACGATATAGTATGCATATGAGATATGCACGGGGACCCGATTAAATGCGAGTATGTGATACCGTATATTAATCGGGCATTTTTTCAATTGGTCGGGTCGTATGTGATATGACCGGTTTGTTAAATCAAGTGTTGATTTAACATTTGAGAACAATTCTTTATTTAAACCCTTTTTCTAAATAGATGTATGCATGCATGTATGCACATGTTGATGTGCATGAACATAACGGTACATAAATTAGATATGTATACATATATATTAGCGTCCTATTCCACTAATATATATATATATATATATGCATATATAACAGCGTCCCATTCCACTGTTATATATATATTTAGGAGTAAAAATATCATGAAAACAAGTGTCTAGTATCGACACATAAATACTCATATCCATACGTTCGTCGAATCGTAAGTTTCCGGTATCGACACCCATGATCCACGTATCGGTCTTTCTCATATTCATACGTTCCTCGAATCGTAAGTGTCCGGTATCGACACCCATGATCCACGTATCGGTTTTCTGATATCTATACGTTCCATGAAACACAAGTGTCTCACCTCGACACTTGTGTTCCACGTATCGGTATATACGTCCTCCGAATCTTAAGTGCCCGAACATCGACACTCTCGATCCCGTATCGGTTTAAAACAAATCTCTGAGTGAATGCATCCAAATATCAAGTAAAGAATAAGAATACTTGCATAATTTCATGAAACCACCACGGTCCTCAAATCCAGAAAACATCATATGAAATCCATATCTCAATGCGAAAATCCATGAATATAACATATGCAACATAAAACAGTATGTGAGTATATGAAGGAAAAACCGCTATCTAACTGCAACAAGTTATTATATATCATACGGTTTCTAATTTCTCCAAGTCCATACAACATCAAATAAAGGTGAACATGTAGCTATAGCCAGGTATACGTAACCACGTCGGTATAGCAAGATATTTGTATCTACCTATCAATAATGATGTAATACCCTCCAGGTATATGCACAAGTATGTATGCATGATGTACACGTAGCTATATCTCATATGTGTATATACCTATCACTAATGGTACAATACCATATAGGTATATAGGTAACTGACATGTAGGCATGTCAAGGCATATGTGTAAGTATGTAGGTATACGGGTATACTATATGTCATATGCACAATAAAAATAAGGATTGTGTCTCAAGTCCCTAACCAATACAATATCATGTATGCATAGGTGTTGTGCGGGTGTGAGTGGCATACAATCAGTGCTCGTACAACATGAACTGTCAATAATAGTGCAGTGTCCAAGGGTACAAGTCTAAGCACAAGAAGTAATAATATGCAATGAAGTTTTATGCACAATCTCTATATGTGCAATATAAACATGCGGCTAATATCATATCATATCTAGCCCTGACGCATAACGCCATGCGGGCAATTTCCCTATAGATGTTAAATCTACTTACCAACGCTCCTGGCTAAGTAAATCCAACCACCTGCTTTCCCTTCTTCGCAGCGTCCGAAATCCTCGCCTGCGACCCTAAGATAATAAAATAATATAACAAGTATATGTTAGCAATCGACCAATAACACGTACCAACTACGTTGACCGACGCACCAACTCCAAACATACTCTCAAGTGTACATCTAGTGGCTAACGCGTGTAGCGACACTACGAAACCAACTCAAGAGCAAAAGCTACACAAAGACACGAACGACATCGGCACAACCCTAACTAGGAATGCTAAACGACACAACCACTAAACCTAGACCCTGATCATACCGATCGCGCATTCACAACACAATAAATAACGTGGAATCTAATATAAGTAACGTCGCAATATCAAAAGAAACCCACGCCTAAATTATCCAGAAATCTAGTAAGCAGCTTATATCATTTTTAGCTCAAAACTACAAGTTTTATCAAAACTAGCAATCACAAATATCACAATATAGCATGATTAAACCATACAAACCCTTACTAAAATTTTAAACTCGCTCAAATATGATTAGTAAAAGTTTAGTTTGCTAATTAGCTTAATTATACAATTAGAAAAATATCATTTAACAAACTAGCAACTAGAATAAATTTTTAAAGTCTATACATCTTGATTAACCATTATCACTAATCAAAACCCTAACTTGATTATCAAAAACCATATCTTGAATTTCTAAACATGAAATTTAAAGCTTTAAATTAACATCTAAATAAGCTAGATTAAATGTTTTAAAAAACTAATAGAGATTAGGGTTAGAAATATACCTCCACTGGATCACAAAAACTTGCAACAACACTTCCAATTTAGCCTAAAAAAAGAAGACTTCTATGAAGATTCAAGCTAGTTTTGTGAAGAAGAAAAATGGGTAATGATTTGTTTTTGAGTTTGTGTAATAAATTAAGGATTTTTGATGTATTTTGTGAGCTCAAAAGAATGGAAATGAAGTGAGGAAGGAGAGAGGGCAGCAAGGGGGAGGGCCGGCCAAAACAAGGAGAGGGGGTGTTTTGTGAAAATGTGTGGAAAATTCTAGCTAAAACCAATTAAAGCTCATTAATGCAAATAATATCCCATGCCACCTCATTTCCTATTCTTTAAATTTTCAAATTAAATTTACAAATATCTAGATATTTTGGGATGGATGGATTAATGCTTAATCTGGTGATTAACTTAGTATAGATTCACATTAGCATTAATTAACCCAAGAAAAAATGTAATTACCACTAATTAAATGCATAAATAAAGCTTAAAATAAAATTTTAATTAGGGAAAAATATTAAAATGCACAAAATTACAAGTGGCTTACAAAAACCCGCAAACTAGCAAAATTCTAGCTAAACTAGGTGCAGTGAATTCTATACTGCAAAAAGATCACTTCTAGGTTTTTAATGGAAAAACACAATTATTTACCTAAAAATGGAAAATCACCTAAATGATTTCTAAAACGTTACAATCTTCCCCCGTTAAAAAAATTTAGTCCCCGAATTTTAAATTCTTACTACGCGCACCTTCAAAGAGATGAGTATAGAACTCCCAAATCTCGCTCGCAGCCTCCCAAGCGATCACTGTTGGATATATGTATGCCCTAGAGGCCATTATATGATAGTGGATGTATTTATACATGTAAATATATATATTCAGTGTACATTCTTGCTCGACATGATAGTATGCTATCTGGTTCTTCTTTATCTGACATGTTGATTTGATCATGCTTTTATTCATTCACACATGTTGATAAAGCCCTGAGGATATAGGCTTGACTACTGTGATTATGATAGAGATCATACTAGTGGGACATCTGTAGTTTATAAGCATATCCTGGAATGTCCCTAGTGTAACACCTTAGAATGTGTTTTGTAGCTAATTATATTTTAATGTATGGTTTTTAATAAAAAATTTACCAAATTGGTTTTTAATTATTTTATCCTATTTTATGAGTATTTTGTTAGAATTTTCCCAGGCGCACACACACTTGTGCATGTTAACTAGGGTGCTAATTAGGGGTTAATCATGATTAGCAATCATGGTTAGCTAACTATTTTCCTTTGAGCTTGTTTTAAATATTGTTAAGTGTTATGGTTTTATTATTCATGGTTGTTTTAAAATGAAAATGAATTTGAAAAAGGTTTTAATATTGGTTTGAATTGTTGACTTTGGGAGAGAGAGAGAGAGGGAAAGCATGGGGAACATAGCTCAAGCCATGCTCATTTATTGAGGAAAGAGAAAGAGAATGGGAGGGGTTTTGATTTTTCCTCTCATTTATCACTTCTCACTCTCATATCACTCATTCTCTCACTCTCAAAAACACACACACACACTCACCTGCAGCAGAAGACCAGCAGCAGAAGCAAGCAGCAGCAACACCAGAGGCAACAGCATCAGTAGCCTCATCATCAGCAAGCAGCAGCAGTAGCAACAGCAGGCATCAACAGCAGCAGCAGGAGCTCCAGCTACTTGCAGCAGCTTTTCCTCCTCCATACACTTCTTATCCTGCTTGCTAGGACCCTTTAGGGTATATTTCCTAAACCCAATTCCCTTTTTCTTAAGCTTGTGTGTTAATTAGCGTCGGTTTGTGTTAAATAGTGAGTTTAGTGCTAATTAAGGTGATGTATGTGGAATGTTGATTAAGTGATGATTGTGTTAGTTAGCCTAGCCCATGTTAGTGTTGTTAGGGTTACTTTAACAGAGAAATAACCCAGATTTCACTAAAATACCATAGGGTTGCTTTTTGTGCAAATTGGTGATTTTAAAGCGATATATTAGCTTTTTTGTGATCTGCTTTTGACCCGGATCTTTCAGAACAAAAATGAGAAAACTGGGGCATGCTCATTAGGTCTAGATACCACCACCAGAACACGAGCCCCTCATTCAATTTCCAGGCCGCTGATTTATTCGGTTTGGCCGCAATTTGCGGCCAAGTTTGGGTCTGGGGTGTTGGGGTCTTGGCTAGGGTTGTCTGCAGTGTTGTCTAGTGTTTTGGCATGTCTAGTTTTGAAAGATTTGGCCTGTAGGAAAATCTGGGATCAAATACCGTATTTCTAGTTCGTTGTGTTTGCGCGATACGCGCGATACGTGAGAGGGTTCTGTGATCCAGCGTATCGCGGCGTGTCGTGATGGTTTTAGCGTATCGTACACACGTACGTTTAGTTCACGACGCGAGTTTCTCGTTTTGATTCGATATTGCGTTTTGCAAGATATTTGACTTATATATGATTTCCATGTCTTATTTGCAGGTTTGCAGGCAGGGACTACTGACACTGCTACCAAGGGAGACGTGTGGTAGGATTCACCTAGCGTGGAGCGTAGGTGAGTAGATTTAACATCTACAGGAGAATCGCCCGCATGGCGTTATGCGTCTGGGCTAGGATTCTAATACTTGTCTCATATTCTACGTCATTGTTAGAATTGCGCCTTTACCTATTTACTTAGATATAGTTGTACTGTGACTAGTAGCCGTAGGGCACTGCACACATTATTGACGGTTCATGTTGCACGAGCAAAGATTGCATGCTACACACACACCGTCAATAATTGCCATGTCACACACTAACCATTATAGATTCTATTGCTTATCACACATGACATCTAGTTTATCGGTATACCTATAGTGTATCATACCTTTAGTGATAGGTACAGATACACCTTGCGATACAGCTACAGGTATACCTTGCACATATGTTACTCATACCGAGGAGGAATATCCTACATATCTTACTTATACCCAGGGGGTATACGACATCAGTTCTTATAGGTAGATACCCACATTGCTACACCTGTATGTTACATACATATCCAGTTGCAGTTACATATTTACCTTTACTGATGTTACTTAGCTGTACCTTATTGGTTTCGCATACATCTGGTTTCAGCTACATATTCTCATTTATATGCTCGCATTTCAGATATATCGCATATATTTATTCCTGGATTGCGCATTTTTATTTGGATTTCACATGATGATTTCTGGATTTGGGAACCGCGGGAGTTCATGAAATTATGCATACATTGAAAAATCCGGTTTTCTTAATATGATATTTGCGCAGCCACCATGAGATTTATCGGTTCTGATTATATACTCCATACGAGGTGTGGTTGTCGTATGAGGGTACATAGTGGGGCCCGGTATGGTTTCCCTCGGCAAGAAGATCGATGGATGTTGCCGATTGAGCCTAGAGGCGGGCGAGTACCTACCGGTGACAGTACTGATGACTCGGCGGGGATCATGGAGATACCGTTGGGAGTCATGCACGTATGTATACGTCGAAAGGCGAGGGTCAGAGCTAGGCACTCGTGCTTTCGGAACAGCGTATGATACGTACCTATCAGGATTTCTGTGTCGATGCTTGGCACATTGTTTTCATGATATTTCTTTTAAACACCTTTGTATATATAACAGGGGATTAGCCGTTGTTATATATACCCTTACACCAATATTAGTGGAATGGGACGCTAATATATGTGTATTGACCCCATCATATTTATTTCTGTATATATATTTATTTAGGATGTTAGAAACTTACTTGAGATTCGACTTGGGATATAGGTGATTCATTGAGATTAGATATTAGATATGAAAGAGATTGTTGATTTGTACATTCGAGATATAGGAGAGCTATTCGATATTGTACATTGAGGTGATGCGAGACTTATATGATGTGAGAGCCCAGTTTGGGGGCTGATTTGAGGAAATTATGGATTTGAGTGTCTTGATGGATTATGATCCTGCCACGATGTCAGGTTTCCATGGAAATGACATATTCCACCCCATACCTCACACTTATCTATTTTATGCACAGTTTCATATATTGGTAGTACCTGTTAGTATACCCTTATGATAGTTGCATACCTACATTCTCATATCCCTATTGCATGGTTATTGCATACTATTGTCATGTTACTATTGTTTCACATATTGATCGTACCTGCTAGTGTACTTTCCTTTATTCAGCAGTTGCATGACATGTTATTACTGTAATCGCATATCTTAGATTCATGTTGTACGTACATTCCTGCGATTACCTGCATATGTTATCTACTATTCACGAGTTGGCAACTCACCCCCGTTGTGCCACAGGTGTTTCAGGTTGTTCCCCAGAGTAGTCGAGGCAGGCTATTCCGCTATTCAGCTATCATCTTTTGCTACAGATACCGCATCAGCTCACAGTACTATTTTACTTAGGTGGGTTTTGGTGGTTATCTGTATTTAGTATTGTACATTCGTTGTATCTTGTACTCTCCATCTACTAGTATGTTGTTGACTTAGAGACTTGGTGAGGACGATATTGTATATTATTTGTGGATTTGTTGTCTTTATATACAACTTTCTCTCTATTGTCTTTATTTCTTCGCTACGGCGTCGTATATTTGTATTGTATTCATCTTGGCTAGTTTTTACGAAAAATGGGGTGTTGCCAAAATTTTAAAGAAAGAAAGTAGGACTTTTAAATAATTTGGGTTGCGATTTCGAATGTTTCAGAAACTTATATTATCTTTTCCGTATTTTCTTGGTTTAGATTTCTGGGTTTTGGCTTTCTTTTACTGCGTTACGTTTTTTGGCGTTGCGTAGTATTAGGGCCGTCATGGGCCAATTTTGGGTCGTGACACCTAGTCGTAGGTGTATCGAGACGGGGCATCGATATACTAGAGTAGACTAGCGTATATGATACTAGACCCATATAATGGGCGATGGATGTTCCCACATTCATCGATGTTTGACATCGAGATCGTATACGGGTGCTCAGTGGTGACTGGGTACACTGGACGGACTCACCGAGAACTCCTATATGGAATTATATCTATCGTCGGATAGCAGTTCTCAGGTGACACTGGTGCAGGTTAGTCTGTAGACCCGAGATCGTCATAGAGTCTTGTGTGTTCTCCCACTGTACTTTGATTACCACCCTACCACGGCTCTACCGAGTCGTGCAAACAGGTGGCCGTTGGGTACAGTCCCGAGACACACGAAAGCGATGAGCGATAGGAGGGGTTTCATCTCTCCCGGTATTGGGAGTTGATGCTGTGCTGTGCTCGATTGGCTATATCAGTAAGTCCCTGGCCAGGGCTGTTGAGATTTACTGATAAGTGTTATCAGTAGTTTCTCGATCTGTTATAGACCATTCATCGGCATGACTTATTGAGTTATTGGGGTCGACATTACCATCCCTAAACTCGATATGCAGCATATCTGACGAAGAGACCGGATTGTACGGTAGTGTTTCCGGTTGGCTCAACGGGAGTTGTGACAGCTTCGCTTGTTTTCTTCTGATCGCTCAATACCCGGGTGGCCGTTACGTTTAGCTGACCGCTTGCGGTTTGGGGGTGCTTGATATGATCATCACCCACTGCTGGCGTATTGACGAGTCTTAGAGTCTCACAATGGAGTTGCCTAGTCCAGGCGAAACGATGTGGTGCGCATATGAGATATGCGCGTGGACCCGGTTAAAATGCGCGTATGAGATACCGTATATTAATCGGGCGGTTTTCTTTTGGTCGGGTCGTATGCGATATGATCGGTTTGCTAAATCAAGTGTTGATTTATCATTGACCATTAGTTTCTCACTTTAAACCCTTTCTTGTCTTTTTTTTTGTATGCATGCATGTCTGCATTTATTCTCATTCATGCACATAGGATGTGCATGCACACATACATGCATACATAATTCTATCATGGTTGTTGATATAGTGGATGGTGGCAATATAAGACTCACACCATTTATAAAATATATGGATATTATTTTTGGAAAAAGAAAAATGGGAATGGAAATTGTTATCATGGTTTAATATTTTATTCTTGCACTAACCCTTTAGTTTAACCATGATTCATTTTCTATGGCCATTTTTGTTCCAAACTAAAATATCTAGATATTTTATAACTATGGTTAAGAATGAGAAAGTGAAAATATATATATTTTCATTTCTCGTTTTTATTCATAAGTTCATCATTATCTTGAGCTCTTTACAAACCATCATCTTCCTCCTCCTTTCTCTCTTGCTCTTTAGTTTTCTTAAGTGAGCAAAAGAGTCACCAAGTTAGGATTTTGAAGTGAGAAAACAAACCACATCACCATTCTACACTAGTCTTACCCATTAGTGTAGAATGTTAGCTTCCATTTCTTCTCTTGATCTTGTGGAGCTTCAAGCTTGGACAAATAGGACTCCGGGTGGATCGTCATAGACCTAGAGGATCTCAAACGAACCTTTTTCCAACCCTCAAGTAGCCAAGGAGTCTAGCGTAGGGAGCTACAAAGGTTGTACTCTTAAAACCCTAGCTTTTACTACTTGTGTTTGTGTTGCCCTAATTTTCTAGCATAATCCTTAAGAAAGTTTCTTTAGCACGATATAAAATTTAAATATGGCATGTGTGTTGCCTCCAAACCCTTGTAGTGGTGCTGTAGGAAACCCTTCATGGTATCAGAGCCAAGCTAGAGCTTTAGGCGACGTTTAGGCGAAGTTAAAACTCCGATCGAACCACGAAATACGGATTTTGACCCTTCTCTGAACATTTTTTAAAACTGTGTTTTTTTATGAATTAAAAATACTTAAAAAATTCAGCAGGTAAATATAAGCAATACTGTAAAAAACGACACCATGATCCGTAAATATCGCCACGGAACCGCGGACATACCTTGCTTGGGCCGCGGATCCGCGGCCGTACAGAAGCTTTATGGCATCGGTTTTGTACAGTAATTTCATTAGCTGCTTCTACATATTTTTGGGTATTTTTAATCTGACTCAAGTGTTGAGTGTTCTGGGGATTATTTTGGATTCGTTGATTCGATCGGAAAATTTAATTTCATGCTGTTTTCGGGTAATTTAGAAAGTATTAAAAAGTTCGAACGGATATCATTAACTCACTTTTTCCCGGCACGAAAAACTTTCAAGTGTTGAATTTTTCTCGAGTTTAAATCTTTCGGAAATACGTACAAGTAATGTGGTGGACCCTCTAGAAGAACACAAACCTTAACTCGATTATGTGACCGTCTGAACTGCCTCTAAACCTTAGGGTTTGGGGCAGTACGGCGTGCCACATGTGAGGCGTTGGCTTGACCCTTCTACGGCTGGACCACTGCTACTGTGACATATTCCGGGATTTTTGAACTCTGCTCAAGTGTTGAGCTATTTAGGAAATCTTGAGTATTTGATTATTCGATCGAAAAGTTTAATACTGTCTATTTATCTGGAAAGTGATACAATATATGGAATTCATATAGTTAGGCATGAAATGCGAAGTATGCGATATTTCGGATTTACGATGTCTAAAGTGATTGTGGATTCCAAATGTTGTAGTTTTACACTTTCTTTTCTGTGACCGTAAGTGTAGTATGTCGCATATCGCCGTTTTCGTTGCTATACATCAATGACAATCGGGGTATGCATACTTACTTACGTTGATGATATGAGATATTATGTGTTGCTGAGATATGATGTGCAGGATTGTCGCGATTGAATAGCCGGGTTTTTTTTATGTGAGATGAGAGTTTTCTTTTCATTCGTGTAAAATTCAAATGTAATGTAATATTCTTTTATTTGGGGCATTTCCGGGTTGAGATTGATGTCACCAGTGTTGTATATTATTTACTTTTCCGCATTAGGATAGACCCAAGGAGGGGAGCACAAGTGACCGGGTTCTGGGGTTCAGAGGGAGGCCATCTCGAGGAGTCGAGACCGCGTCTCCTAAACTCCAGAATTGGTAGGGTCGTTTGCCGCTCTCGTAGGGGTCTAGAGGTGTGGGCTTGGCTATTCATCGCGACTGTGGAATCCGTATTTTCTATTGTTGGCTAAATACTAAATACGGACGTCCTAGTATATCCTATATTATCATATCTATGTTTCTACTGGCTGTATTCTGTGATGTGATATCTGAGATGAATGATATATTATATATAAGATATATAGTAGACGTTGCTTATGTTTTACACCCGCGCTAGTCCCGTCTCGGTATGCCGTTAGTTAAGTAACCTAACGGTGCATAACGGAACATTGCGGCGAATGCGGATGGCATAAGCGTACGTTGTATTTTCGTTTCTTTTCTGTGGTTGGCTTAAGGACTTAAATGATGGGGCTACATTAATATGATTAATGTAAAGAAAATAAACCTAAAAAGATGTTGTAGAATCGGATTTGAAAACCACTCGGCTCTTTATGAAAAAGCTACATTTCAAAACTGCGGAGCTCAAGCCACTCCTTTTGAAAACCATTTGATTCTACGACGATATCAAGTTCAAAGAGTTAAAGATTTCTTTAAAAATCATCCGCAACCCTCCGTCATTTTAGGAAGTAGAGTACTTAGTATTCGTGCTACGCTTGTTGACTATAGTTAAGGCGTAGTGTAAGGTAGCTAAGTGATGTCTTCCTACACTGCATATGATGCAGATTAATTAGGACATTCATGCGACTTTGTTGACCATAGTTAAGGCTCATGTGAGTGGGTCTAATTAATTAAGAAATGACGGGTAGAACTTGACTGGTACTTATGATTTGTTGACCATAGTTAAGGTCATGGGTACTAGGGGTAAAAACCATATCGGGAATTTCAATAGTTGAAATTTGTAATGAGATTGCATACCTTCCATATGATGGTTGGATCCCGATCCCACTGTGGGAAATAGTTGCTCCCAGGAGAGTTTTGCAGTTTACAATTAGCTAACCCATTAGGTGTCTAGAAAGGTGTTAACGGGGCTACGCCTCTGGGAAGACGAGGTTTACTTTAATTAGGTCCATGCGAAAGCACGGGGAACCTCCCTCAAGTACCGACACTGGCCTGGCTGAACGGTTGGCGAAGTTGTAAACTGTAATTAATCCTGGCTAGTTTTCTTTTTAAGGTTTGAAAGAAAAACTTGATTAAAGCAGTGGGAGACATCGATTAGACAAGATAATAACCAATCTGATCTTTGCAAGAGCTTTCGCTGAGTGTATTCTTTTCTCTCACTTAATGGCAGATACCAATGACAAGACTCAAGCTTCTACTAGATAAAAATAAACTGAATGGGACCAATTATAAAAACTGGCTGAGGAATCTGAACATTGCCTTGACTTATGATAAGGTATCATATGTCCTCACGGCTCCAGGCCCACCCGTCCCAGGTCCAAAATCCTCAGTTGCGGATATTGAAGTCCGCAAGACATGGGACCCTGACTGTGCCACGGCCAAATGCCTCGCGCTTGCATCGATGGATAACACACATCAAAAGCAGCACGAGAATATGGACATTCACGCCATATTCCTCCATACAAAGGAGTTGTATGGAGAGCAATCCCGCGTATTACGATACGAAACATCAAAGAAATTGTTTCAGATGCAAATGGCCCATGGCACACCAGTAGGAGACCATGTTCTGAAGATGATAGCTCTCATAGAAGAGCTTGAGGACCTTGGATGGATGATGGACAATGGATAATGAACAATATACGGATATTATTCTGCAGTCCCTCCCCTCCACCTTTGCTCAATTTATAATTAACTTCAGCATGCACAACATGGAGAAGGAACTACATGAACTCCTTAATATGTTAAGGAGTGCAGAGAGCAAACTGAAATCAGTGAAAACTCCCGTTTTGAGTGTTGGGCAATCTTTCTCTTCTCGTCCAAAGGCTAAGGCCAAGGGAAGGATGAAGAAGAAGCCCACCAAGCTTAGGGGTGGAGTTAAAAAGGTTAAGGGGAAGGACAAGTCCAAAACTGGAGAATCGGGGAAAGGGGAATGTTATCACTGCCACAAAACAGGATATTGGAAGCGCAACTGCACGGAGTACTTAAATCTCAAGAAGAAGTATGGGGATGCTTCCGCTTCAGGTGTGTTTGTGACAGAAAACTGTTTTTCAATAAACTCTGCTTCCTGGGTATTAGATACCGGTTCAGGTTCTTACATTTGCAATTCTATGCAAGGGCTGAGAAATAGCAAGGTTTTGAAGACAGGTGACCATACTCTCCGCGTTGGAAATGGTTCCAATGTACATACAGTTGCAGTGGGAGAGTATCATTTGGGGTTGCCGTCTGGGTGTATATTGGTTTTGAACCCATGTTATTTTGTACCTAGTATACTTTGTAATATAATATCCGTTTCTTTGTTAGACAATGAAGGATATAATTTTGTATTGCAGAACAATGTTATGAACATTCACCTGAATCAAATGTTGGTTGGGTATGGTACGCTTAATAACGGGATATACGTCCTAAATCAACACACAGTTTTCAGCATACAACACACTAATAAAAGAAAACTTTCAGAAATAAATGAAGCTTTTCTTTGGCACTGTAGACTTGGTCATATTAACGAAACAAGACTAAATAAGTTACACAAAGATGGATATTTAAACCCTTTTGAATCTAAATCTTATGCGACTTGCCAGTCTTGTATCAAGGGTAAAATGACCAAAACTCCGTTTACCGGACACGGAAAAAGAGCTACTGAGCTCCTAGGCCTCATATATAGTGATGTATGTGGGCCAATGTCTACACAGGCTAGAGACGGTTTTTCATACTTCATTACTTTCACTGACGATTTCTCAAGATTCGTTCATGTAATTTTATTAAAGCACAAATCCGAAGCTTTCGAGAAATTCACTGAATATAAACTCGAAGTAGAAAAACAAACCGGCTTGAGTATCAAAATGCTTCGATCAGATCGAGATGGGGAGTACTTCAGTACAGAGTTTGCAAACTTCCTAAAAGAGAATGGGATTCTCTCTCAGCTCACTCCTCCTTACACACCACAGCATAACGGTGTGTCTGAACGACGGAATCGGACCCTATTAGATATGGTCCGATCCATGATGAGTGATGCTGAGTTACCCGTCTCATTTTGGGGGCATGCATTGGAGACTGCAGCGTTTCTACTGAATAGGGTCCCAACTAAAACTGTGTCTACCACACCATATGAGATATGGCATGGGAAGAGACCATCTCTTAAGAGAATTAAGATTTGGGGTTGCCCGGCCTATGTTAAAAAGCAGAATCCAGACAAACTCGAGACACGGTCGGTCATGTATAATTTTGTGGGGTATCCAAAGAATTCTTATGGATATCTTTTCTACCACAAGGAGGAACAAAAGGTGTTTGTTTCTCAGTATGCCACATTCTTGGAAAAAGAATTTTTCACAGATAAAGCTGATGGCAATGTGGTGGATCTAGAAGAGGTTCTAGAGACACAAACTACAAATGTCGAATTGGTTGAACCGGCTATTGGAATAGAAACTGAGGAACCTCGACCACTCCGTAGGTCTGGTAGGACTTCTCACCCACCGGAGAGGTACTACGGTTTCCTCATTGATGGTGACAGAGAAGACTGCATCATGGAGGATGATGATCCTACCAGCTTTCAGCATGCTATCACGAGTGGAAACTCTGTGAAGTGGCTGGATGCCATGAGATCCGAAATGGAGTCTATGTACACCAACAAAGTATGGACTTTGGACATTGTACCCCCTGGGGTAAAACTTGTGGGGTGCAAATGGATCTTTAAAAGAAAGATTGGTATAGATGGGCAGGTAGAGACCTATAAGGCAAGACTTGTGGCGAAAGGTTTTCATCAAAGACCAGGTTTGGAGTATGACGAGACTTTTTCTCCCGTAGCCATGCTTAAATCCATTCAGATCCTACTTGCTATTGCTGCTCACTACGACTATGAAATCTGGCAGATGGACGTTAAAACGGCATTTCTAAATGGAGATTTAGAAGAATGCGTTTATATGGATCAGCCAGAGGGCTTCATTTACAGTGAGAGCAGCGGGAAAGCATGTAGATTGCTTAAATCCATATATGGGTTAAAGCAGGCATCACGGAGTTGGAACATCTGTTTCGATGATGTTATCAAAGAGTTTGATTTCATCAAAAATCCAGATGAACCTTGTGTTTATAAGAAGGCTGTAGGGAGAGCTGTCACATTCCTCGTATTGTATGTGGATGACATTCTTCTGATAGGAAATGATATTCCTATGCTACAGTCGGTCAAATCTTTCTTATCACTAAGGTTCTCCATGAAGGACCTGGGTGATGCCACATACATTCTGGGCATTAGGATCTATAGGGATAGATCCAAGAGGTTATTGGGATTGTCCCAAACCAGGTACATCAACACCATCCTAAAAAGGTTTAGTATGGAAGACTCCAAGCGGGATGCCTTACCCGCTTGCCATGGGGTCACTCTCTCCAAGGACTCTTGCCCAAAGACCGATGAAGAGAGAGCTCGTATGAGCATTATACCCTATGCTTCGGCAGTAGGATCTATAATGTATGCGATGTTATGTACACGCCCAGATGTAGCTTATGCACTTAGTGTTGTAAGCAGGTATCAATCCAACCCAGGGGAGAATCACTGGATAGCTGTGAAGAACATTCTTAAGTACTTGCGAAGGACTAAAGAATTGTTCTTGGTGTATAGTAATGGAGATCTCCAAATGGAGGCCTTTACCGATTCGAGCTTCCAGAGCGATAAGGACGACAGCAAATCTATCTCTGGGTTTGTATTTAACCTCAATGAAGGGACGGTAAGTTGGAAGAGTTCCAAACAGGATACCGTTGCAGACTCTACGATGGAGACTGAGTACATTGCTGCGAATGATGCCACCAAGGAAGCCGTCTGGATGAAGAAGTTCGTCTCGGAGCTAGGAGTAGTTCCAACCATTATTGATCCAATACCATTGTATTGTGATAATAATGGGGCTATGGCGTTAGCCAAGGAGCCCAGGTCCCATCAGCGATCCAGACACATCCTGAGGCGCTTTCATTTTATCCGGGAGATTGTAGATCGTCGCGAGATCGAGATTAGGAGAGTAGACACAAAGAATAACACCGCGGATCCACTCACCAAGGCCCTCCCTCAGCCGCAGCATGAGCGACTTTTTGAGATGTTGGGTATGAGATACGCCAATAACTGGCCTTAGTGCAAGTAGGAGATTGCTGGATATATGTATGCCCTAGAGGCCATTATATGATAGTGGATGTATTTATACATGTAAATATATATATTCAGTGTACATTCTTGCTCGACATGATAGTATGCTATCTGGTTCTTCTTTATCTGACATGTTGATTTGATCATGCTTTTATTCATTCACACATGTTGATAAAGCCCTAAGGATATAGGCTTGACTACTGTGATTATGATAGAGATAATACTAGTGGGACATCTGTAGTTTATAAGCATATCCTGGAATGTCCCTAGTCGTAGGTGTATCGAGACGGGGCATCGATATACCAGAGTAGACTAGCGTATATGATACTAGGCCCATATGATGGGTGATGGATGTTCCCACATTCATCGATGTTTGACATCGAGATCGTATACAGGTGCTCAGTGGTGACTGGCTACACTGGATGGACTCACCGAGAACTCCTATATGGAATTATATCTATCGTCGAATAGCAGTTCTCAGGTGACACTGGTGCAGGTTAGTCTGTAGACCCGAGATCATTATAGAGTCTTGTGTATTCTCCCACTGTACTTTGATTACCACCCTACCACGGCTCTACCGAGTCATGCAAACAGGTGGCCGTTGGGTACAGTCCCGAGACACACGAAGGCGATAAGCGATAGGAGGGGTTTCATCTTTCCCGATATTGGGAGTTGATGCTGTGCTGTGCTCGGTTGGCTATATCAGTAAGTCCCTGGCCAGGGCTGTTGAGATTTACTGATAAGTGTTATCAGTAGTTTCTCAATCTGTTATAGACCATTCATCGGCACGACTTATTGAGTTATTGGGGTCGACGTTACCATCCCTAGACTCGATATGCAGCATATCTGACGAAGAAACCGGACTGTACGGTAGTGTTGCCGGTTGGCTCGACGGGAGTTGTGACAGATTCGCTTGTTTTCTTCTGATCGCTCAATACCCGGGTGGCCGTTACGTTTAGCTGACCGCTTGCGGCTTGGGGGTGCTTGATATGATCATCACCCACTGCCGGCATACTGACGAGTCTTAGAGTCCCACAATGGAGTTGCCTAGTCCAGACGAAACGATGTGGTGCACATATGAGATATGCGTGTGGACCCGGTTAAAATGCGCGTATGAGATACCGTATATTAATCGGGCGGTTTGCTTTTGGTCGGGTCGTATGCGATATGACCGGTTTGCTAAATCAAGTGTTGATTTATCATTGACCATTAGTTTCTCACTTTAAACCCTTTCTTGTCTTTTTTGTTGTATGCATGCATGTATGCATTTATTCTCATTCATGCACATAGGATGTGCATGCACACATACATGCATACATAATTCTATCATGGTTGTTGATATAGTGGATGGTGGCAATATAAGACTCACACCATTTATAAAATATATGGATATTATTTTTGGAAAAAGAAAAATGGAAATGGAAATTGTTATCATGGTTTAATATTTTATTCTTGCACTAACCCTTTGGTTTAACCATGATTCATTTTCTATGGCCATTTTTGTTCCAAACTAAAATATCTAGATATTTTATAACTATGGTTAAGAATGAGAAAGTGAAAATATATATATATTTTCATTTCTCATTTTTATTCATAAGTTCATCATTATCTTGAGCTCTTTACAAGCCATCATCTTCCTCCTCCTTTCTCTCTTGCTCTCTAGTTTTATCAAGTGAGCAAAAGAGTCACCAAGTTAGGATTTTGAAGTGAGAAAACAAACCACATCACCATTCTACACTAGCCTTCCCCATTAGTGTAGAGTGTTAGCTTCCATTTCTTCTCTTGATCTAGTGGAGATTCAAGCTTGGACAAAGAGGACTCCGGGTGGATCGTCGTGGACCTAGCGGATCTCAAGAGAACCTTTTTCCAACTCTCAAGTAGCCAAGGAGTCTAGCGTAGGGAGCTACAAAGGTTGTACTCTCAAAACCCTAGCTTTTACTACTTGTGTTTGTGTTGCCCTAATTTTTCTAGCATGATCCTTAAGAAAGTTTCTTTAGCACCATATAAAATTTAAATATGGCATGTATGTTGCCTCCAAACCCTTGTAGTGGTGCTGTAGGAAACTCTTCAATCACCTCACTAAACGGCTACGCCAAAGAAGCTTCACAGTTAGCAAGACCTTTGACCGAAGTCCCTCCACCTGCCGATCCACTATCACTATCGGCTGTTGGTGAACGAAAAATCGCGTCCAAAAGAATGGTCTAGTGCTGAATCATGTGAGAAAAGTCATGAAGGTATTTGCGAAGTATCGACACAAGGAATACGGGGTGAATACTCAATAATCTGGGCGGAAGTGTCATATTATAGGAAACGGTACTAACTCACTTCAAGGATCTCAAAAGGACCTACAATCTGGGACTAAGCTTCCCAAAACTCAACACACCATTCATCGGAAAAATCCGTAGGAATATATGATCACTCACTGCAAACTCAAGTCTGCGACAACAACTGTCGGCATAAGACTCCTGTCTGTACTAGGCTGCTCTCATCCTGACCTGAATCAACTGGATTATTTTCATAGTCTCATGACTAGCTAGGGTCCAAAAATCCTACTCTCGCAGAGTCAGAAAAACAGACTAGCGATCGACACCACCTACCAAACAAAGCCTAAAGGTTGCCAATTGGAATGTCTCATGATAACAGCTATCGAAGGAGAACCCTATCAATGGCAAGTGACGATCCCAACAGCCAACAAACACAAGTACGCACGCACAAGCATGTCCTCCAGAGTCTGCATAGTTCGCTCTAACTGACCATCGGCCTACAAATGGAAAACGGTGCTAAAGCTCAACCAATATCCAAGGCTTCCTGATGCTTCTGCCAAAGACAGCTAGCCAACTGGGTGCCTCTATTGGATACAACACATGAAGGAACTCCATGCAAATGCACAAACTTAACGAAGAACAACTGAGCAAACTGAGCACAACCGGACCACAATCACCCGAATGGAGTCATACCTCCGACTAAACCTGGGTAGACCTACAACGAATTTCATGCAGATCTGCTCTCATTCCCACTCCGCAATAGTAAAAAGATTGCAGCTCTCCAGCCGGTCTCAAATGCTCAACCTTAGCTCGCAACAAGCCAGACACCTCGAAACGAAATCCGAAACCTTACTCTTCATCCCTGCCCACCCGTAACTATCTCACAAGTTACATCACATCTCGGTGGAACTTGGATGAACACTAAAAGCCGACTGATGTGCCTGCTCTAGGACCTCGCGTCTCTACCCATCAATATCCGGTACAAGCCAACGAGTCCATAAACGTAGCACACACCTGGTCACAAATTAGAACTCTGAATCTTTACCCTACTAAACATGCTCAGAATCTCAGACAAACGAGCATCGGCGGGCTGTGCCTCACGAAACGATTAAGTAAAAGTGGATAGGCGCGGACATGAGCAAGCTGTCCCCTCAGTAGAGGCGAACTTAAGCTGTACTCAACGATTGCACAAGAACTGTAAATCTGTAGAAGACTGTCTCAGAACTGCGCACAACTAGGACAAGCTAACCCTGGGCCTACGACTCAAGCAGCAGCTACCACAATCTCCTTGCCACAAGTAATAAGGGATCTCACAATCACAATCCTTTACAAGCTCCATCCAACGGCGCTGTCTCAACAATCAAAACCCACTGCAGGAAGATGCACAGTAAGATCCGGTAGTCCGTGAAAATCTGACACGACTCTCCACACAAGTAGTATCCCAAACCTTCAACGCAGGACCACCGTGACCATCTCCAGATCATGAGTGGGATATCCTGCTCGTACTTCCTCCAACTGTCGGGAAGCAAAAGCAATAACTCTAAAATGCCTCATCAACGCAAAATCGAGCCCCACTCATGAAACATCACAGTTAAACAACAAAGTCGCCCGATCCAGAAGCGAAGAAAGAACTGGTACAGTTGTCAACCGAGTCTTCAACTGCTGAAAACACCGCACGCATGCCTCAGTCCAAGAAAAGGAACCTCCTTCCCGGTCAGTCTAGTCAACGGTGCAGCGATAAACAAACAATCCTGCATGAAACGACGGTAAAACCTTCTAAGCCCAAAAAACTGTAGACAACTGTCCCTGTTGCATGTCTGGGCCAAGCTGTATGGCCTCAATCTTTCTCGGGTCCATACAAATACCGTCTCCCGTAACTACAAGACCTAAGAGTTCAACACAATCAAGACAGAAGGAACACTCCGAGAATTTAGCAAACAGCCGGTGCTCTCCCAATGTCTGCAAAGCAAATCCTCAAGTGCTGCTCCTGTTCCTCACGACTCTTGGAAAAGACCAGAATGTCATCAATAACACAACAATAAACTGGTCGAAGAACGGCGTGAAGAAATCTGGTTCATCACATCCACGAATGCTGCTAGGGCATTGGTGAGACCAACGACACCACCAAAACTCATACTGCCCGTAGCGCGCATAAAAATCCGTCTTCGGAATGTCATCACTCCGAACCCGCAACCAATGATGACATGATCCCAAACAAACTTAGAAAATGTCTCGCACCCTGGAGCTGGTCAAAGAAATCATCAATGCGAGGTAAAGGATACCTATCCGCACCGTAACTCGGTTCATTTGACGATCTATCAATACATAACCTCAAACTGCCGTCCTTCTCCTGATGAATCCCCCTATCTAGCAACTCTGCAGCTGATCCTTAAGCTCCCTAAGCTCCGCCAGCTCAGCTGGAACAAAGTCGGAAACTCCCGCACGATAGGAACCTGTTCCAGTAAACCCACTGTGGCTCCGGTATCACGAATGAAAGCCAAGAATCCTCGACATCCTTTCCTCAAAAGCCGACCAGCGAAAAAGGTTGAATTCAAGCTGTGAGGGTGGCACCACTGTCCCCATGCACAACAAGAACTGACTCACCGGGAAAACAAATCCTTACTGTTTTCTCGCAGCAGTCCACAGACGCATAGCACACAGCTAACCAGTCCGTGCCCAGGAGAACGTCAAATCCAACATATCTAGAAGGATCAAAACGACGGACGAATCTCTATCTCCTATCCGATTGGAACACGACCGAAACACGTGTCGTGCAACAAAAGGATCGCTGACAGAATTAACACAACAAAAGGCTGATCTAGCTAACACGACTCTCCTCGTCCCAAGCCTCTGCTACTCCCGCGACATGCACGAAACCTGTCACGGCAACTGAACCTCTGTCACGGGGCTGACATACCTGCACGAGCCCTCCTCTGTCCCCGAACTCCCAAAGTCTCGGAAAGACGCTCCTCGTCAAATAGGGCCACGTCCACTGGTGCTGTGTAAGTAACACAATGCTGTGTGCTGATCGCAAGGAACAACTGGGTAACAAAGGTGGCAAGCTCCTGTCGCTGTGCTCGACTGCCCTCAACCAACGACCTCATCGTCTGGCACAAGTCCTGCACCTCTACCTCAAGCCTAGCGATACGATATATCGAAGGCGGATCCATCTGCTCCTATGCAACGAGCGTGCCATCCTGGTCAGTCCTCGTCCCACACGAGTCAACTCTGACCTCGGCTCTCGCTGCATCACTCTGAGTCCTCATGGTCATCGGCGGCAAAGTCTATAAATGGAAATAGGATTCGATATAAACACGGAAATCGAATCACAAGGATATGTATCATCAAGGAATGAATTTCAAGCAATTAGTACTTAGGTCATTTTAGGCGGAGTACCGTGTCGTGAGTATACCGCGGACATACACACACTATGTTACTTTGCTTAAGCTACCTACTCCATCATACCAAGCTCATCCTACACTCCGAAAGGTAAAACCTAGCGTTCTGATACCAACTTTGTCACGACCCGAAATTTGGCACGTGAGGGCCCTTAAACTACGCAACGTGTACAGGCGTAACGCAATTTAAGTAAGCCAAAAACCCAGCAATCTAAACCATCAAAAGTAGTAGGTGATAAGAACATTGTTAAAACTTTTGAAAAATCTCGAGTACAAATTCTTTAAAGTCCAAATTTACTTTCTTAAAAATTTTGGCAGCACCTCCTTTGTAAAAACTAACCCCAAAAATGGGTACAACATAAATATAAGTAAAGCATCCCCAACGGGAGAAAAATCCACGCCCAAAGGTGGAAACAACCACCACAACAGATATACGATACCGTAACGAAGAAATAAAAAACGATATAAATAAAATTGCATAAAAGACAACCCGAGTCACCAAAATATACAATATCGTCCTCACAACCCGTCTCTAAGTTAATACATGAAAGTGGTAGATGGAGAGTACAAGGTACAAAGATATACAATGAGCAACATCGGATAACCGCAAAACCCACTTATAGAAAAATTGCACGCAGTCAGCCGAAGCGGTATCCGCTGTAAAAGATGATATGATAGGTAGAAACCCTGTCTCGACAACTCTGAGGAACAACCTGAAAACCCTGTGGCACAACGGGGGTGAGTTGCGAACTCGTGAATAGTAAATAACATATGCAGCTAATCGCAAGTATGCACGTACTGTGCGAAACTAACATATCCAAGCTGATAGCAATAAATGGCAATACGTATGCAACAGTCATGAAAGGTACTCTATCAGGTATAACTAATACATGAAGCAATGCATATAAAATAAATGCGGGGTATGGGATAAAACATGTCATCCTCACGAAATCCTGACCTCGTGGCAGGACCAAAGTCCATCAAGACAATCTAAATCCCAAATTTCCTCAAATCAGCCCCCAAATTGGCCATCATATCCTGTAAGTCTCATATATCCTGAGTGTCCAATATTAAGTAAATCTCATGTAATAAATAAGTATATTTGCAAGATTATTATGATGATGTATATAAATTAGATATGTATACATATATATTAGCGTCCCATTCCACTAATATATATATATATATATATATATATATATATATAACAGCATCCCATTCCACTGTTATATATATACTTAGGAGTAAAAATATCATGAAAACAAGTGTCTAGCATTGACACATAAATACTCATATCCATACGTTTCTCGAATCGTAAGTGTCCGGTATCGACACCCGTGATCCACGTATCGGTCTTTCTCATATTCATACGTTCCTCGAATCGTAAGTGTCCGGTATCGACACCCATGATCCACGTATCGGTTTTCTGATATCTATACGTTCCTCGAAACCTAAGTGTCTCACCTCAACACTTGTGTTCCACGTATCGGTATATACGTCTTCCGAATCTTAAGTGCCCGAACATCGACACTCTCGATCCCGTATCGGTTTAAAACAAATCTCTGAGTGAATGCATCCAAATATCAAGTAAAGAATAAGAATACTTGCATAATTTCATGAAACCACCACGGTCCTCAAATCCAGAAAACATCATGTGAAATCCATATCTCAATGCAAAAATCCATGAATATAACATATGCAACATAAAACAGTAATGTGAGCATATGAAGGAATAACCGCTATCTAACTGCAACAAGTTATTATATATCATGCGGTTTCTAATTTCTCCAAGTCCATACAACATCAAATAAAGGTGAACATGTAGCTATATCCAGGTTTACGTAACCACGTCGGATAGCAAGATATTTGTATCTACCTATCAATAATGATGTAATACCCTCCAAGTATATGCACAAGTATGTATGCATGATGTACACGTAACTATGTCTCATATGTGTATATACCTATCACTAATGGTACAATACCATATAGGTATATAGGTAACTGGCATGTAGGTATGTCAAGGCATATGTGTAAGTATGTAGGTATACAGGTATGCTATATGTCATATGCACAATAAAAATAAGGATTTTGTCTTAAGTCCCTTACCAATACAATATCACGTATGCATAGGTGTTGTGCGGGTATGAGTGGCATACAATCAGTGCTCATACAACATGAACCGTCAATAATAGTGCAGTGTCCAAGGGTACAATTCTAAGCACAGTAATAATATGCAATGAAGTTTTATGCACAATCTCTATATGTGCAATATAAACATGCGGCTAATATCATATCATATCTAGCCCTGACGCATAACGCTATGCGAGCGATTCCCCTGTAGAAGTTAAATCTACTCACCAACGCTTCTGGCTAAGTAAAACCAACCACCTGCTTTCCCTTCTTCGCAGCGTCCGAAGTCCTCGCCTGCGACCCTAAGATCATAAAACAATATAACAAGTATATATTAGCTATCGACCAATAACACGTACCAACTACGTTGACCGATGCACCAACTCCAAACATACTCTCAAGTGTCCGTCTAGTGGCTAACGCACGTAGCGACACTACGAAACCAACTCAAGAGCAAAACTTACATAAAGACACGAACGACACCGGCACAACCCTAGCTAGGAACGCTAAACGACACAACCACTAAGCCTAGACCCTGATCGTACCGATCGTGCATTCACAACACAATAAATAACGTGGAATCTAATATAAATAACGTCGCAACGTCAAAAGAAACCCACGCCTAAATTATCCGGAAATCTAGTAAACAACTTATATCATTTTTAGCTCAAAACTACAAGTTTTACCCAAACTATCAATCACAAACATCACAATATAGCATGATTAAACCATAAAAACCCTTACTAGAATTTTAAACTCACTCAAATAGAATTAGTAAAAGTTTAGTTTTCTAATTAGCTTAATTATACAATTAGGAAAATATCATTTAACAAACTAGCAACTAGGTTAAATTTTCCAAGTCTATACATCTTGATTAACCATTAACATAAATCAAAACACTAACTTGATTATCAAAAACCATATCTTGAATTTCTAAACATGAAATTTAATGTTTTAAATTAACATCTAAATAAGCTAGATTAAATGATTTAAATAACTAATAGAGATTAGGGTTAGAAATATACCTCCACTAGATCACAAGAACTTGCAACAACACTTCCAATTTAGCTTCAAAACAGAAAACTTCTATGAAGATCCAAGCTAGTTTTGTGAAGAAGAAAAATGGGTAATGATTTATTTTTGAGTTTGTGTGATAAATTAAGGATTTTTGATGTATTTTGGTAGCTCAAAAGAGTGGAAATGAAGTGAGAAAGGAGAGAGGGCAGCAAGGGGGAGGGCCGGCCAAAACAAGGAGAGGGGGTGTTTTGTGAAAATGTGTGGAAAATTCTAGCTAAAACCAATTAAAGCTCATTAATGCAAATAATATCTCATGCCACCTCATTTCCTTTTCTTTAAATTTTCAAATTAAATTTACAAATATTTAGATATTTTGGGATGGATGGATTAATGCTTAATCTAGTGATTAACTTAGCATAGATTCACATTAGCATTAATTAACCCAAGCAAAAATGTAATTACCACTAATTAAGTGCATAAATAAAGCTTAAAATAAAATTTTAATTAGGGAAAAATATTAAAATGCACAAAATTACAAGTGGCTTACAAAACCCCGCAAACTAGCAAAATTCTAGCTAAACTAGGTGCAGTGAATTCTATACTGCAAAAAGATCGCTTCTGGGTTTTTAACGGAAAAACATAATTATTTACCTAAAAATGGAAAATCACCTAAACGATTTCTAAAACGTTACAGTTTGTGTTGTCTAAGGACGGTTACAATTCTAATTATTGTAGTTTTTCATTTCATTTCTGCGAACCGTAAGTGTAGTATGTGGTGTATTGCCGGTTTCGTTGCTATATATCAACGACAATCGGGGTACGCATACTTACTTACGTTGATGATATATGTTATTATGTGTTGCTGAGATATGATGTGCAGGATTCTCGCGATAGAATAGCCGGGGGTTTTATGTGAGATGAGAGTCTTTATTTTCATTCATGTAAATATCAAATGTATGTAATATTCTTTTATTTGGGGCACTTCATGGTTGAGAATGATGTCACCATTATTGTATATTATTTACTTTTCCGTAATAGGATAGACCCAAGGAGGGGAGCACAAGTGACCGGGTTCTAAGGTTCAGTGGGAGGCCATCTCGAGAAGTCGAGACCGGGTCTCCTAAACTCTAGAATTGGCAGGGTCACTTGCCGCTCTCATAGGGGTCTAAGGATGTGGGCTTGGCTATTCATCGCGACCGTGGAATCCGTATTTTCTATTGATTGGCTAAATACAAAATACGGATCTCCTAGACATCATATTTTTCATATGTGTTTCTGCTGTTGATATTCTGTAATGTGATTACTTAATATCTGAGACGAATGGATTATTATTATATATATGATATATAATAAACGTTGCTTATATTTTTCACCCGCGCTAGTCCTGCCCCGCTATGCCGTTAGTTAAGTAACCTAACGGTGCATAACGGGACACTGTGGCGAATGCGGATGGTATAAGTGTACATTCTATTTTCATTTCTTTTATGTGATGGCTTGGGAACTTAAATGATGGGACCATATTAATAAGATTAATGTAAAGAAAAAGAAACCTAAACATGTTGTAGAATCAGATTTGAAACACACTCGGCCTTTTTATGAAAAATGCAAATTTCAAAAAATGCGGAGCTTAAGCCACTCCTTTTATAAACTGTTTTGATTCTACAACGAGATCAAGTTCAAAGCGTTAAAGGTTTTCATAAAAACCATCCGCAACCCTCCATCATTTTAGGAAGCAGAGTACTTACTATTCGTACTACGTATGTTGATTATAGTCAAGGCGTAGTGTACAGTAGTTAAGTGATGTCTTCCTATAAAGCATATGATGCGGTCAGTTAGGACATTCATATGATTATGTTGATCATAGTCAAGGGTCATATGGGTGGGTCTAATTAATCTCGAAATGACGGGTAGAACTTGACTAGTGCTTATGATATGTTGACCATAGCCAAGGTCATAAGCAGCTAGGGGTAAAAACCATATCGGGAGTTTCAAGAGTTGAAATTTGCAATAAGATTGCATACCATCTATATGATAGATGGATCCCGATCCCACTGTGAGTAAGAATTACTCTCAGGAGAGTTTTACACTTTACAATTAGCCAATCCAGTAGGTGTCTAGAAAGGTGTCAACGAGGTATGATCTCTGGGAAAACGAGGTTTATTTTAATTAGGTCCGAGCGAAAGCACGGCGAACCTCCCTCAAAGTACCGACACTGGCCTGGCTGACCGGTTAGAGAAACTATAGAATGTAATTAATCCTGGCTAGTTTTCTTTTTAGCTTTTGAAAGAAAATTTGATAAAAGCAGTGGGAGACATCGATTAGATAAAATAATAACCAATCTAATTCTTTGCAAGAGCATTTCGGTGAGTGTATTCTTTTCTCTCTCCTAATGACAGATACCTGATGACGGGACTTAAGCTTCTTTTAGAGAAAAACAAACAGACAGGAACGAATATAAAGAATGGTTGAGGAACTTGAACATTGCACTCAAATATGATAAAGTATCATATGTCCTCACTACCAAAGCCCCACCCGTCCCAGGTCCTGAATCATCTGTTTCGGATAGAGAGATCCGAAAAACATGGGATATTGATTGCAACACGGCCAAGTGCCTCGCGCTTGCTTCTATGGACAGTATCCATCAGAAACAGTACGAGAAGATGGATGTTCAATCTATCTTTCTTCATACAAAAGAGTTGTATGAAGAGCAATCTCGTACTTTACGATATGAGGCATCTCAAAAGTTGTTTCAGATGCGAATGGCCCCTGGTATATCAGTAGGAGAACATGTTCTGAAGATGATTGGTCTTATAGAAGAACTCGAGGAACTAGGATAGACTATGGATAATGAGCAATATATAGATATTCTTCTACAGTCTCCCCCCCATCTTTGCTCCGTTCATTGTGAATTTCAATATGAACGATTTGGAGAAATCATTGCCTGAACTTCTCAATATGTTGAGAGGTGCAGAGAGCACGCTTAAGATAGTGAAGACTCCCGCTCTGCTTGCTGGGCCATCTTCTTCTTCCGTCCCAAAAGCCAAGGCCAAGGGAAAGAAGAAGAAGAAACCCATCAAACAGAAAGGTGGAGTTCAAAAGGCGAAGGAGAAAGACAAATCTGGGGCCGCGGGAAGTGGAAAAGGAGAATGTTTTTATTGCCACAAGTTGGGACATTGGAAACGCAACTGTGCTATGTATCTTGCTGATCTCAAGAAGAAGAAGCATGTTGATGCTTCCGCTGTGTTTGTAACTGAAAACTGTTTTTCTATAAACTCCGCATCTTGGGTACTAGATACCGGTTCTGGTTCTCACATCTGCAATTGTATGCAGGGATTGACAAACGGTAGAGTTTTGAAGACTGGAGACCATACTCTGCGGGTTGGAAATGGTTCCAATGTACATGCTGTATCCGTAGGAGAGTATCATCTGGGGTTGCCTTCGGGTTGTATTTTGGTTTTGAACCCTTATTATTTTGTACCTAGTATGCTATGTAATATAATATCCGTTTTTTTATTAGACAATAAAGGATATCATTTTGTGTTGCAAAATAATGTTATGAACATTAACTTGAATCAACAGTTGATTGGGTATGGTACACTAAATAACGGTATTTACGTCATGAACCAACACACAGTTTTCAATATACAACATACTAATAAAAGAAAAAATTTAGATATAAATGAAGCTTTTTTTGGCATTGTAGACTTGGTCATATTAATGAAATAAGATTAAACAAGCTACATAAAGATAGATATTTGAATCCTTTTGAATATAAATCTTATGCGACTTGTCCGTCATGTATCAAAGGAAAAATGACCAAAACTCCGTTTACTGGACACGGAGAAAGAGCTGTGGAACTCTTAATCCTTATACATAGTAATGTATGCGGACCAATGTCTACACATACTAGAGGCGGTTTTTCATACTTCATTACTTATACTGATGATTTCTCAAAGATTCGGACACGTTTTTTTGTTAAAGCACAAATCCGAAGCTTTCGAGAAATTCAAGGAGTACAAACTTGATGTAGAAAAACAAACAGGTTTGAGTATCAAGAAACTTCGATCAGATCGAGGTGGAGAGTATTTGAGTACAGAGTTTTCAGACTTCTTAAAAGAGAATGGGATTCTCTCTCAGCTCAGTCCCCCTTACATACCACAGCACAATGGTGTGTCAGAGCGGAGGAATCGTACGCTATTAGATATGGTATGATTTATGATGAGTGATGCTGAGTTACCGCTTTCCTTTTGGGGGCATGCATTGGAGACAGCAATGTATCTGTTAAACAGGGCTCCAACCAAGACCGTGTCTACCACTCCATATGAGATATGGCGTGGAAAGAGACCATCTCTTAAAAGAATTAGGATATGCGGTTGTCCGGCTTTTGTCAAAAAGCAGAATCCGGATAAACTCGAGACACGATCGGTCATGTGTAAATTTTTAGGATATCTAAAATATTCATATGGATATCTATTCTACCACAAGGAGGAACAAAAGGTGTTTATTTCTCAACATGCCACATTTTTGGAAAATGAAATTTTTACAAATAGTATTGATGGCAATGCGGTGGAACTAGAAGAGGTTCTAGAGACACAAATTACTCATGACAAATTGGTTGAAGCTGATATTGCAGTAGAATTTCAAGAACCTCAGCCACTCCGGAGATCTAGTAGAACTTGTCGCCCACCGGAGAGATACTATGGGTTTCTCATTGATGGTGATAGAGAAGATTGCATCATAGATGATGATGATCCTACTAGTTTTCAGCAAGCTATCACGAGTGGTGACTCGGTGAAATGGCTGGATGCCATGAGATCCGAAATGGAGTTCATGTACACCAACAAAGTATGGACTTTGAACGTTGCACCCCCTGGGATAAAACCTGTAGGTTGCAAATGGATCTTTAAGAGAAAGATTGGTGTAGATGGACAGGTAGAGACCTATAAAGCAAGGCTTGTAGCGAAAGGTTTTCGTCTAAGACCAGGATTGGACTATGTTGAAACTTTCTCTCCAGTAGCAATGCTTAAATCCATTCAGATCCTACTTACTATTGCAGCTTACTACGACTATGAAATCTGGCAGATGGACGTTAAAACTGCATTTCTAAATGGTGATTTAGAAGAATGCGTTTATATGGATCAGCCAGAGGGCTTCATTGACAGTGGGAGCAGCGGGAAGGCATGTAGGTTGCTTAAATCCATTTATGGATTAAAGCAGGCTTCACGGAGCCGGAACATCTGCTTTGACAATCAAAAAGTTTGATTTTGTCAAAAATATAGATGAGCCATCCATTTATAAGAAGATTGTAGGGAGTAATGTCATATTCCTCGTATTGTATGTGAATGACATTCTCTTGATAGGAAATGATATTCCTATGCTACAATCGGTCAAACTATTCTTATCTCAAAGGTTCTCCATGAAGGACCTGGGTGATGCCTCTTGCATTTTGGGCATTAGGATCTATAGAGATAGATCCAATAGATTATTGGGATTGTCTCAATCAATGTACATTGACACCATCCTAAAAAGGTTTAGTATGGATGATTCTAAGCATGGTGCCTTGCCCGCTTGTCTTGGAATCACTCTCTCCAAGGACTTCTGTCCGAAGATTGATGAAGAGAGAGCTCGCATGAGCATTATACCCTACGCTTCAGCCGTAGGATCTATAATGTATGCGATGTTATGTACTCGCCCTGATGTAGCTTATGCACTAGCTGTAGTAAGCAGGTATCAATCCAACCCAGGGGAGAAACATTGGATAACAGTGAAGAATATTCTTAAGTACTTGTGAAGGACTAAAGAATTGTTCTTGGTGTATGGTAATGGGGATCTCTAGATGGAGGCCTTTACCGATTCCAACTTCCAAAGTGATAAGGATGATAGCAAATCTATCTCAAGGTTTGTATTTACCCTCAATGGAGGGGCGGATAGTTGGAAGAGTTCCAAACAGGATACCATTGCAGACTCTACAATAGAAGTTGAGTATATTGCTGCAAATGATGCTGCCAAGGAAGCCGTCTAGATGAAGAAGTTCGTCGCGGAACTAGGAGTAGTTCCAACCATTGTTGATCCAATACCATTGTATTATGATAATAATGGGGCTATGGCGTTAGCCAAAGAACCCAGGTCCCATCAGAAGTCCAGACACATCCTAAGGCGATATCATTTGATCCGGGAGATAGTAGATCGCCACGAGATCGAGATTCGGAGAGTAGATACAAAGAATAACACCGCGGATCCACTCACCAAGGCCCTTCCACAGCCGCAACATAAGCGACTTTTTGAGATGTTGGGTATGAGATACGCCAATAATTGGCCTTAGTACAAGTGGGAGATTGTTGGATATATGTATGCCCTAAAGGACATTATATGTATAGTGGATGCTTGGACATGTATATATGTATATAAATGACTTTCTTGCTCGACATGGAAGTATGCTATCTGGTTTAATTTATCTTGACATGTTCATTTGATCATGCATTTTACTCATGTGGTACATGTTGATAAAGCCCTCAGGATATTTGCTTGACTACTGCGACTATGATGCGGATCATACTAGTGGGACACGTGTAGTTTATGAGCATATCCTTGAACTGTTTCTAGTCGTGGGTGTATCGAGACAGGGCATCGATATTCCAGAGTAGACTAGCGTATACCATTCTTGTCCCATATGATGGGCGATGGATGATCCCATATCCATCTGGTGTGCTGACACCAAAGATTGTATACGGGTGCTCAGTGGAGACTGGGTACACTGAACGGACTCACCAAGAACTCCTATGTGGTATTATATCTATCGTCGGATAGCAGTTCTCAGGTGACACTGGTACAGGTTAGTCTATAGACCTAAGATCGTCATAGAGTCTTGTGTGTCCTCCCACTGTACTTTGATCTCCACCCAACCACGGATCTACTGAGTCAAGCAAACAGGTGGATTTTGGGTACAGTCTCGAGGCACATGGAGGCAATGAGCGATAGAAGGGGTTTCGTCTCTCCTGGTATTGGGGGTTGATGTTGTGCTATGCCTGATTGGCTATAACAGCAAGTCCCTGGCCAGGGCTGCAGAGATTTACTGATAAGTGTTATCAGTAGTTTCTCGATCTGTTATGAGCCATACACCGGCATGACTTATTGAGTTATTGGGTCAACGATTACATCCCTAGACTCGATATGCAACATATCTAACGAAGAGACCGGACTGTACGGTAAGTGTTGCCAGTTGGCTCGACGGGAGTTTTGACAGCTTCGCTGGTTTTCTTCAGATCGCTTAATACCCAGGTTGCCGTTACGTTTAGCTGACCGCTTGCGGAATGTGGGTGTTTGATACGATCATCACCTACTGCCGGTATATTGACGAGTCTTAGAGTCCCACACAGGAGTTTCCTAGCTCAAGCGAAACGATATGTTGCATATGAGATATGCGCGGGGACCCGATTAAATGCGAGTATATGATACCGTATATTAATCGGGCGTTTTTTCTATTGGTCGGGTCGTATGTGATATGACCGATTTGTTAAATCAAGTGTTGATTTAACATTTGACTTTTAGAACAATTCTTTATTTAAACCCTTTTTCTGAATAGATGCATGCATGCATGTATGCACATGTTGATGTGCATGAACACATACATATATTGTATCATGGTTGTTGATAAAAGGGAGATGGCAATGGAAGACTCACATGGTTCACTAATACATACATACATACATACATATACATACATACATACATACATACATACATATATATATATATTTGAATTAAAAAAGGAAATGAAAATTAAATCATAAATGGGTTTTTTCTACACTCTTCTTTCATTTGACCTAGCTTTAACCCATGGTTTAGTTTTCATTTGGACTTTAACCCAAATGAAAAATATCTAGATATTATTTTACCATGGTTAGATGAGAGAATAAAAATATATTTATTTTCTTTTCACATTTTTTCAAGAAAGCTTGATCATTATCTTTTAAGAAAAGCTTTTGCCATTTCCTTCTTCTTCCTCCAAGCTCTCTTGATTTTTCTTTTGAGTGAGGTGGTAAAAAAGAAAGGGTTTTGATTAGAGAATACAAACCAGCTCATCATTCTACACCTCTCTAGCCCATTTGTGTAGGGTGTTTGCTACACTTCTTTCAAAGATCAAGTATAGCAAGGAGTTTTGGGCAAAGGGGCTTCGGGTGGATCATCGTGGATAAGGAAGCTTGCTAGCAAGCCATTTCAAACTCTCAACGATCCTAGGAATCAACACAAGAGGACTACAAAGGTTGTATTCTTTTCACTTAGTGTTAAAATGTTCTTTGTATGTGATACGAATTGTTGTTACCCTAAACTTCTAGTTAAAGATTCATGGTTAGTTTGCTTTGCACCTCTCTAAATTTTAAAGTGGTATGTGTGATGCTTACAAACCCTAGATTAGGTGCAAGGGAAACCCAACACGCAGCAGTTCGAAACTGTTCTCGTTTGGAACAGCAGCATTCATCATTAGAGTTGAAGCAGGATCAGACAGAGAACTGCCTCCAGTTTTTCTTATTTGACGCTGATATCGACGTCGGTGATGTCTTATGACCGGAGCTTCATCAGTCTCAGGAGTTTGCTGAGCTTTCCCCCTATTTTCTTTGAGAGCATGACTATTCTGCACCCTATGTTGACCTTGGTTCTCAGCTAGAGCCAGTCGTATGAAGACCAATGCCGTCGGCAGAGCTGAAGCTTGGGGAGCCAGCCTGTGGAAGACAGATTTCTTTTGGGCTTCCTCCTTTGGCGTTGATGCACTGAGGGTAAGAGGTAGGAGTATCGACCCAAAGAAAAGCCCACTGATTTCTTGAAGAGCCGGATTGCAGAGATTTGAGGCTGCAAGTAGCCCATATTTGACTCCACTAGATGTGACAGAGCCTGAGTTGCGGTGAGTGGAAGCAAACGTCATTCCACAAAGAGAAGAAATGCCATCTTCAGTATCTCATCACCCAAAGGCAACTAGAAACATATATACCGCAATTATTTGATCGCAGAAAAACACGACACACGACATGTGGAGTAGAAAGAGGAAAATATCCCACCGGGCGTACCAGAATCTATTTACCGACAGAGACGGGACAGAGATGCGGAGACATCTAGCCTAAATCTCAGGGTAGATACTATATGAACATATCCATCCACCTCTTCGAAGATACCAAGTTGATTTTTGGCACCCTATATCAGAGATTTGGATAGATGCGACCGATGTAGCAGACTTATCATATTCCCCTCATTTGTGAGGGGTTTTTGATTATGGGGACGCTCTTCTCTATAGGCGCAAGCCCCTGCAGTCAATTACACTATCGCATTACGATAACAACTTTCACCTGCTCCAGTAAGTTACTTCATGTCGTGTTATATTTGTTTATATGAGGTTGCCCTTGAATTGTATACGGAGACAAATATAAATCATCGCCCATAAGGAGCGGATTAGTTTAAATCCGTATATTAGAATTAGGGTTTTGAACTTAGGACGCAAATATCACATAAATGAGGTCAATCAGTTCATGGGATATATGGGTTTGATCCAAGGATCGTTAGTTGTATATCGGACTATGATCGACTTAGGAACAGTGAGCAGATGGGCTCAACTGATCATCGGATCATATATGAATAGCCCATGAATAGTATACGGTAGTCAATATGGAGATAGTCTGCAGGGAAACTATATTAGTTTAAGGACATCGCTGTCCAATAATAGTTTAGGGACAATTCGGTCCAACATTCCCGTGTTCAAGATGAAATATTAGTTTAAGGACGTTTCGGTCTATCTTTCATCTTGCGCACACGTGTATATTTTACGTGGCGAAGTGAACGATGGTAACATGGGATACGCCTAATATTGGGGTGCAATCCAATTTGAAGGCATTTATATTTCCCTCAAAGATAAAGATATATATATATATATACACACACACATACATACATATGTGTGTGTGTGTACGTATAAAGGCGGAGCTCAATATGAGATGCGCATCTATATGAGATGCATATCAATATGAGGTATGCAAATCAATATGGGATGTATCAATATGAGGAATAGGAAATTCCTTATCTTGATGAAATTTCATATCTTTTATCAAGTTGGGATAAGGAGTTGTTAGCTATTGGGACCCGCCACCTCTCTAAAGACGTTGAGAAATTACAATGACGTATATCAAAGCTGTGGAAAGATATACCCTTGAACCAGATTCTATATATGAGGGAAAAGATCATGTCAGAACTGAGATCGTTAGTCTTATATGAGACTAAGATAAAGATCATTAGTCATATATTGGACTAAGATCTATATGAGTGGTCGATCATTTGTCATATATAAGACTAAGATCAAATGGATGAAAGATCGATGAAGATCGTTAGTTGTATATGGCATAGTCACATAATTCACGAATAATTCGGCGAATTCACGAATTATTCATGAATTTTTTATTAGCCAATTAATTCTCCGATTTAATTGCCACTGGCGAACGCTTCGAATAATTCAAATAAACAGCGAATAATTCGCAATATCAAAACCCAGCGCCTCATATATTAATTTCTTGCTCGAAATCCTTCCCGAACATTTTCCGAATACTTTCCGAATCTTTCACGAATACCTACCGGTTTTTTCCGAATAGTTCATCGAATCCGAATTTTCGACCTCGCCGAATAATTCCCGAACGGGGAATTTGTGATTATGGTATATGGGACTAAAATCATCATGGATGAACGATCTTTAGTCATATATCCGACGAAGATCGGCTTGGATGAACGATCATTAGTCATATATCGGAATAAGATCAGTTTGGAATTGTCAATCATTAATCTTGTTTTAGATTAAGATCAACTTAAACATGTGATCATATGAGCTCAAAGAAGTTTTCACTTCACAGACTTAGCCAATTTGGGGCTAATGATTGGGTTCATATGCCACCCAACAATGCTAAGCACTTAGTCATTTAGGACTATGGATATATTATCCAAATCGTGCTCTCGCGCTCACATGAGTATCACGTGAGGCATTCAGGTTCTGGTGCTCACGTAAGTATCACGTAAGGCGTTAAAGCTTGGGCATTGCCATACTAGTGTTAAGCACTTAGTCGTTTAGACTATGGATATAATATCCAAATCATACACTGGCCCTCACGTGGATATCACGTGGGCTCTAAGGCTCTGGCTCTTATGTGAATATCACTTAAGGCGCTAAGGCTCTGGCACTTACGTGAGTATCATGTGAGGCGCTGTCATATACATGCAGAGATCACAGAGATAATCAAATCTCTATATTTTTTTCTGCAGATCTCGTTTATGCGAGAACTAACTTCTTCTTTATTTATATGGGAACTAAGTTCTTTTATATAGGAACTAAGTTCCAAAGGGTTAAAACCCTATCTTTTCATATAAAATCTCAGTTCTTCAGCATATTTTGAAGGAACAATGTTCCTGGAGTATAAACTCCATCTTTTCTTCTCTTTTTCTTTTGTGATGACGGTGGACAGAACACTAATAGTTCTCCTCTGAATTTAAAATTAAGATTAATACCCCACCCCTTTGAGAATGAAATTCTCTTTTTCATGATGGACTTGTTTTATGGATATTAGATCCAGAAAAAGAACTAAGTTCTTATGAAGGGTTAAACCCTTTTATGCATATGATAGATAAATGAGATGTTTTTTATCTCTGTGTTTTTTTTACGTAGGATTTGATAGAAGGAATATTTTCTTCTTTGAAGATAATTAAATTCACTGTTTTTTTTGTGGAAACTTATGAAAAGAGTTCTGTATTTTTATAGAAGCTTTTAGGGGGGTCTCCTTCCTCTAGGATTTAATCTCTTTGCTCCTATTTATAGGAGAAGAGAAAAATCAATCGTTTTGATAAAATCTCTTGTTGAGAGTTCATGATTGATTTCATAATCAATCAATTTGATTTTAAAGATCAACCGGTAAATTTTATTCACAGTTGAATTTTCTATCAAAAAGCTCTCTGTTTAACAGAGAAGATCTTTCTTATTTTAGAAAGATCAAGAAAATATTTCCCACATAGAATTTAATTCTATCATATGAATATCTTGTTAGTTTAATAAGATTAGGAAAATATTTTCCTAACATAAAATTTAATTCTATCATATGAATATCTTATTAGGAAGATATTTTTCTAACTATAGAATTTAATTCTATGGTTTAATTGGTGATATTTTATCATTATTAGATTTTAAATCCAAAGATTCTCTGTTAGAGAAAGATCTTTCCATATTAGAAAGATCAGGGAAAATATTTTCCAAATAGAATTTAATTCTATCACATAGAATTTAATTCTATCAGATGAGAGTGTTTCAAATTGGGGCACTCATATGCTATCACGTGAGCGCTTCTATATACATATATAGCAATGGCGCTCACGTGTTTTGCATGTGAGCGCTACCATAAGAATGCGGTAAGGGAACTCACGTGTTTAATATGTGGGTTCCCACGTGTTTAACATGTGTAGGCTATCAGAGAATTTAATCATATCTGAAACCGGTACTCACTTGCTTTGCAAGTGAGTGCTCACGTGTTTAACACGTGGGCGTTGCTATAGAATTTAATCCTAATTGCAGCAGGTACTCACGTGCTTTGCACGTGAGCGTTCATGTGATTTGCACGTGAGGGCTGTTATAGGATTTAAATCTATGTAAAACCGCTACTCACATGCTTTGCACGTGAGTGATCACGTGTTTAACACATGGGGGCTGCCCTCTATTTTTATAAAGAGAACAGTAAGTTTTAAGCCAAAATTTTTGGCCTGAACAGCTGCCTGGGTCGGCCAGGATCCAATGTCCTGTCTTGTGTTTTCTACGGGGAATTGATATTATTGAAACTGGATTTTTAGATTACCCTAAAACTGCAGATAGTGCCCTCAGAGTCAATTATTAGATCACAGGCACGTGATTGCAATGATTGAGGGAGGACCTATACCGGTAGGACAGTCTTACTCAAGATGATAGTATGCTATCTGGTTTATCTTTATCATCGTGTACTGCTTTAGGTGACATTACTTATCACTATTGCACGTTGATAGAGCCCCTAGGATTCTTGCTTGACTACCAGCAGTATGAAGGCGATCATATACGTGGGAGTTGGGGTCTATAAGCACATCCTTAAAAGGTTTCTAGTCATGAGAGTTTCGAGACAGGGCATCAATACTCCAGAGTAGACTAGTGTATACAGTCGAGACCCCGACGAGGGGCGGTGGCCGGTCTCACAAGCCACTGGTGTCAGTTGGTTCACCTAAGAGGTATACAGGTGCTCATTGGGTTATGGGTACACCGGACAGGACTCGTCGGGAACCTGCTAGTTGGTATTATACTTGATGTCAGATAGCAGTTCCCTGGTGACATGTGTACAGGTTAGTTCATCGACCTGAGATCGTCATTTGTCTCGTGTAAGTTCCCACTGTGCTTTGATTACTACCCTACCATGCTCAAAGAAGACGTGCAAACAGCTTTTAGTTGGGTACAGTCCCGAGCCACATGGAGTCAGTGAGCGGATCTGCAGGGGTTCGTCTCTCCCGGTATTGGGGGTGAGGTCGCGCTGTGTCTAGGAGAGCCAGTACATGAAACTCCTTGGCCAAGGCAGGAGATTTACCGGTAGGTATTCCAGTAGTATCTCAGGGTGTTCTGGGCTACACTCCGACACGACTTGTACCGCTTTTGGGGGTCTGACTTTTACCAACCCCCTAGGCCCTCCATGCGATGCTCATAGACGAACGGACCGGACTGTATGGATATTGTTACTGACAGGCTCAGTAGGGAGTCAGCATGAGTTCGCTCACAGACGTCCCTTTTGGTCAATATCTGATAGCCCGTTACGTATAGGCTAATACCTCTGACGTGCTAGTGGTTAAATCCACAACCAAAGTATTGACGAGTCTTTAGAGTCCCCCACAGACCGTTTTCTCAAGTTTCGGGCGAAACGCTGTAGAGGCCGTATGGAGATATGGCAAGGTTCGATCAGATACGTGCGGTATTGCACGGATCATGATCGGACGGATTTTACTAGTGGGCTTTGGTTTAAGCCGGATCCTAGTATTGTACAGTGTAGATTTTGTCTCTTTGCATTTGTATTCAGTGGGAATACAAATGTGGGTATGTATATACAGTCGCGGGGTTTTCCTGTAATTTATTACGGGATCAGTTTTATGAAGTTGCCAGTTTGCATTCCGTTCCGGCCAGTTTTCCTTTGTTCCTTCCCGGCCGGACTTTTTCGATGGAGAGGGTTATTTGCAATTGTGCAAATTATCTTTTGTGGAGGTGTTATTTGCATATGTGGCTTCATGATGGTTCCAAGCATCATGAGATTCTTTTTCCATCACTTGATTTGCATTAAATGAGATTAGAAATTGATATGACCTTGTTATCATCACTTTTGGATGTGGTCACCTCTTTTTATTCCTACACTCACCTCCCTTCTTGTTTTATTCTTTTTCTCTCCACCATTTCATGATAGAGGGGCCGGCCACTTTGAGGAAGGGGGAGAGAGGCTTCATTTTTGTATGAGGGAAAATCTATCATCTCATTTTTCTTGCTTGCAAAATTCCTAATACATCTCCAAAAGCTCATTTCCATTGCTCATTCCTCCATCACCATGGCAACTTCACCCCATTGAGACAAAGTGATTCTACACTAGCCTACAGCATTACTTGGGCACGTCGGCTCGCCAACTTCGTGCCCGAGTTGCCTCGGTCCAGAGGTGGGAGCCCGTAAAAGAACCCGGCGATGTGGTGCCCGTTCCGACGAGGAGATGAAGACCGGAGGTTCCGCGAGGAGATCGGAGTGGAGGCCGAAGACCGAAGGATACGGATCGCTCGGTATAGCTTTCTACCCTTTCTCTAGTTTTCTAGTGTTAGGTTAATGGCCCGATCCGGGATTTTAGTGCGCGGTGGTGCCGGTTTTATAGTTTGAAAGGTTTTTCGTTTCCGCATTCCGGCGTCGGATTGACGGCCGGGGCGCCGCTGTGCACTTACATTGGTATCAGAGCCACGCCATTAACCTAGTCTAGCTTACTCTAGCGAGTTTAAAACTTCGATCGAACATTTATCCCAAAACCGCATTTTCATTGCATATGTTTCTGTCGAAATTTGTTTTGGCTCTAAAAATTTTTCAGGGTGTTGCAGAAACATGTGCAGGGAATTGTAAGCGTTCTGCAAAAATTTGGTGAGGTGACGCTTCAGTACAACCGCGGAAACGCGGCCAAACCCCTGGTTTGGCCGCGGTTCCGCGGTAGGAAAAAGTCAACGCTGAGCCAAAATTTTACAAAGGGCTTTCTACATGGAAATAGGGTTTTTGGAATGTTCTGTTTGGGCCCAGATTTTCTTTGAGTGCTACAGTAGTGCTTGGGGCCCACATCGGTAAATTTGATCGATCAAAAATTTTAAACATATTAGTTTACAGTATTTACATTATATCTGCGACCGTGAATGTCACTTGATCGGTAAATCCTGTCTAACTGCTATAGCCCTTTTAGACGAATTTGCGAACGTGACATTCACGTTGATGTTCTGTGTTGTGCTGTGATGTTGCGGATTGGTCGTGGGGATAGCCTGGATGCAATGTTAGTACAGTTTTGTTTTATATGTACATTTGATATTGCGGGGCGAGCGTCCGATATGTGGATTGCCGTCACTGCCTGTTTGTATATTATTATTTTGGGGCACGACCGGACTGAGGTCGATGTACCCGTTGTATATATTTTTACTTTCTATACTAGGATTACCCCGCGGAGGGGTGCACGGGTAGCCGGGTTCTAGAGGGCAACGAGACCGCATCTCATGGCATTGAGACGGAGGGGGCTTTACTCTAGAATTGGCGGGCTATTCGCCGCACTCGTAGGGGGTAAAGGTTGACCCAAGGAGGGGTGCCCAGGTTACCGGATTCCGTGAAGTGCTGGGTGGTCCATTCACGTCGCTGAAAGGGGCTGCCTCGCTTCATGTCTTGGTGGGTAACTTGCCGCGCCCGTAGGGGTCTAGGATTTCATTGCACAGGCTATCCACACGACCAGGGGAATGTCGGGTTTCAGTAGCGGCTCTATGAAACCCGGGGATCCCAGATATCTGTATTGTTCTGTGATGCTTATTACATTTCTGTGATGTTGCATTTTATCACGCCTTGAGCGAATATTATATATTGATATATATACTAGTAGATGTTGTATATGTTTTGCATCCGCGCTAGTCCAGTCCCCGCTCTATCGTTAGTTAAGTAACCTAACGGGTGATGACGGGACCCAGTGGCGAATGCGGATGGCATATACGTACATCATTATTTTCGTTCTTTATTGGTGTGATCAATTGATGGGACTGCGTTGATTCGGATCAATGCAAGCTAAACAAACCTATTCTGATGTTGTTGGAACAATTTTTCAAAAAACTGTTATTGCAAGGGCGTTCTCTTTTGTTTTGCACAGTGGTATTCGGTTATGAATATCCAGCTCCTCAGTAGACGAAGCAAGGGCCGAGATCCCTTCACCGGGAGTGACCCCTTAGACAGAAGTTTGCATCAGGGCAATAACTTAACTATAGTCGTTTGCTTTTGCTTTGCATCGTGGTATTCAGTTAGAATATCCTGCACCTCATTCTACGGGGAAACAGCCGAGATCCCTTCACCGGGAGTGACCTCTTTAGCGAAGGTTTTCGTCACTATATTTTTATAAAGCTATCCGGTTCCTTCAACGATATCAAGTTCATTACGTTAAAGGTTTTCGCCAGAAACCATTCGTAGCCCTCCGTCATTTCAGATGGGTAGCACGTAGTATTCATGCTATGTTTGTTGGCCTTAGTCAAGGCATAGTGTATGGTAGCTGCTTGTTACCTTTCTGTTGCATAGATAGATGCGTTGGTTTGGGACAGTCGTATAGCCTTGTTGGCCCTAGTCAAGGGCTTGTATGGGTGGGTTCAAATTAACCTGGACAATGACGGGTAGAACTTGACATGTGACTTATGATTTGTTGGCCTTAGTCAAGGTCATAAGAGCATGGGGCAAAAAAATCAGATCGGGAGTTTCTAAAGAAACTGAAACTTGCCAGATATGCGCATACCTTCTAGAGTGTGATAACATGAGCGGATTCCGTCACATTATCATGCGATGATAGTTGGATCCCAATTCCCACCGATGAGTTGGTTTACTCCTCGAGTGATCCCGACTAATTCTTCTTTCAGGTTTGGGGAGAATTTGACGTTACAGTGGGAGGTTTCCTGATTAGATAAAGTGATAACCATTCTGATCTAGGTTAGAGTGCACGCTGAGTGTTTCTTTTCTCTCTCTCTTTGGCAGCGACCATGACCCGAGCTTTGACTATGACTCAGTGACCAAAATTAACCGAACCTTCTTTAACACTGGCTTTTGGATTGTCAGAATTGCAAACCTCATTACCACTCCTACTTTTACCCTTTTCTCCGGGACACCCCGTATTACTACGAACGTCCACTTCCATTGGAAAAAACCATCATATGGTTATATACGAACTCGAAGGAATTTATTCGAGGATGGTTTCTGGTTCTGGAGAAAACAAATAGGACTATTCAGTTGTCTTTTCCTTTTACCTTCTCTCAGGTTGCAAGTACTCCTTGGTTTAGGAGATAGTATACCTATTACGCAAATTGGATGGTCTTCTTCCAAACCTTAGGCTGGTGCCGAACGGTAAGGAATGAAGAAAACCAATTAGCATAACGATGGTGTACAGAAGGTTTAAGTAAAGACATATCAAGGGATTAGTAAGAGGGAAAAGTAAATTGCGACTGCTATTCACAACCAAACCAAGTATTTCTTCGCCAATCCTAAATCACCTTTGTATTTCTCCAGGACACTCCGTATCACTACGAAGATCCACAGTTTATTGGATACTCCAACGTATGGTTATATACGAACTCGAAAGGAACTTGTTCCAGTTCGGGGATGGATTCTGGTTCAGGAGAAATAGGAATAAGGTTTATTCGGTTGTATTTTATCTTCACCTTCTCTCGCATTGCGAGTGCTCCTATAATTAGTACAGTACACCCATTATGCTTATTGGATAGTCTTCTTCCAAACCATAGGCTGGTGCCGAACGATAGGGAAGGAAGAAAACCATTTAGCCTAAGAGGGTGTACAGAAGGTAATGACTGAAGACATATAAAGGAATTTGGAGAGATGGCAGAGAATTATACGGTTACAGTTGTGAATCTGGATAATGGAAGAGGCATTACTAAGAATACCAGGATACCCCTACGAAACATTTCAATGTTTCAGTTTCACTGTGTACTGTTAAAAGAAAACTGATTTCCCAATTAGACACTTGCTCCAGGGTATGTATTTACCAGGTTTGCTTCTCACATCTGTATGGTTTTACAGATGATGAGTGGGAGTAAGTTATTGGGAATTAGGTGATCATCCTCATTATATCGGAATTCGTTGTAATTGGTGATATTTGAGGAAGTCACCTGGGTTGTTTGCCGGGCGGCAAATATTTGGTTTTGAATATCCGTTGTTATGCACCAATTTCAAATTGATATATCTGTACGTTCATTTTTATGAAGTGAGATGTACCTTTTTGAAATTATGTCTATGACGTTTACCTATATCAGTGGATGGTTAGGTAAGGAACATTAAACAGCGGTGTAATTCTTCATAACCATAGTATAGTTTTCAACCTACGGTATACAGGGAATGAGAAATTGGACTCAGGGGACTTATACAGAGTATTGTATGTTGTCAAGTGTCCATTAGGACAGAGGGGTTGGTTCTCGTACTATATTCTGTTTACTTGTGACTTCTCTAGTTCTTAGACATGTGTTTCGTAGAAATACAAGGTCCAAGTTTTGAGAAGTTATAAGTATAAGATTAAAGTAGAGAACCAGGTATTACAAGTATCGGGATTCTTCAAGGTGATCGAAAATGTAGATACTTGTGTAGGGTATTCAGTTGATAGTAATGATTAAGAGAACTTGCTTCCCTTTCAGATTACTCATAATTGGAAGTACTCCTAAGTTGAGTAATGCTGATCAGCCTCTCTCCATTTAGTTGACATGCACTGGAAACAGCTGCATGATTTGAATCTGGTTCAATTAAATCAGTGCCTCTGTTTCTGTATTGGATATAGAACAGTTCATATCTTAACATTGTTAAGGTACGGGGAGTTGTCCGGCTTATGCTTAAAACCAGACTCTGGATAACTCAAGGCACGTTTTGGATAACTCAAGGCACGTTTCTGTAATGGCTGTTTGTGGGTTGACCCGGGCTATGACGAGGGTTGACTTTCTACCATCTGGAAGATCAATAGTGATATTGTTCTAGACTCACCACAATTTTAATAAAAATGGTTTTTTTTTAGAAAACAGTACTGGGAGTATGGTAGAACTGGAAGTGATTCCAGAACCGCAAACGATTACTGAAAATTTGATAGGAACCTAAAGATTCAATCTAGTTTGACATTCCATTAGCCACTCCGCAGATATGGTGGGTAACCTCAGGCACCCGAGAGGTACTCCGGTATACTCAAAGACGGTGACAAGGAGGTTCTTGTTTACCCAGACTTGCTATTGCTGTTGTTCCAGGCTATGAGACCCGGCAGGAGGATGAGTATAGCGTCGTTCTAGACTAGCCTTAGAAGTATACGTGTATATGACTCTGCCAGAGGGTTGTCGTAATCAGTGGGAGCAGCGGAAGCATAGTGGATAAGTGGGTTATGTCTATTTATAGACTAAAGCGGATATAGCGGAGATAAATCATCTATTTCTGATGTGACAGTCATAGGTTTGACTTCATCAGAATAAGGGATCGATCTGTTAAGAAGGTAGTAGGGTGTGATGTCCTGGTATTTGGATGACATACACAGAGTAGGAAGTGATATTCCTATACTACGATCGGTTATACTTTGGTTGTCACACAATGGTTTCTCCAGATAGGATATTAATCCAATCCTGGAGAAACGATCGGAAGCAGTTTTGGAACATAAGTTGATGTTCTAGGGATATGATAACGGCAGCATCTTTTGGGAGACGGTTATCATGCTCAAAGAAGACGTGCAAACAGCTTTTAGTTAGGTACAGTCCCGAGCCACATGGAGTCAGTGAGCGGATCTGCAGGGGTTCGTCTCTCCCGGTATTGGGGGTGAGGTCGTGCTGTGTCTAGGAGAGCCAGTACATGAAAGTCCTTGGCCAAGGCAGGAGATTTACCGGTAGGTATTCCAGTAGTATCTCAGGGTGTTCTGGGCTACACTCCGACACGACTTGTACCGCTTTTGGGGGTCTGACTTTTACCAACCCCCTAGGCCCGCCATGCGATGCTCATAGACGAACGGAACGGACTGTATGGATATTGTTACTGACAGGCTCAGTAGGGAGTCAGTATGAGTTCGCTCACAGACGTCCCTTTTGGTCAATATCGGATAGCCCGTTACATATAGGCTAATACCTCTGACGTGCTAGTGGTTAAACCCACAACCAAAGTATTGACGAGTCTTTAGAGTCCCCCATAGACCGTTTTCTCAAGTTTCGGGCGAAACGCTGTAGAGGCCGTATGGAGATATGGCAGGGTTCGATCAGATACATGCGGTATTGCACGGATCATGATCGGACGGATTTTACTAGTGGGCTTTGGTTTAAGCCGGATCCTAGTATTGTACAGTGTAGATTTTGTCTCTTTGCATTTGTATTCAGTGGGAATACAAATGCCGGTATGTATATACAGTCGCGGGGTTTTCCTGTAATTTATTACGGGATCAGTTTTATGAAGTTGCCAGTTTGCATTCCGTTCCGTCCAGTTTTCCATTGTTCCTTCCCGGCCAGACTTTTTCGATGGGGAGGGTTATTTGCAGTTGTGTAAATTTTCTTTTGTGGAGGTGTTATTTGCATATTTGGCTTCATGATGGTTCCAAGCATCATGAGATTCTTTTTCCATCACTTGATTTGCATTAAATGAGATTAGAAATGATTAGAAATTGATATGACCTTGTTATCATCACTTTTGGAAGTGGTCACCTCTTTTGATTCCTACACTCACCTCCCTTCTTGTTTTATTCTTTTTCTCTCCACCATTTCATGATAGAGGGGCCGGCCACTTTGAGGAAGGGGAGAGAGGCTTCATTTTTGTATGAGGGAAAATCTATCATCTCATTTTGCTTGCTTGCAAAATTCCTAATACATCTCCAAAAGCTCATTTCCATTGCTCATGTAGGGTTCCTAGGCACACTAATGAAGTCTCACAAGTGATCAAACACGGCCAATTTAAATTTTACGAGTGCCGAGAAACCCTAATACGGATCGTTAACTAGATATATAGGCTATGCGATGCAAGTTAACGACTTTAACTTAAAAGGAAAGGGGCTACAACCTTTGTAGATCCGGTCCACCACTTCCTAAGCTCCGCGATGATGACCCTCCGCTGTCCAAATCGGATCCCGGACTTTAGCGTCGACTTCATCGAAGAAATGGGCGGGCTTGATCGTCGGCTTCGATGCCGAAGATGATCTACGTCGAGGCATCACAAGATCAAACTCCCACTTCATCAAGTCATGAAACTTGTGAAGAAAACACACTCTACTACTTGGCAAGAGGTAGAGGATGAAGAAATAAGAAGTGGGTTCACTTTAGAATTGGATTTCTCACTTGATTTCATCACTTGCCATTGATGAGGCAAGCTTTTCTTTCTTATGAAGAAGAAGAAGAAGAAGAAAGAATATGATAAAGTGTTAAAGAATAATTGAAAAAGAATTGATTCTTATCATATTCCAACCTTAGTTAAGTGTAGAGAATAGACCATGGTTAGTTATGATGGTTAGGGTTAAGCAAGAGACAAGAATGGTGGACTAGATCAAAGCTTCATGAAGCTTCAACAAAACTACAAATAAAGCCACCATTCTTTTCTTATCTTTTCCAAAATGAATAAACAAATAAATAAATGAATAAGAAAAACCCTAATCATCAACTTAACTATGGTTTAATTCTTTACACTTAACCAAAAAAGCATGTATCATCAAATATGATACAATCATGTGCACAAAAGTATATCACATATACAACTTGCACAATTCAAGTGAGAAAATCCATTTAAAGTGAACCAATACTGGTTAATGCAAAGTAATATATCAAATATATAATTCTACATTAAATCATTAAATCAACACTTGATTTAACGATCCGGTCATATCGCATATAACCGACTAGTATCCTATGTATCGGCTTATCGAATCAATGCTTGATTCGATAACTAGGTTACATCGCATATAACCAATCGATACATTCATCGCGAGAATGAAATACGATATCACATACACGCATTATTCTCGGTCCTGCACATATCTCATATGCGCTCCTATTTCGTTTCGCTTGAGCCAGGAAACCTCTGTGTAGGACTCTAAAGACTCGTCAATACGCCGGCAGCAGGTGATGATCATATCAAACACCCACAAGCCGCAAGCGGTCTGCTAAACGTAACGGCCACCCGGGTATTGAGCGATCAGAAGATCGACGAGCAAGCCTGCTCACACTCCTGTGAATCCAACCAGTAACACTTACCGTACAGTCCGTTCTGTTCGTCTGATATGCCGCATATCTCACTTAGGGGTGGTAAACGTCAGACCCCAATAGCTTGATAAGTCATGCCGACGTGAGGTCCATGACATGTGTGAAACTACTGATAACACTTACCAGTAGGTCACTGCAACCCTGGCCAGGGATTTCCTGTTATGGCCAGTCGAGCATAGCGCAACATCAACCCCCAATACCGGGAGAGACGAATCCCCTCCTATCGCTCATTGCCTCCATGTGAATCGGGACTGTACCCAAAAACCACCTGTTTGTACGACTCAGTAGAGCCGTGGTAGGGTGGAAATCAAAGCACAGTGGGAGACACACAAGACTCTATGACGATCTCGGGTCAACAGACTAAGCTGTACCAGTGTCACCAGAGAACTGCCATCTGACGTAAGGTATAATACCATCTGGGAGTTCTCGGCGAGTCCGTTCAGTGTACCCAGTCTCCACTGAGCACCCGCATACCATCTCCGATGTCAAACACCAATGGATATGGGATCATCCATCGCCCATCACATGGGTCAAGAAGATATACGCTAGTCTACTCTGGAATATCGATGCCCCGTCTCGATATTCCTACGACTAGGAACATTGAAGGATGTACTCATGGACTACCCAGGCCCCACTAGTATGATCTGCATCATAGTCCTGGAAGTCGAGTACACATCCTAAGGGCTTTATCAACATGTAACAGAGAGACAAAAAGTATACATGTTAAGATAAAGTGCAACCAGATAGCGTACTATCATGTCGAGCAAGAAAGTCCTACCTATATATGTCCCAGCATCCACTACAATATACATCCAATGTACAGTAATGGCCTCTAGGGCATACATATAACTAACAATCTCCCACTTGCACTAGGGCCATCTGTAGCAGTGGTTGTAGTATCTAATACTCAACCATCCCTTAAAAAAAATCTCTCTTTAGGAAAAGGCCTTCGTGATTGGATCCGCCGTGTTGTCCTCTGAGTCTACTCTCCTAACCTTGATCAACCTGGAGATCAACTATCTCCATGATCAGGTGATGCTGCCTCAGAATTTGTCTGGGTCACTGATGGGACCAGGGTTCCAGGGCCAAAGCCACACTTCCATTGTCACACAATGGTGGGAACTTAGTTCATCTTATGAACCAATATACACCCAAACTGCCTCTTTGGTAGCATCTTAAATAGCGATGTTACCAGCCTTTATCGTCTAGTTTGCTACGGTATCTAGCTTGGAACTCTTCCAACATACCGTCCCTTTACTGAGGGTGAAGACAATGCCTGCGACTGACATTCAGTCGTCTTTATCACCCTGGAACCCTTCCAGTGATTCTCCCCAGGATCGATTGATACCATCTCATTATATCTAGTGAGAATCCTAGCATCCAATTACATCTATCTCATAGATGAAAACTCAGGATTTAGGAGGTATCACTTTGATCCTATTGGAGAATCTATGTGATAAGAGGAAATCGACCGATCGTAGCATAGGAAACTATTTTCCTATCAAGAGTATGTAATCCACGTACTCTACGAGGATCATTACCATACTCCATACTACCCTTTTGTACATACAAGGTTCATCTACCATTTTGATGAAGTCAAACTCTTTGACTACCACATCAAAACAGATGGTCCAACTCCGCGATGCTTGCTTTATTATGTAAAGCAACTTGCACACGTTTCCGCTGCTCCCACTGTTTACGAAGCCCTCTGGCTGTGTTCTTATAGACGTTCTCTTCTAAATCATTATTTAGAAAAGTAGTCATGGCACCCAACCACCAGATATCGTAGTCATGGTATGTAGCAATAGCAAGTAGGATCTGGATGGACTTAAGCATAGTCCCCTGAAAAGATTTCATCATTATCCACGCCTGGTCGGTGACGAAAACCTTTAACAAGTCTAGCTTTGAAAGTCTCAACCTTTCCATCTACACCAAGTAATCTTCTCAAGATATACTTGCCCCTGATGGGGATTTAACCCTTCAGATATCGCAGCCAAAGTCCATACTTTGCTGGTGTATAAGGATTCCATCTCAGATCGCTAAGCATCCAGCCATTCTTACAGAGTCGCTACTCTCGATGGCCTGCTCGAAACTCGTTGGGTCATCATCTCATGATGCATTCCTTGCTCCCACTGTCATCGAGAAACCGAGGTATCTCTCAGGCGGATGAGGAACCCTACCAGATCGGCGGAGAGGCTGAGGTTCGTCGGGGATTATTGAACCTTTGGTTCTGTCAAATCATTAGCAGTTTTGTACAGCTGGAACCTTTCCAGTTCTACAGAACTGACCTTGCCTCGATCTTGTCCGGATTTTGCTTTTGACATAGGCCGGACAATCCCAAATCTTAACTTACTTAAGAGATAGGCTCTTCCCATACCATATCTCATATGGAATGGTAGGCAGTGATCTGATTCGAACCTAATTCAATAGGTATGCAGCTTCTCAAGCGTATAACCCCAAAAGGAAATAGGTAACTCAGTAATACTCATCATAGAGCACACCATATCTAATATTGTGCGATTTCTCCGCCCTGATACACCGTTGTGCTGTGGGGTATTCAGAGGAGTAATACGGAGAGAGAATCTCATTTTCCTTTAGAATAGTCCAGGAATGCCATGCACAAGTATTCTCCTCCCTGATCTCATCATAGGACATAATACTTATACCCTTATTTTGGTTCTCTACTTCCTACTTATATTCTGTGAATACCTCAAAAGCTTCGGACTTATGTTTCAACAGGAACATATGACTGAATCTTGAGAGATTATCAGAGAATATAATAAAGTATAAAGAACCAGTCCTGGCATGTGTAGACAGGAAACCTTACATATATCATCATGTATTAATCCCAAGAGTTTACTAACTCTTTCTCTGTTTCCAATAAACAGAGCTATGGTCATCTTATCTTCGTGACATGACTGGAAAGTTTCACAAGATGTAAATCCAAACTGATTTAAATATGCATCTAAAATGTAACTTCAGCCAGTCGGGTCGCATTGATATGACCTGGTCTACAATGCCTCAAGAAGGATTTGTTCATTTCTGAACTCTTCCTCTTGTGTGTGTTCTGTATACTAGGAACTGTAGTTTGATTTAGAACGTCAATGCTTTTAGATAACGTGCCTGAACCGATCAACTTTTGATATAGGAAATGTTCAAAACATTATCCATCAATACAAAATTTTAACATTTCTTTACTAAATAAAGAGAGTGATATGATTTTGTATATCAGGTTCGGTATCTAATAGCATTTGTTCAGAATCAATGTATTGGCAATACAGGGTGACAGTGACCAACAGACTTGGCTGCAACACTTGCCCCGTTTTCTGTTTCATGAAACTTATCACCCGTTCTCAGTTTTCTACCCTTTTGTAGCCCTATGTAACAGATTACATATCTGGGATCCTGATTCGGTATCATATACCCAGGATGCAGAGGATACTGAGAAACAGTTCTTTGTAATGAACACACCCGAAGGAGATGCATCTCATGCACTTTCTTCGTTTGGGCGGCATGGGAATCCTGGTATTCCCCTATTTCCAGCTCTGTCTTATAACAATTATAAGTTGGAGCGGGACCAACGTTCCCCAGCTCAGTATAACAAGCGGGTTCGGTCAATACATCCATATTATTATCTTGATTAAGGCGTGATATGATCGCTACCTGGAGAGAGAGAGAAGAAAACACTCAGCGTGCACTCTTGCAAGCTTAGATTGGTTATTTATTTTATCTAATCAGGATGGCTCCCACTGTTTTTATCAAATCTTTCTTCAAACCTTAAAAGGAAAGACTAGCCGGGATTAATTACACTCTACAAGTTCGCCAATCTTTCAGCCAGGCCAGTGTCGGTACTTTGAGGAAGGTTCCCCGTGCTTTCGCACGGACCTAATTACTGTAAACCTCGCTTTCCCAGAGGCGTAACCCCGTTGACACCTTTCTAGACACCTACTTGATCGGCTAATTGTTGTTAGTTGTATGTATGCCCTAGAGGTCAGTATTGTACAGATGATGTATATTATATTGGATGCTTGGACATATATAGAGATGACTTTCTTGCTCGATATGATAGTATGCTATCTGGTTTCTCTTTATCTTAACATGTACACTAGTCTCTTTAAACTGTCTTATAGTTACATGTTGGTAAAGCCCTTAGGATGTGTACTTGACTGCCTGGACTATGATGCAGATCATACTAGTGGGGACATGGTAGTCCATAAGTACATCCTTCAAGGTCCCTAGTCGTAGGTGTATCGAGACGGGGCATCGATATACCAGAGTAGACTAGCGTATACGCTTCTCGACCCATGAGATGGGCGATGGATGATCCCATATCCATTGGTGTTTGACATCAGAGATGATATACGGGTGCTCAGTGGAGACTGGGTACACTGGACGGACTCGCCGAGAACTCCCAGATGGTATTATACCTCACGTCAGATGGCAGTTCTCAGGTGACACTTGTGCAGGTTAGTCTGTAGACCCGAGATCGTCATAGAGTCTTGTGTGATTCCCACTGTGCTTTGATCTCCACCTTACCACGTCCATGAGGGCGTGCAAAACGGTGGTCTTTGGGCACAGTCCCGAGTCACATGGAGGCAATGAGCGATAGGAGGGGTTTCGTCTCTCCCGGTATTGGGGATTGATGTTGCGCTGTGCTCGATTGGCCGTAACAAGGAAGTCCCTGGCCAGGGATGATCAGACATTTGCTGGTAAGTGTTACCAGTAGTTTCTCGACCCGTTATGAGCCTCACATTGGCACGACGGTTATTGGGGTCTGACGTTTACCACCCCTAGACTTGATATGCGACATATCAGACGAACAGACCGGACTGTACGGTAAGTGTTACTAGTTGGATTCACAGGAGTGTGAGCGGGCTAGCTCGTCGATCTTCTGATCGCTCAATACCCGGATGACCGTTACGTTTAGCAGACCGCTTGCGGCTTGTGGGTGTTTGATATGATCATCATCTGCTACCGGCGTATTGACGAGTCTTTAGAGTCCTACACAGAGGTTTCCTGGCTCAAGCGAAACGAAATAGGAGCGCATATGAGATATGTGCAGGACCGAGAATAATGCGTGTATGTGATACCGTATTCCATTCTCACGATGAATATATCGATTGGTTATATTCGATATAACCTAGTTATCGAATCATTGATTCGATAAATCGATACATTGTATACTAGTCGGTTATGTGCGACATGACCGGATCATTGAATCAAGTGTTGATGTAATGATTTAATGTATAATTATATATTTGATATATTATTTTGCATTAACTAGTATTGGTTCACTTTAAATGGATTTTCTCACTTGATGTGCAAGTTGTATATGTGATATACTTTTGTGCACATCTTTGTATCATGTTTGATGATGCTTGCTCATTTGGTTAAGTGTAAAGAATTAAACCTAGGTTAAGAAAGTGATTAGGGTTTTAATTATCCATTCTTTTATTTATTGATTTTGGAAAAAGAATGGGATAAGAATACAAAATGGTTGCTTTCATTCTTGAACCTTTGTGAAGCTTCATGAAGCTTTGACCAAAGTGACCAATTTGTCTTCATGCTTAACCCTAACCACTCTTCTAACCTTGGTCAATTCTCTACACCTAACCATAGTTCCTATTATGATAAGTATTCATTTCTTTTTCATTTTTGATGGACTTATCATAATATTTCCTTCTTCTTGATCTTCTTCTTCAAGAAAGAAAGCTTGATGCCATCAATGGCAACTTGAGTTCTAAAGTGAGAAATCCAATTCTAAAGTGAACCCACCTCCTATTTCTTCACCCTCTACCTCTTGCCAAGTTGTTTTGCGTGTTTTCTTCACAAGTTTCACAAATTTGTGAAGTCGGAGCTTGAACTTGTGATGCCTCGACGTAGATCATCTTCGGCACGAAGCCGACGACCTAGTCCGCCCATTTCTCCGATCAAGCCGACGATTGAGTCCGGGATTCGAGATGGACAGCGAGAGGACGCCTACGTGGAGCCAAGGAAGTGGATATCCGGATCTACAAAGGTTGTAGCTTCTTATCTTTAGTTAAGTTGTTAACTAGATTCGTATTTCGCCTAAACTTCTAGTCAACGATCCGTATTAGGGTTTCTCGGCACCCGTAAAATTTGAAATTGGCATGGTTGATGCCTTGTGAGACCTCTTGAGAGTGCCTAGGAACCCTACAGTGGTATCAGAGCCTAGCTAGAGCCTTAGGCGAAGTCCAGACGGAGTTTGAAGTCCGATCGAACCGAAACCCTAATATCAAAGTTGCTCTCTGTACATTTTTTAAAAACTGGGTTTTTTCCAAATTAAAAATATGCAGAAAATTCAGCAGGACTTTCTAAGAATTACTGTGAAACACGATCACCCAATTCCTCCAAAGTGCGGCGGAACCGCGGCAGAAGCCTGGCTTCTGCGGCGGTTCCGCGGCCGTATGATGACGTCACCCACCCAATTTTGCACAGTAACTTCTTTTATTCAGTGCTGAGTTCTCTGGGAATTTTTAATATTTATTCAAGAGTTGAGTATTCTGGGTTGTATTGGGGACTCGGTATTTCGATCGGATTATCGAACTTTGTCTAAGTGCTTTCCGGATAATTTTTTGAATATGTTAAAAAGTCCGACCGGATATAAATACCCAACTTTTCCCCTGCCGGAAAATATCCAAGTGTTGGATTTTTGTGTGGTTTAAGGACGTTCTGAGTAGTGCAAGTAACGTGATGGTCCCTCTAGAAGACAACAAACCTTAACTCGATTATGTGACCGTCTTGAACTGCCCTTTGAACCTTCGGGTTTGGGGCAGTACGGCGTGCCACATGTGAGGCGTTGGCTTGACCCTTCTACGGCTGGACCGTTGGTACTGAGGCATGAAGTGAATGTCTTTGAACTTATTTCATGTGTTGGACGGTTTCGGGAAAACTTGGGTGTTCGAATGTTCGATCGGAAAGTTTAATATTTTCTATTTATCCGGAATGGGATACAATAATTGGAATTCACAAACAGTTATGAGATAACTGAATGAATGATATAAATCTAGCGGTTTAGTTTCATTTGATATTGAAAAGAGTTTTCGATAATGAGACTAAAATGCGGGGTTTATAACTGTTAGGCATGTGATGTCTAAGTATTTCATTTTGATTAGGCATGCGATGTCTAAAGAGGTTGCGGATTCCAATTGTTGTAGTTTTACACTTTCTTTTCTGTGACCGTAAGTGTAATATGTGATATCGCCGGTTTCGTTGCTATATGTCAACGACAATTGGGATGCGCATATTTACTTACGTTGATGACATGTGATGTTATGTATTGCTGGATATGTTATATTGGATTGTCGTGTTTGAATAGCCGGGGGTTTTTATGTGAGATGAGTGTTTTTCATTTTCATTCATGTAAAAACTTGTATGTAATATTCTTTTATTTTGGGGCACTTCCAGGTTGCGGAAGATGTCACCTTTTGTATATTATTTACTTTTCCGCATTAGGATAGACCCAAGGAGGGGAGCACAAGTAACCAGGTTCTGGGGTCCAGTGGGAGACCAACTCGAGGAGTCGAGTCCGGGTCTCCTAACCCTAGAATTGGCAGGGTTGCTTGCCGCTCTCGTAGGGGTCTAGGGGTGTGGGATTGGCTATTCATCACGACCGTGGAATCCGTGTTTTATACTGGCTCGTATTGAAAACACGGACGTCCTAGTATATCCAATGTTTCATATGTTTCTTCTGCTGCGATATCTGTGATGTGATCATGTGATGTTCTGTGATAGATACAGTATATAGTATATATGATATATTATATAGACGTTACTTATGTTTTGCACCCGCACTAGCCCTGCCCTGCTCTGTCGTTAGTTACCTAACCTAACGGTGCACGAGGGGACATCGAGGCGAATGCGGATGGCATAAGTGTACGTCATATCTATCTGTGATGTTTAGGTACTTAAATGATGGGACTTTATTAATGTGATTAATGAAAGAAAAGAAACCTAAGATATTGTAGAATCAAATTTTAAATAAAACAGGTAGCTACAGTTCTTGCTTTGCACAGCGGTATATGTGATATATCCTGCACCTTATTCGATGAGGAAAGGACCGAGATCCCTTCATCGGGGTGACTCCTTTAGCAATAACTGGCAGATGCTACACACTCGGTTTGTTTTTGATTGCTTCTATAGTTTCTGCTTTGCACAGAGATATATATGATATATCCCGCACCTCATTCGACGAGGAAAGGGCCGACGATCCCTTCACCGGGAGTGACCCCTTTAGCAAAACTAGAAAAGCCTCAAAATCACTCCATTTCAAAACTTCATTTGATTCTACAACGATATCAAGTTCATTATGCTCATGGTTTTCAGAAAAACCTGCGTAGCCCTCCGTCAATTCAGATATGTAATATTCAGTATTCGTGCTGCGGTTGTTTGGCATGCGTCAAGGCGTAGTGTACGGTAGCTGATTATTACTTGTCTGTAGCATGAGATGCGATTGGATTAAGGTATTCGTACGGCATTGTTTGGCATGCGTCAAGGGTCGTACGGGTGGGTTTAATTCAATCACGAATTGTACGGGTTGAACTTGACTAGCGGACTATGGGTTGTTTGGCATGCGTCAAGGTCATAGCACGCTAGGGGCAAAATATTATCGGGAATTTCAAGTGTTGAAATTTGCAATGAGATTGCATACCATCTATGAGATAGTTGGATCCTGATACCCACTGCGAGTAAGAGTTACTCCTGGGAGAGTTTTGCACACTACAATTAGCCGATCAAGTAGGTGTCTAGAAAGGTGTCAACGGGGTTACGCCTCTGGAAAAACGAGGTTTACATTAATTAGGTCTGTGCGAAAGCACGGGGAACCTCCCTCAAAGTACCGACACTGGCCTAGCTGAAAGATCGATGAAGTTGTAGGGTGTAATTAATCCCGGCTAGTCTTTCCTTTTAGGGTTTGAAGGAAGATTTGATAAAAACCAGTGGGAGCCATCCTGATTAGATAAGATAATAACCAATCTGATCTTGCACGAGCATACGCTAAAGTGTTTTCTTCTCTCTCTCTCCAGGTAGCGACCATTTCATGCCTTAATCAAGATAATAATATGGATGTATTGACCAAACCCGCATGTTATACTGTGACGGGGAACGTTGGTTCCGTTCTTTCCTATAAGGGTTATAGGACTGAACAGGATATAGGGGAATACCAGGATTCCCATGCCACCCGATTGAAGAAAGTACATGTTGATGCATTTTCTTCGGGTGTGTTCGTTACAGAGAACTGTTTCTCCATTTGCCCTACATCCTGGGTATTAGATACCGGGTCAGGATCCCATATATGTAATCAGTTACATGGGCTTAGAAAAGGTAGAGAACTTGGAGAAGGTGATAAAGACATTAGAGTTGGAAATGGTGCAATTGTTGCAGCTAAGACTGTCGGGGAATATCACCTAGTTTTACCAACTGGTAATACATTGGTTCTGAACGAATGCTATTACATGCCGAACCTGATATGCAACATTATATCGGTTTCTTTATTAAGTAAAGAGGGATATAATTTTGTATTACACGACAATGTTATGAACATTTTCCGTAACCAAAAGTTGGTTGGATCAGGCACGTTGTGCAATGGCATTTATGTTCTAAATCAATCAACAGTTCTGAGCATAACTAACACACACAAGAGGAAGAGTTCTGAACAGAACGAATCCTTCTTGTGGCATTGTAGACTGGGTCACATCAATGCGACACGACTAGCTAAGTTGCATAAAGATGGATATTTAAATCCGTTTGAATTTTCATCTTATGACACTTGCCAGTCATGTCTCAAAGGCAAGATGACCAAAACTCCGTTTACGGGACACGGAGAAAGAGTTACCGAACTCTTGGGACTGATACATAGTGATGTATGCGGTCCCATGTCTACACATTACAGGGATGGTTCTTCGTACTTCATTACATTCACTGACGATCTCTCTAGATTCGGATATGTGTTCCTGATGAAACACAAATCAGAAGCTTTTGAGAAATTTAGAGAATATAAACAAGAAGTCGAAAACCAAACCGGAAAAAGTATTAAAATCCTTCGATCTGATCGAGGAGGTGAATACTTGAGCAATGAATTCCTAGACTTCCTAAAAGAGAATGGGATTCTCTCTCAGTTGACTCCTCCCTATACACCACAGCACAACGGTGTATGTGAACGGAGGAACCGCACCCTATTAGATATGGTGCGCTCTATAATGAGCACAGCTGAGTTACCTATTTCCTTCTGGGGATATGCGCTTGAGACAGCCATGGACCTATTGAATAGAGTTCCTACCAAATCAGTGCCTACCACTCCGTATGAGATATGGAAAGGGAAGAGACCACATCTTAATTACATTAAGATATGGGGTTGTCCAGCCTATGTCAAAAGACAAAATCCGGACAAACTCGAGGCAAGATCATTCTTATGTAAGTTTGTAGGATATCCCAAAAATTCACAAGGGTATATCTTCTACCATCCCGAGGAACAAAAGGTGTTTGTTTCTCGACATGCCACTTTCTTAGAAAAGAGTTTTCTTATGAAACAGACAAGTGGCATTGAGGTAGAACTGGAAGAGGTTCCAGCGGCACAAACTATAACAGAAGACTTGGTAGAACCAGAGGATTCAGTAGTACCCGACGAACCCCAGCCTCTCCGCCGATCTAGTAGGGTTCCTCGCCAACCTGAGAGATACTACGGTTTTCTCATGGATGGAGGGAGCGAGGATTGCATCATGGATGATGATGACCCAACTAGCCTCGAGCAGGCCATCACGAGTAGGGACTCGGTGAAATGGCTGGATGCTATGCGGTCCGAGATGGAATCCATGTACACCAACAAAGTATGGACTTTGGAAGTTGCTCCTGAAGGGGTAAAACCCATTGGGAGCAAGTGGATCTTCAAGAAGAAACTTGGTGTAGATGGGAAAGTGGAGACTTTCAAAGCTAGACTTGTTGCAAAGGGTTTTCGTCAAAGACCAGGTGTGGACTATGACGAAACCTTTTCTCCAGTGGCTATGCTTAAATCCATCCGGATCATGCTTGCCATCGCTGCATATCATGACTACGAAATCTGGCAAATGGATGTTAAGACCGCCTTTCTAAATGGTGATTTAGAAGAGTGCGTGTACGTGACTCAGCCAGAGGGTTTCGTAGATAGTGGGAGCAGCGGGAAGGTGTGCAAGCTGCTTAAATCCATTTATGGATTAAAGCAAGCATCGCGGAGTTGGAACATCTGTTTTGACGTCGTTATCAAAGAGTTTGATTTCGTCAAAAATCCAGATGAACCTTGTATCTACAAGAAGGTGGCAGAGAGTAAGGTAGTCTTCCTCGTATTGTACGTGGACGACATACTCTTGATAGGAAATGATATTCCTATGCTGCAATCGGTCAAGCTCTTCTTATCACAAAGATTCTCAATGAAAGATCTTGGTGATGCCTCCTGCATATTGGGAATCAGGATCTATAGAGATAGATCCAAACGGATATTGGGATTGCCCCAATCCAGGTACATTGACACCATACTAAAGAGGTTTAGTATAGAAGAATCCAAGCGTGGGAACTTACCCACGATCTCTGGAGTCACTCTCTCCAAAAAGATGTCTCCCAAGACTGATTTGGAGAGAACTCGCATGCAAGGGATACCCTATGCTTCGGCTGTAGGCTCTATCATGTACGCGATGCTATGTACCAGACCCGATGTTGCATACTCACTAAGTGTAGTGAGCAGGTATCAAGCTGATCCTGAAGAGAGTCACTGGACAGCTGTGAAGAGCATTCTCAAGTACTTACGAAGGACTAAAGAGATGCTCTTGGTGTATGGTAACGGAGAACTCCAAGTGGAGTCCTTTACCGATTCGAGCTTCCAGAGTGATAAGGACTACTCTAAGTCACAGTCGGGCATTGTCTTTACCCTTTACGGAGGGGCGGTTAGCTGGAAGAGTTCCAAGCAAGAAACCGTGGCAGACTCGACGATGGAGGCTGAATACATCGCTGCCAACGATGCTGCCAAAGAGGCTGTCTGGATCAAGAAGTTCATTACTGAACTTGGAGTGGTTCCATCCATTGAGCATCCAATACCTTTGTATTGCGATAACAATGGAGCGGTGGCTTTGGCCAAGGAACCCAGGTCCCATCAGCGATCCAGGCATATTCTGAGGCGGTATCACCTGATCCGGGAGATAGTTGATCGCCGGGAGATCGAGGTCAGGAGAGTTGACACGAAGAACAACACGGCGGATCCACTCACGAAGGCCATTCCCCAGATACAGTTTGAGAGACTCTTCGGGATGCTCGGTATGCCATACTACAGCAGCTGGCCCTAGTGCAAGTGGGAGATTGTTAGTTGTATGTATGCCCTAGAGGCCAGTATTGTACAGATGATGTATATTATATTGGATGCTTGGACATATATAGAGATGACTTTCTTGCTCTATATGATAGTATGCTATCTGGTTTCTCTTTATCTTAACATGTACACTAGTCTCTTTAAACTGTCTTATAGTTACATGTCGGTAAAGCCCTTAGGATGTGTACTTGACTGCCTGGACTATGATGCAGATCATACTAGTGGGGACATGGTAGTCCATAAGTACATCCTTCAAGGTCCCTAGTCGTAGGTGTATCGAGACGGGGCATCGATATACCAGAGTAGACTAGCGTATACGCTTCTCGACCCATGAGATGGGCGATGGATGATCCCATATCCATTGGTGTTTGACATCAGAGATGATATACGGGTGCTCAGTGGAGACTGGGTACACTGGACGGACTCGCCGAGAACTCCCAGATGGTATTATACCTCACGTCAGATGGCAGTTCTCAGGTGACACTTGTGCAGGTTAGTCTGTAGACCCGAGATCGTCATAGAGTCTTGTGTGATTCCCACTGTGCTTTGATCTCCACCTTACCACGTCCATGAGGGCGTGCAAAACGGTGGTCTTTGGGCACAGTCCCGAGTCACATGGAGGCAATGAGCGATAGGAGGGGTTTCGTCTCTCCAGGTATTGGGGGTTGATGTTGCGCTGTGCTCGATTGGCCGTAACAGGGAAGTCCCTGGCCAGGGCTGATCAGAGATTTGCTGGTAAGCGTTACCAGTAGTTTCTCGACCCGTTATGAGCCTCACATTGGCACGACTTATCGGTTATTGGGGTCTGACGTTTACCACCCCTAGACTTGATATGCGACATATCAGACGAACAGACCGGACTGTACGGTAAGTGTTACTGGTTGGATTCACAGGAGTGTGAGCGGGCTAGCTCGTCAATCTTCTGATCGCTCAATACCCGGATGGCCGTTACGTTTAGCAGACCACTTGCGGCTTGTGGGTGTTTGATATGATCATCATCTGCTACCGGCGTATTGACGAGTCTTTAGAGTCCTACACAGAGATTTCCTGGCTCAAGCGAAACGAAATAGGAGCGCATATGAGATATGTGCAGGACCGAGAATAATGTGTGTATGTGATACCGTATTCCATTCTCGCGATGAATATATCGATTGGTTATATTCGATATAACCTAGTTATCGAATCATTGATTCGATAAATTGATACATTGTATACTAGTCGGTTATGTGCGACATGACCGGATCATTGAATCAAGTGTTGATTTAATAATTTAATGTATAATTATATATTTGATATATTATTTTGCATTAACTAGTATTGGTTCACTTTAAATGGATTTTCTCACTTGATGTGCTAGTTGTATATGTGATATACTTTTGGGCACATCTTTGTATCATGTTTGATGATGCTTGCTCATTTGGTTAAGTGTAAAGAATTAAACCTAGGTTAAGAAAGTGATTAGGGTTTTAATTATCCATTCTTTTATTTATTGATTTTGGAAAAAGAATGGGATAAGAATACAAAATGGTTGCTTTCATTCTTGAACCTTTGTGAAGCTTCATGAAGCTTTGACCAAAGTGACCAATTTGTCTTCATGCTTAACCCTAACCACTCTTTTAACCTTGGTCAATTCTCTACACCTAACCATGGTTCCTATTATGATAAGTATTCATTTCTTTTTCATTTTTGATGGACTTATCATAATATTTCCTTCTTCTTGATCTTCTTCTTCAAGAAAGAAAGCTTGATGCCATCAATGGCAACTTGAGTTCTAAAGTGAGAAATCCAATTCTAAAGTGAACCCACCTCCTATTTCTTCAACCTCTACCTCTTGCCAAGTTGTTTTGGGTGTTTTCTTCACAAGTTTCATAAATTTGTGAAGTCGGAGCTTGAACTTGTGATGCCTCGACGTAGATCATCTTCGGCACGAAGCCGACGACCTAGTCCGCCCATTTCTCCGATCAAGCCGACGATTGAGTCCGGGATTCGAGATGGACAGCGAGAGGAAGTCTACGTGGAGCCAAGGAAGTGGATATCCGGATCTACAAAGGTTGTAGCTTCTTATCTTTAGTTAAGTTGTTAACTAGATTCGTATTTCGCCTAAACTTCTAGCCAACGATCCGTATTAGGGTTTCTCGGCACCCGTAAAATTTGAAATTGGCATGGTTGATGCCTTGTGAGACCTCTTGAGAGTGCCTAGGAACCCTACAATTGTAAAGTGCAAAACTCTCCCAGGAGTAACAATTACTCGCAGTGGGTATCGGGATCAAACTATCATATAGAAGGTATGCAATCTCATTGCAAATTTCAACACTTGAAACTCCCGATAAAGGTTTTTACCCCTAGCACCTATGACCTTAAGTATGGTCAACAAATCATAAGTACTAGTCAAGTTCTACCCGTCATTTCGTGATTAATTAGACCCACCCACATGACCCTTAACTAAGGTCAACAAAGTCACGCGACTGTCCTAACTAATCGCATCATATGCGGTGTAGGAAGACATCACTTAGCTACCGTACACTGTGCCTTGACTATGGTCAACAAACACAGCACGAATACTAAGTACTCTACTTCCTAAAATGACGGAGGGTTGCGAATGGTTTTTATGAAAACCTTTAACGCTTTGAACTTGATCTCGTTGCGGAATCAAATGGTTTTTAAATGGAATGTTTTTGAAGCTTTTCTAGTTTTGCTAAAGGGGTCACTCCTGGTGAAGGGATCGTCGGCCCTTTCCTCGTCGAATGAGGTGCGGGATATATCATATATATCACTGTGCAAAGCAGAAACTATAGAAGCAGTCAAAAGACAAACCGAGTGTGTAGCATCTGCCAGTTATTGCTAAAGGAGTCACTCCCGGTGAAGGGATCTCGGTCCTTTTCTCATCGAATAAGGTGCAGGATGTTCTACAATGAACACCGCGATGCAAAGCAAGAACTGTAGCTACCTGTTTTTATTTTCTTTCATTAATCTCATTAATGAATATCCCATCATTTAAATTACCTAAACATCACAGATAAATATGACGTACACTTATGCCATCCGCATTCGCCTCGATGTCCCCTCGTGCACCGTTAGGTTAGGTAACTAACGGCAGAGCGGGGTAGGGCTAGCGCGGGTGTAAAACATAAGCAACGTCTATATAATATATCATATATACTATATATAATATCTGTCACAGAACATCACATGATCAAATCACAGATAACGCAGCAGAAAATATCATATGAAACATTGGATATACTAGGACGTCCGTGTTTTCAATACGAGCCAGTATAAAACATGGATTCCACGGTCGTGATGAATAGCCAATCCCACACCCCTAGACCCCTACGAGAGCGGCAAGCAACCCTACCAATTCTAGAGTTAGGAGACCCGGACTCGACTCCTCGATTCGGTCTCCCACTGGACTCCAGAACCCGGTTACTTGTGCCCTCCTCCTTGGGTCTGTCCTAATGCGGAAAAGTAAATAATATACAATGGGTGACATCTTCCGCAACCAGGAAGTGCCCCAATAAAAGAATATTACATACAAGTTTTTACATGAATGAAAATGAAAAACACTCATCTCACATAAAAAAAACCCGGCTATTCAAACACGACGATCCAATATAACATATCCAGCAACACATAACATCACATGTCATCAACGTAAGTAAATATGCGCATCCCAATTGTCGTTGACATATAGCAACGAAACCGGCGACATCACATATTACACTTACGGTCACAGAAAAGAAAGTGTAAAACTACAACAGTTGGAATCCGCAACCACCTCAGACATCGCATGCCTGACCAAATGAATTCTTTAGACATCGCATGCCTAACAATTATAAACCCCGCATTTTAGTCTCATTATCGAAAACACTTTTCAATACCAAGTCGGGCAATTCAACAGGATTCCCGACATTTTGATCGAATGCTCGTCGCAAACTTTAGTAGACGGTCGCACCCCCGATACCGTCGACGAAGTGCACCAAGGCGGAACACCGCTACCGCGAGCACCCAAACGGATGCTTTCGGCGACGGGGTTCTCCTACAGTCACTTGGTCGGGGCTATGGGGTGAGGCTGTCTATTAAGTTTACCCGGCGAGTATCCGCGTACGCTACGTGATTGCGACGGACTTTTGATCACATCAAAATTCCGTGGCAACCGATCAAGTGAGACTAAACTGCTATGTTTATAACATTCATTCAGTTATCTCATAACTACTTGTTAATTCCAAATGTTGTATCACATTCCGGATAAATAGAAAATGCTAAACTTTTTGATCGAACAATCGAACACCCAAGTTTTCCCGATACAGCTCAACACATGAAATAAGTCTAAAAACATTCAGTTCGTGCCTCAGTACCAACGGTCCAGCCGTAGAAGGGTCAAGCCAACGCCTCACATGTGGCACGCCGTACTGCCCCAAACCCTAAGGTTCAAAGGGCAGTTCAAGACGGTCACATAATCGAGTTAAGGTTTGTTGTCTTCTAGAGGGTCCATCGCGTTACTTGCACTACTTAGAACGTCGTTAAACTACGGAAAAGTCCAACAATTGGAAATTTCCCGGCAGGGAAAAAAGTGGGTATTTATATCCGGTCGAACTTTTTAACATATTCCAAAATTACCCGGAAAAACACACAGACAAAATTAGACAATCCGATCGAAACACCGAGTCCCCAATACAACCCAGAAAACTCAACTCTTGAGTGAGCTTTAAAAATTCCTAGGAAACTCAGCAATGCAAGAAAAAAGTTACTCTGCAAAACTTTTTGAATGAAGAGATAAACAGGCCGCGGAACCGCCGCATTAGCCATGCTAATGCCGCGGTTCCGCCGCTCTATGATCGAATCAGGGGTCCCGTTTTATACAGTAATTCTTAGAATCTTCTACTGAGTTTTCTGCATATTTTTAATTCTCAAAAAACCACGATTTCAGAAAAAGTACAGAGAGCATTTTTGGGTTTGGGTTTCGGTTCGATCGGACTTCTAACTCCGTCTACGCATCGTCTAAAGCTCTAGCTAGGCTCTGATACCACTGTAGGTCAGGCAGCCACCCTATCCAATGGGGTCGCCATGGCACAAACGGGTCCCTCAGCCGCTACTTTTTACGCATGCCCCCTCGCGAGGACTACAACCCGCCGGAACACCTTCCGGTCTCGGGACATCCTGGGGGTAAGAGCCTATGCTTCGCCACACTGTCACACAGTGAGAACCCTCCATAGGTCGACATCCAATGCCTAGTAGCTCTAATACCACTGTAGGGTTCCTAGGCACCCTAATGAAGTCTCACAAGTGATCAAACACGGCCAATTTAAATTTTACGAGTGCCGAGAAACCCTAATACGGATCGTTAACTAGATATATAGGCTATGCGATGCAAGTTAACGACTTTAACTTAAAAGGAAAGGGGCTACAACCTTTATAGATCCGGTCCACCACTTCCTAAGCTCCGCGATGATGTCCCTCCGCTGTCCAAATCGGATCGCGGACTCTAGCGTCGACTTCATCGAAGAAATGGGCGGGCTTGATCGTCGGCTTCGATGCCGAAGATGATCTACGTCGAGGCATCACAAGATCAAACTCCCACTTCATCAAGTCATGAAACTGGTGAAGAAAACACACTCTACTAATTGGCAAGAGGTAGAGGATGAAGAAATAGGAAGTGGGTTCACTTTAGAATTGGATTTCTCACTTGATTTCATCACTTGCCATTGATGAGGCAAGCTTTTCTTTCTTGTGAAGAAAAAGAAGAAGAAGAAAGAATATGATAAAGTGTTAAAGAATAATTGAAAAAGAATTGATTCTTATCATATTCCAACCTTAGTTAAGTGTAGAGAATAGACCATGGTTAGTTATGATGGTTAGGGTTAAGCAAGAGACAAGAATGGTGGACTAGGTCAAAGCTTCATGAAGCTTCAACAAAACTACAAATAAAGCCACCATTCTTTTCTTATCTTTTCCAAAATGAATAAACAAATAAATAAATGAATAAGCAAAACCCTAATCATCAACTTAACCATGGTTTAATTCTTTACACTTAACCAAAAAAGCATGTATCATCAAACATGATACAATCATATGCACAAAAGTATATCACATATACAACTTGCACAATTCAAGTGAGAAAATCCATTTAAAGTGAACCAATACTAGTTAATGCAAAGTAATATATCAAATATATAATTCTACATTAAATCATTAAATCAACACTTGATTTAACGATCCGGTCATATTGCATATAACCGACTAGTATCCTATGTATCGGCTTATCGAATCAATGCTTGGTTCGATAACTAGGTTACATCGCATATAACCAATCGATACATTCATCGCGAGAATGAAATACGATATCACATACACGCATTATTCTCGGTCCTGCACATATCTCATATGCGCTCCTATTTCGTTTCGCTTGAGCCAGGAAACATCTGTGTAGGACTCTAAAGACTCGTCAATATGCCGGCAGCAGGTGATGATCATATCAAACACCCACAAGCCACAAGCGGTCTGCTAAACGTAACGGCCACCCGGGTATTGAGCGATCAGAAGATCGACGAGCAAGCCCGCTCACACTCCTGTGAATCCAACCAGTAACACTTACCGTACAGTCCGGTCTGTTCGTCTGATATGCCGCATATCTCGCCTAGGGGTGGTAAATGTCAGACCCCAATAGCTTGATAAGTCATGCCGATGTGAGGTCCATGACATGTGTGAAACTACTGATAACACTTACCAGTAGGTCACTGCAACCCTGGCCAGGGATTTCCTGTTATGGCCAGTCGAGCATAGCGCAATATCAACCCCAAATACCGGGAGAGACGAATCCCCTCCTATCGCTCATTGCCTCCATGTGAATCGGGAATGTACCCAAAAACCACCTGTTTGCACGACTCAGTAGAGCCGTGGTAGGGTGGAAATCAAAGCACAGTGGGAAACACACAAGACTCTATGACGATCTCGGGTCAACAGACTAAGCTGTACCAGTGTCACCAGAGAACTGCCATCTGACGTAAGGTATAATACCGTCTGGGAGTTCTCGGCGAGTCCGTTCAGTGTACCCAGTCTCCACTGAGCACCCGCATACCATCTCCGATGTCAAACACCAATGGATATGGGATCATCCATCGCCCATCATATGGGTCGAGAAGATATACACTAGTCTACTCTGGAATATCGATGCCCCGTCTCGATATTCCCACGACTAGGAACATTGAAGGATGTACTCATGGACTACCCAGGCCCCACTAGTATGATCTGCATCATAGTCCTGGAAGTCGAGTACACATCCTAAGGGCTTTATCAACATGTAACAGAGAGACAAAAAGTATACATGTTAAGATAAAGTGCAACCAGATAGCGTACTATCATGTCGAGCAAGAAAGTCCTACCTATATATGTCCCAGCATCCACTACAATATACATCCAATGTACAGTAATGGCCTCTAGGGCATACATATAACTAACAGCTCATTCCTCCATCACCATGGCAACTTCACCCCATTGAGACAAAGTGATTCTACACTAGCCTACAGCATTTCTTGGGCACGTCGGCTCGCCAACTTCGTGCCCGAGTTGCCTCGGTCCAGAGGTGGGAGCCCGTAAAAGAACCCGGCGATGTGGTGCCCGTTCCAACGAGGAGATGAAGACTGGAGGTTGCGCGAGGAGATCGGAGTGGAGGCCGAAGACCGATGGACACGGATCGCTCAGTATAGCTTTCTACCCTTTCTCTAGTTTGCTAGTGTTAGGTTAATGGCCCGATCCGGGATTTTAGTGCGCGGTGGTGCCGGTTTTCTAGTTTGAAAAGTTTTTCGTTTCCGCATTCCGGCGTCGGATTGACAGCCGGGGCGCCGCCGTGCACTTACAAAAACTTCCCAGGTTTTATATTTTGCTCCATGTGTTTTCGGGAAGCTCGGGAAAGTTTTTATTGAAACTTAATGCATCGTTTTTGTTCACATATGTTGATATGTGTCGGTTAACGTCGTCGAGTTGATGGGTGATCAATTCGACGGGGTTACACATAATGAGTCTGCTATGTTGGTATGTTGGTTTGGTCGGATCTTCGCGAATAAATAGCCCCTCGTGAGATTGAATGTAATTCTTGTGATGTATTTCTATTCATGTATTTTGCCAAATGTATATTATTATTTGGGACGAGCGGTCAACTTGTGGTCGTCGTTGCTGTTATTTGTATTATTATTTGTCGGTACACGACCAGGATTTGGTCGTTGTTATCGTTGTATATAATACAAGTTCAGGTTTTACCCCACGGTGAAGAGTTCGGGCAGCTGGATTCTAGATGGCAGCGAGTGGCCATCTCAAAGAGTTAAGATCGGGCTGCCCTGTTCTAGAATTGGCAGATTGCTCGTCGCGCTTGTAGGGGGTATAGGATAGACCCGCGGAGGAGTGCTCAAGTCACCGGATTCTAGAAAGTGTCGGGTGGTCCCTCATGGTGATGATGATGGGTTGCTTCGTTTTTAGGATTGGCGGATGGCTCGCCGCGCTCGTAGGGGTCTTTGTTTGGCATTGTATGGGCTATTCACGCGAACAGGGAATGTCGCATTTCATTTACGGCTCAAGCAAAACGCGGGATTCCTATGAAATCCGACTATTCCGTTTCCTGTGATTATGTTTACTACATGCATGTAATGTTGATTATATGCCTGCAATGATGTGTATATATATGAGATATATACAAATGCTCATATATGTTTTGCATCCACGCTAGCCGTGCCTTCGCCTTGCCGTAAATTAAGTAACCTTACTTTGAAGACCCAAGGCCCCGTGGTGAATGCGGATGGCATATATATCATTCTATTTTTCTTTTCATATCATGCTTTTATGTAATGGTGTGAGAAGATACTAGATAATATGTGATATTGTCTATATGATGGAATTGTGTTAATTGGATTAATACAAAGAAAACAAACCTAAAGTACATTATAGGAACCAATTTTTTTCTAAAAAGAAATTATATCCGTATTCTTTTGCTTTGTATCGTGCTATTCGGTTAGGAATATCCTGCACCTCATTCGATGAGGTAAGATCCCCGATCCCTTCATAGGGAATCCACACTTAAGCAAAAGTATATGTAACTATAAATTTGCAAAACCACTCGTTTCCTTCAATGATATCAAGTTCATTACGTTAAATGTTTTCTTTAAAACCAGCCGCAGCCTTCTATCATTTTGGAAAGTAGAGTACTAAGTATTCGTGTTGTGTTTGTTGACTCCGTTAAGACGTAGTGTACAGTAGCTAAGTGATGTCTTCCTGCTTGCATGTGATGCGATTAGTTAGGACAGTCGCACGGCTTTGTTGACTTTGTTAAGGTCTTGTGCGGGTGGGTCTAAATTAATCATGAAATGACGGGTTGAACTTAACTAGTGACTTATGATTTTTTGATCTCGTTAAGGTCATAAGCCGTTAAGGGTAAAAACAAATATCGGGAGTTTCAAGTGTTGAAACTTGCAATGTGATTGCATACCATTCTATGTGATAGTTTGGGTCCCGATTCCTACTGTGAGTAATAGTTACATTCGGAAGATTTTCACGTCACAACTAGCTAACCCATTAGGTTTCTAGAAAAGTATTAATAGGGTTATTCCTCTGTGGAAATAGGGTTATTAAATTGGATCGGTGTGAAAGCACGGGAGACCTCCCTCGGAGTACCAACACTGGCCTAGCTGAACGGTTAGTGAAATTGTAGGTGTTCATGATCCCGGTTAGTTCTCTTTTTAGAGTTTGAAGGAGGATTCGACAAAATAATAGGAGCCATCCTGATTAGATAAATTAATAAACCAATCTAATCTTAATAGAGTGCATGTTGAGTGTTTCTTTCTCTCTCTAGCAATGACCGATAACCGACCTTAAACTAAAACTCATAAATCAAGTTAACCGAACATTTTTATAAATCATTGGCCTTGGAATGTTATGTTTGCCCTAATTCACGATGAAATCGCATATGTCCTTGCCCCTCCAACTTCCACTTTTTTTTTCCAGAACCCTATGTATCATATATAAGGATCCATATTGCTTGGAATGGTCATCTCGTATAATTAGATACAAACTCAAAGAAATTGTTTTAGTCTGAGAATGGCCATTGGTTCTGGAGAAAGTGAATTGTTCATTTTTCTCTTCCCTCCACCTTATCTCAAGTTTGAGAGCTCCTTAAATAAGGAGTATGTACCAGTTACGTTTGTTGGATAGTCTTCTTCCAATCCTGAGGCTGGAGCTGAAAGGAAGTGTAAGAAGAAAACCAACTAGCCTAAATTCGGTATACAGAAGGTAAGACGGAGAGACATCAAAAAAGGTTGAAGTGAGGAAAAGGAAATTACGATTACTGTCATGAGCCTGGGCATTGAAAGAGGCATTACTGAGAATACATGGCCACTCCTTTGAAACATTTTGATGTTTCAGTTTTCCTATATGATTGTAATTAAAAACTTTTTCTCAATTAATTCTGACTCCTAGATATAAAAATACCGGATTAGAATCACACATCTGTAAGCTGTTACAGATGTGGGATGGAGTAGTATATTAGGAATGGGTGATTTGATTCTCAATGTCGGAAATCGGAGCAAGTGTTGCTATTGGGGAAAATCACATGGTTTTGCCTATCGGCAAATATTTGGTTTTGAATAACCGTTATTATGCACCAAATTTTAAAAGCTGATATATCCACCTCTTTATTAGATAAAGTAGGATATAAATTTTGAAAAACATGTTCTAAACCTTTACCTATATCAATCTATTGATTGGGTAAGGTGCATAAAGATAACGGTGTAAATATTCTTAACCAAAATACAGTTTTCAAATTACAACACACAAAGTACGAGTTAGTGAACTCATAGGACTTATACAGAGTGATGTATATTGTTCGATATCCACACGGACAAGGGGTTGGTACTCATACTTCGTTCCATTTTCCTATGTTTTAGACACGCATTTTTGTTGAAATACAAAGTCCAAAAATTTTGAGAAGTTCATTAGATATAAGAATAAAGTTGAGAACCAAATATTGAAAGTATCAAGATTCTTCGAAGTGTTCGAAAATGTGGATACTTATGCTGGGTATTTCGTAGTTATATAATCGAGAATTTGATTCTCTCTCGGTTACTCATCTGTGGATGTGCTCCTTGATGAGTAATATTGTATGGCCTTTTTCATTTAAAGATATGCACTGGAAACAGTTGCATACCAATTGAATATAGTTTTATCTAATTTTGTGCATATGATTCTATATGTGATATAGAATGGGAACATATCTTAAGGTTGTTAAGATATGGAGTTATCCAGTTTATACTTAAAAATAGAATCCAGATAAACTCAAGGCCCATTTCAGTAGTATGCAGTTTGTGGGTTATCCCAAGCCTTTGCAAGGGTTTGACTTCTACCATTTTCAGGATCAAAGGTTGTTTTGTTCTTGACTCGCTATCTTTTTCGAAAAGGAATTTTTTGCAAAAGAAATTAGTGGGAGTATGGTAGAACTGGAAGTAATTTCATAACCATAAACGGTTACTGAAAATTTAGTAGAACCGAGAAATTCAATTGACGTTGATAAAGCTTAGTTACTCCGCAGATTTAGTAGGTGACCTCAGCCACCTGAGAAGTATTTCGGTTTCCTTGTAGACGGTGTCAGGGAGGGTTTCATCATATGATAATGGCTCTACTAGTTATCAATAGGACATATGAAGTGGTGACTTCCGACTGATAGCTGTATGCCATATTATCCAAGTTGGACTCTGTAATACTCGGCATCCGTCATACAGTAAAATTTGTATTTAAATATAATCCATGTATTTTAATTAGTTAATTTAAATTTTGTTTACTTTCTATTATATTTTTATGCCCAAAACCCTTTAACACATTCTTTCTTTTAAACCAGAATGTAAAAAACAATCCTAATCTTTTCATTTCTTTTCTAAGGCCTAGCCCACTAAACTTTTCCCATTCCCTTCTCCATAGTTTTCCCATTTCTCTTTCTTCCTCCTTTCCTTCTTCTCTCTCACTCTCTTTCACTATTCTCCTTCTTCTTTCTTTTAAATTTTACTCCATTTACTCTCCCTCAAAATCTCAACCGATATTCCCCTCATAACAACAATTCATTTCCTTTTAAATTCTTTTAATTTCATTTATCCCTCTCTCCCTTTTAAATGACCAGAGCTTTCTCTCAAATTCCTTCTCTCTCTCCCTCTCTCATTCTCTCCTCTCTCCAACTCACCGACCACTACCTTGAGCCGCCTCCTCACACCACCACTGCCTCCGCCGACCACCCTCATCTCGCCGACGACCCTCCTCCATCGACCTCGACGCCAACCGAGCCCCCACTCCAAGCTCCACCCAACTGCAGCAAAACACCTACAACCAACCTCTTCTGTGCACCTCTGCCGCTACTCTCCCTGAGCAACTCCGACGACGATCCCCAACACCGTCCTCACCTCCTTCCTGCACCAAGCTTCTTTGTCCCCATCCCCAGCCTCCACCGCTGCCAGCCAACCACCACCGCCGACCTTGGCTTCATCACCCTCCTCCTCGACGCTGCCAACCCCTCCCTGCCATCGTCGTGACCACCACCATGACCTCCTACACTATATCTCCTTCCCCAACCCCACGACGACCACCATACCACCCAAGCTCCCCTAACCCAACTCCACAATCGAACATCCCCTGGACTACAGCCTCTGTCGACAGCGATCTCTACCACTGCTCATTCTCTCTCACCTGAGCCGCTATTGCCACCGTTGCCTTCGCCGACGCTATGAAAGCCGCCATTGCCATCATCATCGCAGCCGTCGTCACCACGTCCATATGCCAGCACCTACATCGGCCTACACCAGCACCTGCACCGGGCCACACATGCATCGCACTCAGGCTACGCCCGCATCATGCCCAGGCTGTGCACGCACCCAACATGCTTTGCGCATGCATCACGCACCGTGTCCGGATCCACACTGTTTCGTAGCCGTCTCGTATATCGAGGCTAACCCTACACATCCATCACTTCTATATCAACCACCTAAGACAAGTGAAAACCCATCACTTGCTTACTCATGCTAGATATAACAATTAGCTTAAATAATTTTACTCCAGCTATATACACATATATATTTAAATCATAACTATAATCGAATTGGTATAGCGGACCATTGTGTTGATTGTACTGAATCGAGCTCAACTCAGGTCTATTATCCCATATTGATATCATTTAGAATTCATATGAATCAATTATTGTTTTAAATCAATTCGATAAAACTGACGTTGATTGGTATACATATGCATAACCTAAGTGCTCGTTGCATCATTTGATTGAAAACCCTATTCAAAATCCTATACTTTGTGATCAATAGTTTCCATTACTTGTTAACTAATATCACGTAGAATTTAGACACGAGTTATCGATGTTTAGGTGATGAAATGACACCCTCAATTTGTGATGTTAAATCTGGAATTTACCGTGCAAGTCGTAGTGTAAAATTCGTAGTTAATTAATATAAATCAAATCTTGGCGTTCTAAGGATCGTATCGAAGCCAATTAAATAATCTATAAACCTATATAATTTGTTACTGGATATTGCTATATTACGATAATGAAAATTGGAGAGAAATACGGTTCAGGACTGCAATCCAGAGCAGTTTTTTTTGTCAATGCCTGAATTGAAATATCCATTATCCCTGTATAAACATTATAATATGTCGAAACCTATATCGATGTGTAGATAATTAAATTATATTTCATATGGGTCTAGTTTCACCTAATTTCATTACTTTTTAATATTTAAAAAGTATTTTAAACCGTCGGTATGTCCTGCTGTTTTCTGTAGTGGCAATTTATACATCTCAACCGTAAAATGATCATAACTACCTGTATACAGCTGATATTACTAATAAGTCCGTTGCATTGGAAACTTAACAGAATAATCAAGTTATAATTGAACTTTAGTGGTCCTTAATTCTGAATGTAATTCATAGCAAACCGCGCTTGAAACTGGACTTCTAGTTCTGAAACTGGAATTCCAGTAGTATACATCTGTTTTAAAATGAACATAACTCTTTAACTAGGACGTCTACTGAGACGAAACTAATTTTACTGGTTAGATAAATGAGTCTATTTATATGTTATATTATTTTACTTGATCCTACATGTATGAATTATAATGAATTTTGTAAACTGAATGATACTGGATATCCTTATTTTAGTGAATGTTTATTTAATGTAATTCCACCATGTCGTGTAATTGCTTTACACCCGTTGATTAGTGACTATATCCTGTGATACCTAAGTGATTGTATTGCATTATCATGTGATAAGTGTTATTGGATTGGATTGTGACAAGTATGTTAGTGTATAAGCGATTGAAAACGAAAATGATATAAGTGAAAGCGTGATTAAACAATGAAAGTGTTACGTACTTATACACAACCAATCTGATACTTGAATATATACTATAACCTAGGGAAAATGGGGAAAATTGATGGTGGAATCGAACTCGTATTTAGCGAGGTCTAGTGATTTAGAGGGCAATCATTCGATATATATATATATATTGTAAGTCCACGGTAGCGCCCCGGCCTTCTAACAGACGCCAAATGCGGAACAAAAACTTTTAACGAAACTGGCGCTATCGTGTACCGTAACCCGGATCTGCCATTAAAGCTAAACTAACAAACTACAAAGGGGTAGAAACGTTATACCGAATGATCCGAGTCCTTCGGTCTTTAACCATCATCCCACGCTTGTTGCGGCTGCTCCGATCTCCTTGATCTCCAATCTTGTCGTCCAGGTGGCACCACGTCGACGGATCTTTAAACGGGCTCCCGCCTCTGAACCGAGGTAACTCGATCGTCAAGTTTGCCAAAAGAGACGACCAAGATGAAGTAGAGAATGAGTAGAACACTTTGTCTCGTTACGTCCAAGGCTATGGACGAACGGTTAATGAAGTTGCCAATTTGGATCGGGTGATGAAAAATGAGCTATATGAAATGAAGTGAAGCTATCATAATCTTTTTCCCAAAAACCACAACCCTTAATCTTTTCAAAAATAACCATGATCTATGAGAGGGGGGGAGGCCGACCACTTATAGAGGGGAGGGGGTGAGTGTAGGAGCAAGGTGGGTGAGAATAAGAATGAAGCTTATCATGACACATAGTATGAATACAATTAAAGCAAGTGATGAATCATTAAGCTTAGTCATCAAGCATTAAATGAACAATTAATACTAACAATGAATCATCAAGCCTTGTCACCAAATCTAGAAACTTCTAGATCCATGACTCACCCTCATCAAGAAAAGTTAAATCCGTATTTAACCGACTGTTAAATACGGCTGATAGAACACTGGAAACTGGCAACTTCCAAAAGTGATCCTGAAACGAATTTCAGGATAATCCCGTATCAGTATAAACATACCCGCATTTGTATTACGACCGAATACAAATGCAACTGAGACAAAGATATTATATCTACACAGTATAATACTGGGTTCCGGCTTAAACCAAAGCCTACCAGTATTATTTGCCCGAAAAACGCCACGTGCGAAAACGCACGTGCTTTTTCTGAACCTTGCCATAACACCATACGGCCTCTACAACGTTTCGCCCGAACTTAGGAAAGTGTCTGTGGGGGACTCTAATGACTCATCAACACACTGGCACTAGGAATAACCCCTAGCACGTCAGAGGTACAAGCTGCACGTAACGTTTTGCCTATGTATTGATTGGAAGGGAAGCTGACGAGCGAACTCATCTATAAACCCTACTGAGCCTGACAGCGACAATGTATATACAGTCCGGTCCATTCGTCTAAAGAGTATCTCATATCGAGTCTAGGGGGGATGGATAAAGTCAGACCCCTAATAACGCGATAAATCGTGTCGGCATGAAGCCCATCACCACATGAGAAACCACTGATCCAAATCAGTAATTCTCTACTACCTCGGCCGAGGGTTTCTAATGATGGCCACCCTTGCACTGTGCGACATCAACCCCCAATACAGGGAGAGACGAATCCCCGAAATCCGCTCACTTGCCTCCAATGTGGCTCGGGACTGTACCCAAAAAAGACCTGTTTGCACGACTCCTTTGAGCCGTGGTAGGGTAGAAATCAAAGCACAGTGGGAACTCACACGAGACAAATGACGACCTCAGGCCGATAAACTAACCTGTACATATGTCACCAGGGAATTGCTATCTGACGATATGTATAATACCAACTAGCAGATTCCCGGCGAGTCCTGTCCGGTGTACTCATAACTCAATGAGCACCTGTATACATCTTAGGTGATCCAACTGACACCAGTGGCTTGTGAGACCGGCCACCGCCCCTCGTCGGGGTCTCGACTGTATACAGCAGTCTACTCTGGAGTATCGATGCCTTGTCTCGAAACTCCCACGACTAGGGACACTTAAAGGATGTGCTTACAGACCCCAGCTCCCACGTATATGATCACCATCATACTGTTGGCTGTCAAGCAGAATCCTATGGGCTCTATCAATCATGCAATAGAGAACTAAAGCATGTATATGATGATAAAGACAAACCAGATAGCATACTATCATCTTGAGCAAGACTGTCATATCGGTATAGGTCCTGCCTCAATCATTGCAATCACGTACCTGTGATCCAATAATTGACTTTGAGGGCACTATCTCCAACAATCTGCCACTTGCACTCAAGACTAATTATTGCGATGTCGCATTCTCACAGCCCGTGTGATACCGAACACCCAACTTCTCTACTAATCAGTTTCACAAAGCTAGTTTGCAAAACTCTTGTGTTCGAGAAATAGCCTTAGTGAGTGGATCCGCCCTGATGTTTCTTTTTATGTCTCTCTTAATCTCAAGTTCGCGGAGAAAGCCATCTCCCGAATCGAGTAATACCTGTCTTAGAATATGTCTGGATATCTGATGGGACCTAGTTCATAAATGAACTCCAAATCCAAACTTCTTAGACCGTTTTGATAACTGAACCTAATTAGTATCCAGCACTATGTCTCCCACAGTATCCTCTTGGACCACCTGTCCATAATACTGTCCCTCGTCAGAGGGAAAAACTACAACTCTGACAATCACTCTGTCATTCATGTCACCTTGGAAGCCTGGAATGATAACCGTCTCCCGAAGGAGGCTGCTGTCATCAATTCCGTAGAACATACACTTATGTTCTATAACTGCTTCCAAATGTTTCTTCAGGATTGGATTAATATAAACTTATCGCATCAAGTTCAAAAACAACATCTGGTGTGGTACTTGACATCTCATGATCGACTCAATTGCCTAAACAAGTGATCTGCCAATCATGCATTTCCCTCTCTTCTTTAGTCTCTAAGACACCTTTAGAGAGAGTGACTCCATCACCTGCAGATACACCACCATGCCAGGAGTCATCTATTCTAAAATACTATTAGAATATTGTCAAAGTACCCATATTGGGAAACTACCCAAATCCAGATCTAGTAACCAGAATGTCAGATATTATATCCATGTCCTTTGTGAAGAAACAACTGTGTGACAACCACAGTACAACCGATCGTAGTATAGGAATTTTACTTCCTACTCTGTGTATGTCATCCAAATACCAGGACATCACACTTTACTACCTTCTTAACAGATCCATCCCTTATTCTGATGAAGTCAAACCTATGACTGTCACATCAAAATTAGATGATCTAACTCCGCTATAACTGCTGAAGTCTATAAATAGACATAAGCTACTTGCCCACTATGCTTCCGCTGCTCCCACTGACTTCGACAACCCTCTGGCAGAATAATATATACGTACACTTCTTAAAACTAGTTTACGATGCTATACTTATCCTCCTGCCGGGTCTCATTGTCTGGAACAACAGTAGTGTCAAATCTGGGTAAGCAAGAACCTCTCTGTCACCATCCTCGAGGCTACCGGAGTACCTCTCGGGTGTCTGAGGTTACCCACCATATCTGCGGAGTGGCTTATTGGAATGTCAAACCTGATTGAATATATAGGTTCTATTAAATTTTCTGTAATCGTTTGCGGTTCTGGAATCACTTCCAGTTCTACCATACTCCCACTGCTGTTTTCTGAAAAAATCCATTTTGCTAAAACTGTGGCGAGTCAAGAACAATATCACTATTGATCTTCCAGATGGTAGAAATGTCAACCCTCGTCAAAGCCAGGGTCAACCTACAAACTGCCATTACAGAAACGTGCCTTTATCCAGTGTCTGGTTTTAAGCATAAGCTGGACAACTCCCCGTATCTTAACATCGTTAAGATATGAACCATTCTATATCCAATATAGAAACAGAGACACTAATTTAATTGGAACCAGATTCAAATCATGCAGCTGTCTCCAGTGCATATCAACTTAATGGAAAGTGGCTACTCAGCATTACTCAACTTAGGAATCCATCTAATTATGAGTAACCTGAAAGAGAAACAAGTTTCTCAAAACCATTACTATCAACTGAATACCAATCACAAGAATCTACATCCTCAATCTCTTTGAAGAATCCCGATACTTGCGACACCTGGTTCTCTACTTTATTTTTATACCCACAACTTCTCAAAACTTAGACATTGTATTTCAGCGAAACACCTGTCTAAAAACGAGAGAAATTACAAGTAAACAGAACAGAGTACGAGGACCAACCCCTTTGTCCTAACGGACACTGGACAACATACAATACTCTGTATAAGTCCGCTGAGTTGAATAACTCAAAACCTGTGCATCGTAGGTTGAAAACTGTACCCAGGCGATTTCCTCAAATATCACCAATTACAACGAATTCCGATATAATGAGGATGATCTCCTAATTCCCAATAATTTACTCCCACTCATTATCTATAAAAACCATACAGATATGAGAATGAAATCTGGTAAATACATACCCTGGAGTAATTATCTAATTGGGAAAACAGTTTTCTTTTAACATTGCGCAGTGAAACTGAAACATTAAAATGTCTCGTAGGGGTATTCTTGTATTCTTAGCAATGCCTCTTCCATAATCCAATTCATGACTGTAACCGTATATTTCTTTGCCATCTCTCCAAATCCCTTTATTTGTCTTTAGTCGTTACCTTCTGTACACCATCGTTAGGCTAAATGGTTTTCTTCCTTCCCTACCGTTCGGCACCAGCCTATGGTTTGGAAGAAGACTATCCAGTAAGCATAATAGGTGTACCCTCCTAATCCTAGGAGTACTCGCAACACGAGAGAAGTTGATGACAAAAGACAATCTAAATAATAATTTATTCTATTTCTCCCGAACTGGGGAAAAAGCAAAGGTGAAATAGGAGTAGCGATGAAGTACGCGGTTTGGTCGTGAATGATAACAGTCGCAATTTACTTTGCTCTCTTTCTAATCCCTTTCATTTTGTCTTTACATATTACCTTCTGTACACCCTACTTAGGCTAATTGGTTTTCTTCATTCCCTACCTTTCGGCACCCGCCTATGTTTTGGAATAAGACTATCCAATAAGCGTAATAGGTGTACTCTCCTAAACTAAGGAGCTCTCGCAACCTTAGAGAAGGTGATAATAAAAGACAACTGAATAAACTAATTCTATTTCTCCTGAACATGGATCCATCCTCGAAGAAGTCCCTTCGAGTTCGTATATAACCAAACGATGGATCTATCCAATGGAAGTGGATGTCCGTAGTAATACGGGGTGTTCTGAGAAATACAAAGGGTAAAAGAAGGAGCGGCAATGACTTATGCAACTCGGACAATCTAAGCCAGTATTTTAAGAAGGTTCGGTCAACTTGGTTACTGAGTCATAGTCTAGGGTCGGTCAAAGGTCGCTGCCAAAGAGAGAGAGAAAAGAAACACTCTACGTGCACTCTAACCTAGATCAGAATGGTTATCATTTTATCTAATCAGGAAACCTCCCACTGTTATCTCAAATTCTTCTCCAAACCAGAAAGAAGAATTAGTCGGGATGACCTGAAGAGTAAACCAACTCATCAGTGAGAATCGGGATCCAACTATCATCGCATGACAACTTGATGGAAGCCACTCAAGTTATCACACTCCAGAAGGTATGCGCATGTCTGGCAAGTTTGCTTTATGTTTGAAACTCCCGATGTGATTTTTGCCCCATGCTCTTATGACCTTGACTAAGGGCCAACAAATCATAAGTCACATGTCAAGTTCTTCCCGTCATTGTCCTGGTTGATTTGAACCCACCCGTACATACTCTTGACTAAGGGCTAACAAAGTAATACGACTGTCCCAAACCAACGCATTCATCTATGCTACAAATGAATACCTAGCAGCTACCAAACACTATGCCTTGACTAAGGGCCAACAAACATAGCTTGAATACTACTGACCATCCATAAGAAATGACGGAGGGCTACGGCTAGTTTTTGGCGAAAAACCTTTAACGTAATGAACTTGATCTTGTTGAAGGAACCTGATAGCTTTTTATAAAAATATAGTGACGAAAAAACCTTTGCTAAAGAGGTCACTCCCGGTGAAGGGATCTCGGCTCTTTCCTCGTGGAATGAGGTGCAGGATATTCCAACTGAATACCGCGATGCAAAGCAACTTGTAATCGACTATATTAAAGTTACTACCCTGATGTAAACTTCTGCCCAAGGGGTTTTTCCCAGTGAAGGGATATCAGCCCTTGCCTCGTCGAATGAGGTGCAGGATATTCCAACGGAATATCACTATGCAAAACAAAAAGGAAACATCTTTGTAATAACACCTTTTAAAAATTTGTTCCAACAACATCAAATATTGGTTTGTTTTATCCTTGCATTGATAAGAATCAACGCAGTCCCATCAATCAATCATACCAGAAAAGAACGAAAATAAAATGTACGTATATGCCATCCGCATTCGTCACTTGGTCCCGTCATCACCCGTTAGGTTACTTAACTAACGACAGAGCGGGGACTAGACTAGCGCGGGTGTAAAACATATACAACATCTAATAGTATATATACCAATATACAATAATCGCTCCAGGCGTGATAATAAGCAACATTACAGAAAAGTAATAAGCATCACAGAACAATACAGATAATCTGGGATCCCCGGGTTTCACAGAGCTGCTGCTGAAACCTGACGTTTCCCTGGTCGTGTGGATAGCTTGTGCAATGAAACCTAGACCCCTACGGGTGCGGCAAGTTACTCGCCAAAACCTGAAGCGAGGTAGTCCCCCACAACATAGTGAATGGAACACCCGGCACTTCACGGAATCCGGTAAATTGAGCACCCCTCCTTGGGTCAACCTGTACCCCCTACGAGTGCGGCGAATAGTCTGCCAATTCTAGAGTGAGGTCCCTTTGCCTCTCAATGCCATAAGATACGGACCCGTTGCCCTCCAGAACCCGGCCATCCGTGCACTCTTTCGCGGGATAAATCTAGTACAGAAATGAAAAATATACAACGGGTACATCGACCTCGACCCGGTCGTGCCCCAAAAGAATATTACACAACAGGCAGTGACGGCAGTCCACATGTTGGACGCTCGCCCCGCAATATCAAATGTACAAACAAATCCAAACTGCACTATCATTGCACCCTGCTAACCACCACGACATATCCGCAACATCACAGTACAACACAGAACATCAACGCGAATATCACGTTCGCAAACCCGTCTAAAAGAACTAAAGCAATCAGACGCGGTTTACCGATCGAATGACATTCCCGATCGGAGATATAATGTAAATACTGCATACTAACAAATTTAAAATTTCGATCGACTAAATTTCCCGAAGTGGGCCCCACGTACATCTGCTGTACAGTAACAAAATTTGGGCCCAAAAAACATATACCGAAAACCACAATTTTCCATGTTAAACTCACTGGAAAAACTTGGGGCACTGTTCCCACAAAAGTGCGGCGGATCAGCGGCCAAACCCTGGTTTGGGACGCGGATCCGCGGCCGTTTTGTGGGATCACGTGACCAAATTTCACCAGTTTGCTTAGAAAACCCTGCATAACTTTCTGTGATATGTAGAATTATTTTTAGAACCCTTTAAAAATCGACAGAAACTAGTGGCATGAAAATTGTAGTTTTGCGAAATCCGTTCGATCGATGTTTTAAACGTGTTAGCACAAGTTAGTATAGCTTAATGGTTAGGCTTTGATACCACTGTAAGTCCACGGTAGCGCCCCGGCCGTCTAACAGACGCCAAATGCGGAACAAAAACTTTTAACGAAACTGGCGCTATCGTGTACCATAACCCGGATCTGCCATTAAAGCTAAACTAACAAACTACAACGGGGTAGAAACGTTATACCGAATGATCCGAGTCCTTCGGTCTTTAACCATCATCCCACGCTTGTTGCGGCTGCTCCGATCTCCTTGATCTCCAATCTTGTCGTCCAGGTGGCACCACGTCGACGGATCTTTAAACGGGCTCCCGCCTCTGAACCGAGGTAACTCGATCGTCAAGTTTGCCAAAAGAGACGACCAAGATGAAGTAGAGAATGAGTAGAACACTTTGTCTCGTTACGTCCAAGGCTATGGACGAACAGTTAATGAAGTTGCCAATTTGGATCGGGTGATGAAAAATGAGCTATATGAAATGAAGTGAAGCTATCATAATCTTTTTCCCAAAAACCACAACCCTTAATCTTTTCAAAAATAACCATGATCTATGAGAGGGGGGAGGCCGGCCACTTATAGAGGGGAGGGGGTGAGTGTAGGAGCAAGGTGGGTGAGAATAAGAATGAAGCTTATCATGACACATAGTATGAATACAATTAAAGCAAGTGATGAATCATTAAGCTTAGTCATCAAGCATTAAATGAACAATTAATGCTAACAATGAATCATCAAGCCTTGTCACCAAATCTAGAAACTTCTAGATCCATGACTCACCCTCATCAAGAAAAGATAAATCCGTATTTAACCGACTGTTAAATACGGCTGATAGAAAACTGGAAACTGGCAACTTCCAAAAGTGATCCTGAAACGAATTTCAGGATAACCCCGTATCAGTATAAACATACCCGCATTTGTATTACGACCGAATACAAATGCAACTGAGACAAAGATATTATATCTACACAGTATAATACTGGGTTCCGGCTTAAACCAAAGCCTACCAGTATTATCTGCCCGAAAAACGACACGTGCGAAAATGCACGTGCTTTTTCCGAACCTTGCCATAACACCATACGGCCTCTACAACGTTTCGCCCGAACTTAGGAAAGTGTTTGTGGGGGACTCTAACGACTCATCAACACACTGGCATTAGGAATAACCCCTAGCACGTCAGAGGTACAAGCTGCACGTAACGTTTTGCCTATGTATTGATTGGAAGGAAAGCTGACGAGCGAACTCATCTATAAACCCTACTAAGCCTGACAGTGACAATGTATATACAGTCCGGTCCATTCGTCTAAAGAGTATCGCATATCGGGTCTAGGGGGGTGGATAAAGTCAGACCCCTAATAACGCGATAAATCGTGTCGGCATGAAGCCCATCACCACTTGAGAAACCACTGATCCAAATCAGTAATTCTCCACTACCTCGGCCGAGGGTTTCTAGTGATGGCCACCCGTGCACTGTGCGACATCAACCCCCAATACCGGGAGAGACGAATCCCCGAAATCCGCTCACTTGCCTCCAATGTGGCTCGGGACTGTACCTAAAAAAGACATGTTTGCACAACTCCTTTGAGCCATGGTAGGGTAGAAATCAAAGCACAGTGGGAACTCACATGAGACAAATGACGACCTCAGGTCGATGAACTAACCTGTACACATGTCACCAGGGAATTGCTATCTGACGATATGTATAATACCAACTAGCAGATTCCCGGCGAGTCATGTCCGGTGTACTCATAACTCAATGAGCACTTGTATACATCTTAGGTGATCCAACTGACACCAGTGGCTTGTGAGACCGGCCACCGCCCCTCGTCGGGGTCTCGACTGTATACACTAGTCTACTCTGGAGTATCGATGCCCTGTCTCGAAACTCCCACGATTAGGGACACTTAAAGGATGTGCTTACAGACCCCAGCTCCCACGTATATGATCACCATCATACTGCTGGCTGTCAAGCAGAATCCTATGGGCTCTATCAATCATGCAATAGAGAACTAAAGCATGTATACGATGATAAAGACAAACCAGATAGCATACTATCATCTTGAGCAAGACTGTCATATCGGTATAGGTCCTGCCTCAATCATTGCAATCACGTACCTGTGATCCATTAATTGACTTTGAGGGCACTATCTCCAACATATATATATATATATATATTAGGTCGTGTGCTTAGCGGCATGGCTGTAGGGTTATGTCCTGGGCAACAGCGGACCATAGTCTCGGACATGCACGAGACCCTTGTTAAACATGACAACTCTTTTCCACCGATCAATTTCAATTGACTTAGAGACCGGTAGATTTAGTAACATGGACATTGCATTAATTACTGATCCGATACACATGCTATACTGATTACATGTGCCTACTATTCCATACTCACTTGTCATTATTTCCATGCCGACTATTTCACGTTTATTATTATTACACATATTATATATTGCTATATTGTGTCGCCCTGACAACCTGAGTATGCATACTCAGAGGATGTGTCACGACCCGAATTCAGCACGTAACCGACACTTAAATTACGCAACGTCTAAAGGCGTAACATAAATCAAGTAAGCCGAAGTCCAGAAAATCTAAACCTTTTTTTTGGAAAATAGTGGGGGTACAGTTTTGGAATAAAGGTATAATGAATCATGTTTTTCTTTGAATGCATATCTAATGAAATATGAAAATGCAAGTGGATTATACTACAGTTTAAAATATGTTTCGTCTTTAAAAATTTGGGCAGCACCTCCCTTGTATATTTTGATCCAAAAACATTTATACAACAATATATATATATAGGCATCCCCAAGCGGGAGCTAGCTCTTCGCCAACCAGTAGAATCACAACCACGCAATACAATATATACGACATCCAATGGCGAAGAATCAACTCAGAAAGAACAATAAAGAAGCAAGACATCAAAATCAAGAAAGCGAACATAAGCTCATCGCTCTAAGTCTCGCACAATACCCAAATCTGACTAGGTCTACCAATATACAATTTCTAGTCCCTGATTTGATTTGATGGACTTTCTCTAGATACAACGGAATATCAAGTACAAGAGTGGGCACGATCCAATATGTGTCCCACCTACCAAAGCAAAACACCCTGGATGAAACTGTGTGCCGGCGATGCCGCAACTGATCCCAAGCGATTAAACCTGCAAGACGTTTGGCACAACGGGGGTGAATTGCCAACTCGTGAATAGAAAATATCAGGAAGTAGAAATCGAATAAACAACGATTTCCTAGGTCACTATATCATGAAGGTAATACTATGATATCTAAGGTGACCATGTGCGCATATATGTCGACAATCGAGTCAATACAATAACATATATAAATAAACATCTGACATCATATGCATGTATGCATGTGGATATCATCCACGTGTCCATCAACGACACAAACAATATCATAGAACCTAAGTGTCCAACACCGACACTCGAATATCATGAAAACATAAGCCTGTATATATATATATATATATATATATATATATATATATATATATACGAGGATATCAACCACGTGTGTCCATCAACGACACATCAAAATCATGGAATCTGAGTGTCTAACACCGACACTCGAAATATCATGAAAACATAAGTCTGTATGTATGAGGATATCAACCACGTGTGTCCATCAACAACACATCAAAATCATGGAACATGAGTGTCCAACACCGACACTCGTCGTCAATCCGAGGCCAAAATGCGGAAACGATGCTTTTCTTTAAACTTTAAAACTGGCACCACCGCGCACTAAAATCCCGGATCGGGCCATTAATCTAATCCTAGCTAACTAGAGAAGGGGTAGAGAGATATACCGAGCGATCCGTGTCCTTCGGTCTTCTCGTCGTCGTCCCGATCTCCCCACGGAATCTCCAGTCTTCATCTTCTCGTCAGAAGGGCACCACATCGCCGGGTTCTTTTACGGGCTCCCATCTCTGGACCGAGGCAACTCGGGCACGAAGTTGGCGAGCCGACGTGCCCAAGAAGTGCTGTAGAATAAGTGTAGTGCTCTTTGTCTCATTTGGGGTTACTAGAAGTTGCCTTTTGGTGGAGGAAATGAACTATACGTTTGGAGATGGAGCTATGGGATTCTTGCAAGCCAAAAGAGATCAAAAATCCCACTCAAGAATTTTGGACAGCCCCCCTTTCTATTTGGCCGGCCATGCATCAAGAATAGAATGAGAGGAGAGTGTGTATGGATCAAAAATGAGTGAGCCAAATAATGCAAGAAAGAGAAAGGGTTATCATGAGAAGAAAATATCACTAACCAAATCCAACACTCCATCAACCATCATAACTCCAAAGGTCAAGCCATCATGAACAAAAGAAAGTCAAGGGATGGTGGAACCATCATGAAACCATCATGATGCAACAATATACAAAGACCACCCTCCACAATGCTAATTTGCACAATTGCAAATAAGCCCTCCTCCACCAATTTTCAGCCAATGAAAGATACAAAGAAAAATGGCCAAAATGGAAAGCAAACTGGCAACTTCAAAAAACTGATCCCGTAATAAATTACAGGAAAACCCCGCTACTGTATATACATACCCGCATTTGTATTCCGACCGAATACAAATGCAATGAAACAAAATCTACACTGTACAATACTAGGATCCGGCTTAAACCAAAGCCCGGTAGTATTATCCGTCCGATCATGATCCGTGCAATACCACACGTATATGATCGAACCCTGCCATATCTCCATACGGCCTCTACAGCGTTTCGCCCGAAACTTGAGAAAACGGTCTGTGGGGGACTCTAAACACTCGTCAATACTTTGGTTGTGGATTTAACCACTAGCACGTCAGAGATATTAGCCATACGTAACGGGCTACCAGGTATTGACCAAAAGGGACGTCGATGAGCGAACTCATCCTGACACCCTACTGAGCCTGCCAGTGACAATATCCGTACAGTCCGGTCCGTTCGACTATGAGTATCGCATGGCGGGCCTAGCGGGTTGGTAAAAGTCAGACCCCCAAAAGCGGTATAAGTCGTGTTGGAGTGTAGCCCAGAACACCATGAGATACTACTGGAATACCTACCAGTAAATCTCCTGCCTTGGCCAAGGACTTCGTGTAATGGCTCTCCTAGACACAGCACGACCTCACCCCCAATACCGGGAGAGATGAACCCCTGCAGATCCGCTCACTGCCTCTATGTGGCTCGGGACTGTACCCAACTAAAACCTTATTGCACGTCTCCTTTGAGCATGGTAGGGTAGTAATCAAAGTACAGTGGGAACTCACACGAGACAAATGACGATCTCAGGTTGATGAACTAACCTGTACACATGTCACCAGGGAACTGCTATCTGACGTCAGGTATAAGACCAACTAGCATGTTCCCGGCGAGTCCTGTCCGATGTACTCATAACCCAATGAGCACCTGTATACATCTTAGGTGAACCAACTGACACCAGTGGCTTGTGAGACCGGCCACCGCCCCTCTTCGGGGTCTCGACTGTATACACTACTCTACTCTGGAGTATCGATGCCCTGTCTCGAAACTCCTACGACCAGGGACCTTTTAAGGATGTGCTTATAGACTACCAGCTCCCACGTATATGATCGCTCTCATACTGCTGGCAGTCAAGCAACAATCGTAGGGGCTCTATCAACGTGTAATAGCGACCTGTCAGGTCACCTAAAGCAGTACACGATGATAAAGATAAACCAGATAGCATACTATCATCTTGAGTAAGACTGTCCTACCAGTATAGGTCCTCCCTCAATCATTGCAATCACGTGTCTGTGATCCAATAATTGACTCTGAGGGCACTATCTCCAATAATCTCCTACTTGCACTCAAGGCTAATTATTGCGATGTCGCATACTCACAGCCCGTGTGATACCGAACACCCAATTCCTCTACTAATCAGTCTCACAAAACCCGTTTGCGAAACTATTGCATTCGAGGAATAGCCTCAGTGAGTGGATCCGCCTTGATGTTTCTTTCTATGTTTCTCTATATCTCAAGTTCGCGGAGAAAGTCATCTCCCAAAATGAGCAATAGCTGTCTTAGAATGTGTCTGGATGTCTGATGGGACCTAGCTCATAAATGAACTCCAAATCTAAAGTTCTTAGACTGTATCGTCAACTGAACTTAATCAGTATCCTTCGCCATGCCTCCCTCGGTATCCGCCTGGATCACCTGTCCAAAATATTGCCCCTCGTCAGAGGGAAAACTATTACTCTGACAGCCACTCTGTCATCCAGGTCACCTTGGAAGCCTGGAATGATAACCGTCTCCTGAAAGAGGCTGATGTTATCATATCCCTAGAACATCCACTTATGTTCTAAAACTGCTTCCGAATGTTTCTCCAGGACTGTATTAATATCAACTTATTGCATCTTGTGCAAAAAACAACATCTTGTGTGGTACTTGGCATCTCATGATTGACTCAATTGCCTAAGCAAGTGATCTGCCAATCATGCACATCCCTCTCCCCTTTAGTCTGTAAGACACCTTTAGAGAGGGTGACTCCATCACCTGCAGGTACACCACCATGCCAGGAGTCGTCCATTCTAAAATACCTTTAGAATGTTGTCTAAGTACCCAAATTAGGAAACTACCCAAATCTAGATCTAAAACCATAGATCTAGTAACCAGAATGTCTGATATAATATCCAAGTCCCATGTGGAGAAACCACTGTGTGAAAACCAAAGTATAACCGATCGTAGTATAGGAACTTCACTTCTTACTCTGTGTATGTCATCCAAATACCAGGACATCTCACCCACTACCTTCTTAACAGATCCATCCCCTATTCTGATGAAGTCAAACATATGACTGTCACATCAGAAATAGATGATCTATCTCCGCTATATCTGCTTTAGTCTATAAATAGACATAAGCCACTTGTCCATTATGCTTCCGTTGCTCCTACTGACTACGACAACCCTCTGGCAGAATCATATAGACGTACACTTCTAAAGATAGTTTAGAACGACGCTATACTCATCCTCCTGCCGGGTCTCACAGTCTGGAACAACAGCAATGGCAAGTCTGGGTAAACAAGAACCTCCCTACCACCGTCCTTGAGGCAACCAAAGTACCTCTCGAGTGCCTGAGGTTACCCACCATATCTGCGGAGTGGCCAATGGAATGTCAAACCAAATTGAATCTTTAGGTTCTTATCAAATTTTTAGTAATCGTCTGCGGTTCTGGAATCACTTCCAGTTCTACCATACTCCCACTACTGTTTTCAGAAAAAATCCATTTTTGTTAAAACTGTGGCGAGTCAAGAACAATATCACTATTGATCTTCCAGATGGTAGAAAGTCAACCCTCGTCATAGCCTGGGTCAACCCACAAACAGCCATTACATAAACGTACCTTGAGTTATCCAGAGTCTGGTTTTAAGCATAAGCCGGACAACTCCCCGTACCTTAACATCGTTAAGATACGAACTGTTCCATATCCAATATAGAAACAGAGGTACTGATTTAATTGAACCAGATTCAAATCATGCAGCTGTCTCCAGTGCATGTCAACAAAATGGAGAAAGGCCGAGCAGTATTACTCAGCTTAAGAATGCGTCCAGATATGAGTAACCTGAAAGAGAAGCAAGTTCTCTTAATCATTACTATCAACTGAATACCATACACAAGTATCTACATCTTCGATCACCTTGAAGAATCCCGATACTTGCAATACCTGGTTCTCTACTTTAATCTTACACTTATAACTTCTCAAAACCTAGACCTTGTGTTTCTACGAAACACATGTCTAAGAACTAGAGAAGTCACAATTAAACAGAATATAGTACGAGTACCAACCCCTCTGTCCTAATGGACACTGGACAACATACAATACTCTGTATAAGTCCCCTGGGTTGAATAACTCAAACCCTGTGCGTCGTAGGTTGAAAACTGTACTTATGGTTAAGAAGAATTACACCGCTGTTTAATGCTCCTTACCTAACCATCCACTGATATAGGTAAATGCCATGGACATAATTTCAAAAAGTTATATCTCACTCTATAAAAATAGACGTACAGATATATCAATTTGAAATTGGTGCATAACAGCGGATATTCAAAACCAAATATTTGCCGTCCGGCAAACAACCCAGGTGACTTCCTCAAATATCACCGATTACAACGAATCCCGATATAATGAGGATGATCACCCAATTCCCAATAACTTACTCCCACTCATCATCTGTAAAACCATACAGATGTGAGAATCATACCTGGTAAATACATACCCTGGAGCAAGTGTCTAATTGGGAAATCAGTTTTCTTTTAACAATACACAGTGAAACTGAAACATTGAAATGTTTCGAAGGGGTATCCGGGTATTCCTAGTAATGCCTCTTCCATTATCCAGATTCACAACTGTAACCGTATATTTCTTTGCCATCTCTCCAAATCCCTTTATATGTCTTTAGTCATTACCTTCTATACACCCCTTTAGGCCAAATGGTTTTCTTCCTTCCCTACCGTTCGGTACCAGCCTATGGTTTGGAAGAAGACTATCCAATAAGCATAATGGGTGTACTGTCCCAAGCCTAGGGGCACTCGCAACGCGAGAGAATGTGAAGATAAAAGACACCTGAATAAACCTTATTCATATTTCTCCTGAACCAGAATCCATCCCCGAACTGGAACAAGTTCCTTTCGAGTTCGTATATAACTATACGATGGAATATCCAATAGACTGTGGATCTTTGTAGTGATACGGAATGTTCTGGAGAAATACAAAGGTGATGTAGGATTGGCGAAGAAATACTTGGTTTGGTCATGAATACCAGTCGCAGTTTACTTTGTCCTCCTTCTAATCCCTTTATTTGTCTTAACTTAATACCTTCTGCACACCATTGTTAGGCTAATTGGTTTTCTTCATTCCCTACCGGTCGGCACCTGCCTATGGTTTGGAAGAAGACTATCCAATTTGCGTAATAGGTGTACTGTCCTAATCCAAGGAGCACTCGTAACCTGAGAGAAGGTAAAAGGAAAAGACAACTGAATAGTCTTATTCGTTTTCTCCAGAACCGAAAACCATCCTCGAATAAATTCCTTCGAGTTCGTATATAACCATACGATGGTTTTATCCAATGGAAGTGGACGTTCATAGTAATACAGTGTGTCCTGGAGAAAAGGGTAAAAGTAGGAGTGGCAATGCGGTATGCAACTCTGACAATCCAAAAGCCGGTGTTTAAGAAGGTTCGGTTAACTTGGTCACTGAGTCATAGTCAAGGGTCGGGTCATGGTCGTTGCCAAAGAGAGAGAGAAAAGAAACACTCAGCGTGCACTCTAACATAGATCAGAATGGTTATCACTTTATCTAATCAGGAAACCTCCCACTGTACCGTCAAATTCTCTTCCAAACCTGAAAAAAGAATTAGTCGGGATCACCCGAGGAGTAAACCAACTCATCAGTGAGAATCGGGATCCAACTATCATCGCATGATAACATGACGGAATCCGCTCACGTTATCACACTCCAGAAGGTATGCGCATATCTGGCAAGTTTCAGTTTCTTTAGAAACTCCAGATGTGATTTTTGCCCCATGCTCTTATGACCTTGACTAAGGCCAACAAATCATAAGTCACATGTCAAGTTCTACCCGTCATTGTCCAGGTTAATTTGAACCCACCCATACCTACCCTTGACTTTGGCCAACAAGGCAGTACAACTGTCCCAAACCAACGCATCTATATATGCTGCATATGAATACCCAACAGCTACCAAACACTGTGCCTTGACTTTGGCCAACAAACACAGCTTGAATACTATTGACTACCCATATGAAACGACGAAGGGCAACGAATGGTTTCTGGCGAAAAACCTTTAACGTAATGAACTTGATATCGTTGAAGGAACCGGATAGCTTTATAAAAATATAGTGGCAAAAACCTTTGCTAAAGAGGTCACTCTCAGTGAAGGGATCTCGGCTCTTTCCCCGTAGAATGAGGTGCAGGATATTCCAACTGAATACCACGATGCAAAGCAAAAGTAATCGGCTATAGTGAAGTTATTACCCTGACGCAAACTTCTCTCTTAGGGGTCACTCCCGGTGAAGGGATCTCGACCCTTGCCTCGTCGACTGAGGTGCAGGATATTCCAACTGAATACCACTGTGCAAAACAAAAGAGAACGCCCTTGCAATAACAACTTTTTGAAAAATGTTCCAACAACATCAGAATAGGTTTGTTTAGCTTGCATTGATCCGAATCAATGCAGTCCCATCAATTGATCACACCAATAAAGAACGGAAATAATGATGTACGTATATGCCGTCCGCATTCGCCACTGGGTCCCGTCATTACCCGTTAGGTTACTTAACTAACGACAGAGCGGGGACTGGACTAGCGCGGATGCAAAACATATACAATATCTACTAGTATATATATATCAATATATAATATTCGCTCAAGGCGTGATAAAATGCAACATCACAGAAAAGTAATAAGCATCACAGAACAATACAGATATCTGGGATCCCCGGGTTTCATAGAGCCGCTACTGAAACCCGACGTTCCCCTGGTCGTGTGGATAGCCTGTGCAATGAAATCCTAGACCCCTACGGACGCGACAAGTTACCTGCCAAAACCTAAAGCGAGGCAGCCCCCTTCAACAACATGAATGGACCACCCAGCACTTCACGGAATCCGGTAACTTGGGCACCCCTCCTGGGTCAACCTGTACCCCCTACGAGTGCGGCGAATAGCCCGCCAATTCTAGAGTGAAGCCCCCTCCATCTCAACGCCATGAGATGCGGGCCCGTTGCCCTCTAGAATTCGGCCATCCGTGCACCCCACCGCGGGGTAATCCTAGTACAGAAAGTAAAATATACATACAACGGGTACATCGACCTCAGCCCGGTCGTGCCCCAAAAGAATAATATACAAACAGGCAGTGACGGCAGTCCACATGTCGGACGCTCGCCCCGCATTATCAAATGTACATAATACAACCAAAACTGTACTACCATTGCATCCAGGCTATCCCCCATGACCAATCCGCAACATCACAACACAACACAGAACATCAACGTGAATGTCACGTTCGCAAATCCGTCTAAAAGGGCTATAGCAGTTAGACAGGATTTACCGATCAAATGATATTCACGGTCGCAGATATAATGTAAATACTGTGAACTAACATGTTTAAAATTTTCGATCGATCAAATTTACCGATGTGGGCCCCAAGCACTACTGTAGCACTAAAAGAAAATCTGGGCCCAAAAAGAATATTCCAAAAACCCCACTTTCAACTCCGAAGCCCACTGTAAAAATTTGATGCAATGAACAGTCTAGGTAGCGGCGGAACCGCGGCCAATGCGTGGGTTTGGCCGCGGTTCCGCGGTGGAAAGGTGACGTCACGCAACCAAATTTTCACAGAATGCTTAGAATTCCTTGCACGTATTTCTGCAATGTACTGAAAAAATTTTCGAGCCAAAAAAATTTCGACAGAGAACTGATATTTTGAAAATGCGGTTTTGGAATATTTGTTCGATCGAAGCTTTAAACATGCTAGAGCAAGCTAGACTAGGTTAATGTCCTGGCTCTGATACCATTGTAAGTGCACGGCGGCGCCCCGGCCGTCAATCCGAGGCCAAAATGCGGAAACGATGCTTTTCTTTAAACTTTAAAACCGGCACCACCGCGCACTAAAATCCCGGATCGGGCCATTAATCTAATCTTAGCTAACTAGAGAAGGGATAGAGAGATATACCGAGCGATCCGTGTCCTTCGGTCTTCTCATCTTCGTCCCGATCTCCCCGCGGAATCTCCGGTCTTCATCTCCTTGTCAGAAGGGCACCACATCGCCAGGTTCTTTTACGGTCTCCCACCTCTGGAACGAGGCAACTCGGGTACGAAGTTGGCGAGCCGACGTGCCCAAGAAGTGCAGTAGAATAAGTGTAGTGCTCTTTGTCTCATTTGGGGTTACTAGAAGTTGCCTTTTGGTGGAGGAAATGAACTATACTTTTGGAGATGGAGCTATGGGATTCCTGCAAGCCAAAAGAGATCAAAAATCCCACTCAAGAATTTTGGACAGCCCCCCTTTCTATTTGGCCGGCCATGCATCAAGAATAGAATGAGAGGAGAGTGTGTATGGATCAAAAATGAGTGAGCCAAATAATGCAAGAGAGAGAAAGGGTTATCATGAGAAGAAATGATCACTAACCAAATCCAACACTCCATCAACCATCATAACTCCAAAGGTCAAGCCATCATGAACAAAAGAAAGTCAAGGGATGGTGGAACCATCATGAAACCATCATGATGCAACAATATACAAAGACTACCCTCCACAATACTAATTTGCACAATTGCAAATAAACCCTCCTCCACCAATTTTCAGCCAATGAAAGATACAAAGAAAAATGGCCGAAACGAAAAGCAAACTGGCAACTTCAAAAAACTGATCTCGTAATAAATTACAGGAAAACCCCGCTACTGTATATACATACCCGCATTTGTATTCCGACCGAATACAAATGCAATGAGACAAAATCTACACTGTACAATACTAGGATCCGGTTTAAACCAAAGCCCGCTGGTATTATCCGTCCGATCATGATCCATGCAATAACGCACGTATATGATCAAACCCTGCCATATCTCCATACGGCCTCTACAGCGTTTCGCCCGAAACTTGAGAAAACGGTCTGTGGGGGACTCTAAAGACTCGTCAATATTTTGGTTGTGGATTTAACCACTAGCACGTCAGAGGTATTAGCCATACGTAACGGGCTACCAGGTATTGACCAAAAGGGACGTCGATGAGCGAACTCATCCTGACACCCTACTGAGCCTGTCAGTGACAATATCCGTACAGTCCGGTCCGTTCGTCTATGAGGATCGCATGGTGGGCCTATGGGGTTGGTAAAAGTCAGACCCCTAAAAGCGGTACAAGTCGTGTCGGAGTGTAGCCCAGAACACCCTGAGATACTACTGAAATACCTACCAGTAAATCTCCTGCCTTGGCCAAGGACTTCGTGTAATGGCTCTCCTAGACACAGCGCGACCTCACCCCCAATACCGGGAGCAACGAACCTCTGCAGATCCGCTCACTGCCTCCATATGGCTCGGGACTGTACCCAACTAAAACCTGTTTGCACGTCTCCTTTGAGCGTGGTAGGGTAGTAATCAATGTACAGTGGGAACTCACATGAGACAAATGATGATCTCAGGTCGATAAACTAACCTGTACACATGTCACCAGGGAACTGCTATCTGACGTCAGGTATAAGACCAACTAGCATGTTCCCGGCGAGTCCTGTCCGGTGTACTCATAACCCAATAAGCACCTGTATACATCTTAGGTGAACCAACTGACACCAGTGGCTTGTGAAACCGGCCACCGCCCCTCGTCGGGGTCTCGACTGTATACACTAGTCTACTCTGGAGTATCGATGCCCTGTCTCGAAACTCCCACGACTAGGGACCTTTTAAGGATGTGCTTATAGACTACCAGCTCCCACGTATATGATCACCCTCATACTGTTGGCAGTCAAGAAAGAATCCTAGGGGCTCTATCAACGTGTAATAGCGACCTGTCAGGTCACCTAAAGCAGTACACGATGATAAAGATAAACCAGATAGCATACTATCATCTTGAGTAAGACTGTCCTACCGGTATAGGTCCTCTCTCAATCATTGCAATCACGTGCCTGTGATGCAATAATTGACTCTGAGGGCACTATCTCCAACAACTCGAAACATCATGAAAACCCGTGTCCAGCATCGACACGTAAATCCTCATATCTCAGGCACCGCATACTCAGATCGGCCCTCAAATCTAACTCATCTCAGGCGCCGCATACTCAGATTGGCCCTCATATCCATTTCATATCATAACTCCAAAACGGTATCCTCCGGATATCCGCCGAGCTCTATACAATCACCAGTAGGTAGTAGTCCCTCTGCCACGCTCATCGTCTACACCACAAAAATCATTTCTTTCCCCGGGGTACCATACCGGTTCCACCATGTACCCGCAAACGGCATCCGCCAACTCCTCAAATCAGTTCTCGAAAAAAAGCTCGGAACAGAGAAAACTCATGGTGGATGTCTCAAAATATCATATCAAGAGAAACCGGGTTTTTAAAACAATACACCATTTCCTTTGAAATATACCACGGTTCTCATATCCAGAGATCTCATGAAAACAGCATCTCAAATATATAACCATAAGGTGCGATGTATGCAACATAGAGTAGTAATATGAACATATCGAGTATATCGTGCAAGCATGTCAAGTGATAGTACTGAATAATGAATGCACTATACAGTTAAAAATAATATCATGATACGGCAGTTCTACTGTGTAAGTGGCATGGCAGTTCTACTGTGTAAGTGGTATGGCAATTACCGATGAAGAATGTGTGTGAGCCGGCAAATCTGTGTATGTGTAACATGTGCATCAACGGTAATTGTGCAGGTGTACTAGCAATTGATATCATATAGCATTAAATACCTGAATGTGGTATGTACCACACGAAGGGTAATATCCTACACAACATGAACAATAAATGGGTATATCTATTTACACAAGAATCATACGGTCACTTTTAAAGATACACATCGTCGTTTGAAAATAGGTGTGGTTCATGTTGGGTTACGGCAGCGCCCCGGCCATCAATCCGTGGCCAAATGCGGAACAAAAACTTTAAAAATCTGGTGCTAACGAAACCATAATCGACATATCATACCATTAACCCTATACTAGTTCTATGAAAGGTGTTTAGAGAGGTTATACCGATCGATCCGTGTCTTTCGGTCTTCAACCTCTGTCCCAAGCTCCTCGTAGCTTCCCCGACCAAGTTTGATCTCCGGTCTACCTCCGCCGAAGAAGATCCACATCGAGGGTTCGTAATATGGGAGCCTTAAAACCGAAGCAACTCGAGCATACAGTTTGCTAGCCTAGATACCCAAGATGAAGTAGAGATGGTGTGTGAATACTTTGTCTCAAAACACCCATGGATTCACAACTCATGAGAGGGATGGGTGGAGGTTGAAGAAGATGCCCATGAGTGGAAAGTGTGAGCTCAAGTTTTGGCCAAGTTAAGAATGAAAAGAGTGTTGTGTTATCTTTTGTGAGCTAGCAACTTAAAGAAAATTCTCTCACCAAAAAAGATCCACCTCCTCACAAAATATCTCACAACTAAAAATCTTAGCCAAAACAAAACAATACATGACCCAATACCATGAGTCACCAAGTGCATGTGCTACATCAATGCACCAAGCCAAGACTTCCACTCACATTTTCCACACAATTAAACATTTAAACTAAATGTTTAATCCCAAAAAGAAATGTAACTTCTAAAGTAATCTAGTAACGAATTACAAGAATACCCATTATCCGTATATACATACCCGCATCCTTATTCTGACTGAATACGAATACTACGAGACAAAAGTAATCCAACAATCTAATACTAGGATCCGGCTTAAACCAAAGCCCACTAGTATTATCCGTCCAATCATGATCTGTGCACAAGTGCACGTATATGATTGAACCCTGCTATAAAACCATACGGCCTCTACAACGTTTCGCCCGAACCAGGAAAACGCTCTGTGTGGGACTCTAAAGACTCGTCAATACGCCGGCAGTGGGTTTAACCACAAGCACGTCAGTGGCACTAGTTGTATGTAACGGCTATCCAGGTATTGAGCGAAAAGGAGGCCGACGAGCAAACTCATCCTGAAACCCTACTGATCCTGACAGTGACAATATCCATACAGTCCAGTCCATTCGTCTATGAGTATCGCATATCAAGTCTGGGGATGGATAAAGTCAGGCCCCTAATAACTTGACATTCAGTGTCGGTATGAGACTCGTCACCGCCTGAGAAACTACCGATCCTAGATCAGTAATTCTCGACTACTTTGGCCAAGGATTTCTGGTGATGGCCGCCCATTGCACAAACCGACATCAACCCCCAATACTGGGAGAGACGAATCCCCTGACGATCCGCTCACTGCCTCCATGTGGCTCGGGACTGTACCCAACTAAAACCTGTTTGCACGACTCCTTTAAGCCGTGGTAGGGTAGTAATCAAAGCATAGTGGGAACTCACACGAGACAAATGACGATCTCATGTCGATAGACTAACCTGTATACGTGTCACCAAGGAACTGCTATCTGACAATAGGTATAATACCAACTAGCATGTTCCCGGCGAGTCCGTCCGGTGTACTCATAATCCAATGAGTACCTGTATACATCTTAGGTGAACCAACTGACACCAATGGCTTGTATGACCAGCCACCGCCCCTCGTCGGGGTCTCAATCCATATACACTAGTATAGTCTGGAATATCGATGCCCAGTCTTGAAACTCCCACGACTAGGGACACTTTAAGGATGTGCTTATAGACCACCCAGCTCCCACTTATATGATCGCCATCATACTACTGGTAGTCAAGCAAGAATCCTATGGGTGCTATCAACATGTAATAGTGATCAGTAAAGCCACCTAAAGCAAGTAGATGATAAAGGCAAACCAGATAGCATACTATCATCTCGAGTAAAACTGTCCTACCGGTATAGGTCCTCCCTTAATCATTGCAATCACGTGCCTGCGATCCAATAATTGACTTGAGGGCACTATATCCAACAATCTCCCACTTGCAATTAAGGCTAATTATTGCGATGCCGCATACTCACAACCCGTGTGATACCAAACACCCAACTCCTCTACTAATCAGTTTCGCAAAGCTCGTTTGTGAAACTATTACGTTCGAGAAATAACCTCAGTGAGTGGATCCGCTCCAATGTTTCTGTCTATGTCTCTCTATATCTCAAGTTCGCAGAGAAAACCATCTCCCGAAATGAGCAATACCTGTCTTAGAATATGTCTGGATATCAGATGGGACCCAGTTCATAAATGAACTCTAAGTCCAGCAAACTTCTTGGACTGTATCTTCCAACGAACTTAATCAGTATTCTGCGCCATGCCTCCCTCAGTATCCGCTTGGACCACCGGTCCAAACTACTGCCCCTCAAAAGAGAAAAAACTATAACTCTGGCTGTCACTCTGTCATCCAAGTCACCTTAGAAGCCTGAAATGATAACCGTCTCCCAAAGGAGGCTGTTGTTACCATATCCCTAGAACATTCACTTATGTTCTAAAACTGCTTCCGAACGTTTCTCCAGAATAGGATTAATATATAAACTTATTGCAACGAGTACAAAAACAACATCTGGTGTGGTACTTGACATCTCATGATTGACTCAATTGCCTAAGCAAGTGATATGCCAATCATGCACATCCCTCTCCCCTTTAGTCTGTAAGACATCTTTAGAGATGGTGACTCCATCACCTGTAGGTACACTACCATGCCAGGAGTCGTCCATTCTAAAATACCTTTAGAATACTGTCAAAGTACACAGAATGGGAAACTACCCAAATCTAGATCTAAAACCATAGATCCAGTAACCAAAATACCTGATATTATATACATATCCTATGTGAAGAAACCACTGTGTGACAACCACAGTATAACCGATCGTAGTATAGGAATTTCACTTCCTACAATGTGTATGTCATCCAAATACCAGGACATCATACCCTACTACCTTCTTAACAGATCCATCTCCTATTCTGATGAAGTCAAATCCCATGACTGTCACATCAAAAATAGATAATCTTTCTCTGCTATATATGCTTTAGTCTATAAAAAGACACAAGCTACTTGTCCACTATGATTCCGCTGCTTCCACTGACCACAACAACCCTCTGGCAGAGTCATATACACGTGCACTTCTAAAGCTAGTTTAGAACGATGCTATACTTATCTTCCTGCCGGGTCTCATAGTCTAGAATAGCAGTAATGGCAAGTCTGGGTAAATAAAGACCTCCCTGTCACCGTCTTTGAGGATACCGAAGTACCTCTCGGGCGCCTGAGATTACCCACCATATTTGCGGAGTGGCTAATGGAATGTCAAACCTGATTGAATTTTTAGGTTCTATTAAATTTTCACTAATCGTTTGTGGTTCTGCAATCACTTCCAGTTCTACCATACTCCCATTACTGTTTTATGAAAAAATCCATTTTACTAAAACTGTGGAGAGTCAAGAACAATATCACTATTGATCTTCCAGATGGTAGAAAGTTAACCCTCATCATAGCCCGGGATAACCCACAAACTGCCATTATATAAACGTGCCTTGAGTTATCCAGAGTCTGGTTTTAAGCATAAGCCGGACAACTCCATATACCTTAACATCGTTAAGATATGAACCATTCTATATATAATATAGAAACAGAGGCACCGATTTAATTAGAACCAGATACAAATAATGCAGCTGTCTCCAGTGCATGTCAACTAAATGGAAGGAGACCGATCAGCATTACTCAACTAGGAGTGCATCCGGATATGAGTAACCTGAAAGAGAAGCAGGTTTTAGAAACCATTGCTATCAACTGAATACCATACACAAGTATCTACATTTTCGATCACCTTGAAGAATCCCGATACTTGCAACACATGGCTCTCTACTTTATTCTTATACCTATAACTTCTCAAAACTTGGACCTTGCATTTCTATGAAATACTTGTCTAAAACTGGAGAAGGCACAAGTAATCAGAATATAGTACGAGTACCAACCCCTCTATCCTAATGGACACTGGACAACATACAATACTTTGTATAAGTCCTCTGAGTTCAATAACTCAAACTCTGTGTGTCGTAAGTTGAAAACTGTACTTATGATTAAGAAGAATTACACCACTATTTAATACTCCTTACCTAACCATCAACTGATATAGGTAAATGTCATGGACATAATTTCAAAAAGTTATACCTCACTTTACAAAATAAACGTATAGATATATCATTTTGAAATTGGTGCATAACAACGGATATTCAAAACCAAATATCTGCCATCAGGAAAAAACCCAGGTGATTTCTTCAAATATCACGAATTACAACGAATTCCGATATAATGAGGATATAATCACCTAATTTCCAATAACTTACTACCACTCATCATCTGTAAAGCTATACAGATGTGAGAATCAAGTCTAGTAAATACATACCCTGAAGTAAAGAACTAATTAGGAAATCAGTTTTCAATTAACAACGGACAGTGAAACTGAAACATGAAAATATTTTGAAGGGGTATCCGGGTATTCCTAGTAATGCCTTTCCCATTATTCAGATTCATGACTGTAACCATATATTTCCTTACCATCTCTCCAATCCCTTTATTTGTCTTTACTCATTACTTTATGTACACCATCCTTAGGCTAAATGGCTTTCTTCATTCCCTACCGTTCGGCACCAGCTTATGGTTTGGAAGAAGACTATCCAATAAGCGTAATAAGTGTACCCTCCTAATCCTAGGAGCCCTCGCAACCTGAGAGAAGGTAAAGATAAAAGACAACTGAATAATCCTTATTCTATTTTTTCTGAACCGGAGAAATGCAAAGGTGAAGTAGGAGGGGCGAAGAAATATATGGTTTTGTCGTGAATGATAGCAGTCGCAATTTACTTTACCCTCTTTCTAATCTCTTTATTTGTTTTTACTTATTACCTTCTGTACACCCAACTTAGGCTAATTGGTTTTCTTCCTTCCCCACCTTTCGGCACCTGCCTATGGTTTGGAAGAAGACTATCCAATAAGCACAATAGGTGTACCCTCTCCTAATCGTAGGAGCCCCCATAACCTGAGAGAATGTAAAAGGAAAAGACAACTGAATAGTCCTATTCAATTTCTCCAGAACCGGAAACCATCTTCGAATCTGAAACAAGTTTCTTTGAGTTCGTATGTAACTATACAATGGTTATATCCTAAAAATATGGATTTTCATAGTGATACGGAATGTTCTGGAGAAAAGCAAAGAGTAAAAGAAGGAGTGGCAATGAAGTATGCAACTTTGACAATCTAAAAGCCAGTGTTTTAATAAAGTTCGGTTAACTTGGTTTCTGAGTTCTAGTCTAGGGTCGGGACATGGTCGCTGCCAAATAGAGAGGGAAAAGAAACACTCAGCATGCACTCTAATTTAAATCAGAATGGTTAATCACTTTATCTAATCAGGATGTCTCCCACTGTATCCTCAAACTCTCCTCCAAACCAAAAAGAAGAATTAGTCAGGATCATTTAAAATCACCCGAGGAGTATACCAACTCATCGGTGGGTATCGGGATCCAACTATCATCGCATGATAACCTGATGGAATCCGCTCAAGTTATCATACTCCAGAAGGTATGCGCATGCCTGGCAAGTTTCCTGTATGTTTGAAACCCCCGATATGATTTTTACCCCATGCTCTTATGACCTTGACGAAGGCCAACAAATCATAGTCACATGTCAAGTTCTACCCGTCATTGTCCAGGATAATTTGAACCTACCCGTACTCGCCCTTGACGAAGGCCAACAAGGCTGTACGGCTGTCCTAAACCAATGCATCTATCTATGCAACAGAAAGGTAACAAACAACTACCATACACTATACCTTGACAAAGCTTAACAAACATAGCAAGAATACTAAGTGCTACCCATCTGAAATGACGAAGGGCTACGAATGGTTTTTGGCGAAAAACCTTTAACATAATGAACTTGATATCGTTGAAGGAACCGCATAGCTTTTTACAAATATATAGTAGCCAAAACCTTTGCTAAAGAGGTCACTCCCGGTGAAGGGATCTTGGCTCTTTCCTCGTTGAATGAAGTGCAGGATATTCCAACTGAATACCGCGATGCAAAGCAAAAAGTAATCGACTATATTGAAGTTATTACCCTGACGCAAACTTTTGCTCAAGGGGTCACTCCCGATAAAGGGATCTCAGCCCTTACCTCGTCAAATGAGGTGCTGGATATTCATAACTGAATACCGCTGTGCAAAACAAAAGAAAACGTTCTTGTAATAACAGCTTTTTAAAATTGTTCCAACAACATCGAATAGATCTGTTTCTTTCATTGATTAGAATCAACGCAGTCCCATCAATTAATAACACCAGAAAAGAACGAAAATATGATGTACGTATATGCCATCTGCATTTGCCACTGGGTCCCGTCATCTTCCGTTAGGTTACTTAACTAACGACAGAGCGGGGACTGGACTAGCGCGGGTGTAAAACATGTATAGCATCTACTAGTATATACATAACAATATATAATAATTGCTCCAGGTATGATAAATGCAACATCACATATAAGCGATAAGTATCACAGAACAATACTGATAATCTGGGAGCCCCGGGTTTCCTTTGAGCCGCAACTGAAACTCAACGTTCCCCTGGTCGTGTGGATAGCCTGTGTAATGAAAAATTATACCCCTAGGAGCACGGAAAGTTACCCGCCAAAACCAGAAGTAAGGCAGCCCTCTTCATCAAAGTGAATGGGCCACCCGGCACTTCACGGAATCCGATAACTTGAGCACTCCTCCTTGGGTCAACCTGTACCCCCTATGAGTGCGGAGAATGGCCCGCCAATTCTAGAGTAAGCCCCCTCCCCCCGTGTCTCAACACCATGATATGCGGGCCTGTTTCCTTCTAGAACCCGGCTAACCGTGCACTCCACCGCGGGGTAATCCTAGTACAGAAAAGAAAATATGTACAATGGTGACATCGATCTCAAGTTGGTCATGCCCCAAAAGAATAATATACAAGCAAGCAGTGGCAGCAGTCCACATGTTGGACGCTCGCCCCACGATATCAAATGTACAAATAAAACTAAACTGTACTAACATTGCACCCAAGCTATTCACCACGACGAACTAGCCAACAAACACAGCACAACACAGAACATTAATGTGAATGTCACGTTCGCAAACCCGTCTAAAAGATCTATAGCAATTAGACAAGTTGTACCTCTCTAATAACATTCACAGTCGCAGATAGAAATGTATGTATTATAAACTTTAAACGGTGTTAGAAATATTGACTTCGAAATAACCCCGAATAGCCCTAAAAAACTAGATAAAACCATAACCAAGCTGGGCTAAACTAGCAATACCACTAAACCAATATTCCAGAGACTAGACAACACACCAAAACTCAAATCCCAGATCCCCTAGAAAACCGGCCAGGCCGGATTTTACATCAATGTGACCGGTCCAATAGTGGAGTTAGGGGTTCGTGTTTGGTGTGTAGTCTAGTTGCTAAAATATTTTTAGAAGACCATTAAAAATTCGACAGAGAATGGAATATTCATGGTATTAATTTGGAGTTGTTTCGCTTTCGATACTTTTACATAGTCTAAACAAACTAGTATGCGGTTAATGGGTTGGCTCTAATACCATGTTAGGTTACGGCAGCGCCCCGGCCATCAATCCGTGGCCAAATGCGGAACAAAAACTTTAAAAATCCGGTGCTAACGAAACCCTAATCGATGGATCGTACCCCTATACTAGTTCTATGAAAGGAGATTAGAGAGGTTATACCGATCGATCCGTGTCCCTCGGTCTTCAACCCTGTCCCAAGCTCCTCGCGGTTTCCCCGATCAAGTTTGATCTCCGATCTCCCTCCGCCGAAGAAGATCCACGTCGAGGGTTCGTAATACGGGCTCCCGCCTCAAAACCGAAGCAACTCGAGCATCCAGTTTGCTAGCCTAGATACCTAAGATGAAGTAAAGATAGTGTGTGAGTACTTTGTCTCAAAACACCCATGGATTCTCAACTCATGAGAGGGATGGGTGGAGGTTGAAGAAGATGCCCATGAGAGGAAAGTGTGAGCTCAGGTTTTGGCCAAGTCAAGAAAGAAAAGAGTGTTGTGTTATCTTTTGTGAGCTAGAAAACTTAAAGAAAATTCCTATACCAAAAAGGATCCGCCTCCTCACAAAATATCTCACAACTAAAAATCTTAGCCAAAACAAAACAACACATGACCCAATACCATGAGTCACCAAGTGCATATGCTACATCAATGCACCAAGCCAAGACTTGCACTCACATTTTCCACACAATTAAACATTTAAACTAAATGTTTAATCCTAAAAAGAAATGCAACTTCTAAAGTAAACTTGTAATGAATTACAAGAATACCCCTCATCCGTATATACATACACGCATCCGTATTCCGACTGAATACGAATAATACGAGAGGAAAATAATCCAACAATATAATACTACGATCTTGGCTTAAACCAAAGCCCACTAGTATTATCCGTCCGATCATGATCCGTGCACAAGTGCATGGATATGATCGAACCCTGCCATAAAACCATACGGCCTCTAAAATGTTTCGCCCGAACCAGGGCAACCCTCTATGTGGGACTCTAAAGACTCATCAATACGCTGGCAGTGGGTTTAACCACAAGCACGTCAGTGGCACTAGCTATACGTAACGGCTATCCAGGTATTGAGCGAAAGGGAAGCCGACGAGCAAACTCGTCCTAAAACCCTACTGAGCCTGACAGTGACAATATCCATGCTGTCCGGTCCATTCATCTATGAGTATCGCATATCGAGTCTAGGAGGTGGATAAAGTCAGACCCCTAATAACTTAACATTCAGTGTCGATAAGAGACCCATCACCGCCAGAGAAACTACCGATCCTAGATCAGTAATTCTCGACTATCTTGGCCAAGGATTTCTGGTGATGGCCACCCATGCACAACGCGACATCAACCTCCAATGCCGGGAGAGATGAATCCCCTGACGATCCGCTCACTGCCTCCATGTGGCTCAGGACTTTACCCAACTAAAACCTGTTTGCATGACTCTTTTGATCCGTGGTAGGAATGTAATCAAAGAACAGTGGGAACTCACACCAGACAAATGACGATCTCAGGTCGATAGACTAAGCTGTATACATGTCACCAGGGAACTGCTATTTGACAATAGGTATAATACCAACTAGCATATTCCTGGCGAGTCCGTTCGGTGTACTCATACCCCAATGAACACCTGTATACATTTTAGGTGAACCAACTGACACCAATGGCTTGTGTGACCGGCTGATTGATCTAAAATCTCGATGTGTATGAAAATATGTTGTCACAATCAAAGAAATTTAAAAACCGCAATCAATTAACGGTGTCAATTATAGTTTCGTTAGCGAGAGCGGATCGTCCACAGAGATTGTGTGTACTTGTTCAAATTTGTTTTAGTTGAGTCGAAAAGAAAATATGAAAAAAGATGATTCAGGATTTGTGAGATTTAATTTCAAGAATATAAAGAAAATAATTCAAGAATCAAGAATCAAGAAGTTATCCTTTTATCAAGATAATGAAGAATAGATTATAGGATTCGATTGAGTTAATAGTTAATGATGAATCTAATAATTCCTAATCTTATCTATTGATAATTTATAGCTAGATCGATGATGATGAATGAAGATTAGGGATCTATTGAAGAAACTCGGGTTTCTCCTTTACTATCCCTTGTCTTTTCAATCATAATCATTAGGATCTAGTCCTTAGCAAAGAAAATCATCAATCATTTGATCCCTAATTTGCAACGAAATAATCAAGAAGTGATCTCGCTCCCAATTAGGTCATCAACGATTGTTTTTGCTAAGGTTCACAAATCTCATAAGACTTAAAATTAGTATCAAGATTTGATCATCATTAGATCTATCAATTCTCTCGAATTCTCCACAAGCGGAGAATTTACTCACGCATCATAATGAAACAATCAAGAACAAAGAATTTCATAATGCGAGAGTGTATAGAAAACGAGAATTAACAATTTTTCACATTCATTAAATCTTCTTCAAATTACACAACTCCTCAATTTGAGGTACAACATTAAGCTCTCAATCGCTCCTTTGAAGAAGTGAATTTTCCGTCAATCTTTGCGAAGCTTGATCACCGTGAGTCATGGATCATCGCGGATCTCTTGCTCGGATGATGACCGGCGTTGCAATGAAGGACCGTTGATTGCTCGCTTGATTTGCTCTCAATGGATCTTGATCTTGACTTTGGAATTTGATTTGGATTTTTGATTTCGATCAAGTTGTGTCACTCAACTTGTGCAATGATTTGGCTCAATATTCAACAACCTTTGTAATGAAGCCCAAGGTCTCCTTTTACAGTTTTTCCTCCATCTTCCCCTAGAAGCTAGATTGTTATGAAGCTTGCATAAGAAGCTTGGCTGTTGTAGAAAAGCTTCTGGAGAAAGCTAGAGAGTTTGAAGTGTCTTTAGGAAGCTTGAAAGTTATAAGGGGGCCTCTGCAAAAAGTTCCAACCACTGACGAGTCAGATCGGCCGCGGATCCGCGACAGATCGGCCTGGATCGGTCACGGTTCCGCGGTCGTTTAAGGAGATCACTGCATGAATTCTTCTGTGTTGTTTTATGTTGACTTTAGGGTCATCTTCTGATGTCTAGAATCTTATTATCCTTTCTGAATCTCTACCGGATTTTATTTCTTTGACTTGCTGTATTTTATCGGCAAATTTGTGATTCCGGTTCTTTGACCTGAAGAATTTTCTGCACAAAATCTCACTAAAACGTATCGAGATATACAATATCATGCATGACGTAATAAACACGCAGTTTCCTATAAAGAATGATGAATATATATATAACACGGGGTAATTAGTATTTTCCAGACAAACTGGTAATATGTGTTATATTCATATCAACTGTCCTTAGATGAGTAGAATAATGAGGAAATTGATGTGTTATAGATTGCATTATTTTTGACTGAACAAATTCCCACAAACTTAATTTTGATCGTCTCGAGTAAACATCTTTTATTCAGGTGAAGGAGAAAAGAAAAAGAAAAACAAACTAGCAAACTTTCGTAGGCAAACACAATTGCACTGAGTACGTGCTGTTGCATATAGTGCCCTCAGAGTCAATTATTGGATCACAGGCACGTGATTGCAATGATTGAGGGAGGACCTATGCCGGTAGGACAGTCTTACTCAAAATGATAGTATGCTATCTGGTTTATCTTTATCATCGTGTACTGCTTTAGGTGACCTTACAGGCCACTATTGCGCATTGATAGAGCCCTTAGGATTCTTGCTTGACGGCCAGCAGTATGATGGCGATCATATACGTGGGAGCTGGGGTCTATAAGCACGTCCTTAAAAGGTCCCTAGTCGTGGGAGTTTTCGAGACAGGGCATCGATACTCCAAAGTAGACTAGTGTATACAGTCGAGACCCCGACGAAGGGCGGTGGCCGGTCTCACAAGCCACTGGTGTCAGTTAGTTTACCTAAGATGTATACAGGTGCTCATTGGGTTATGAGTACACCGAACAGGACTCGCCGGGAACATGCTAGTTGGTATTATACCTGACGTCAGATAGTAGTTCCCTGGTGACATGTGTACAGGTTAGTTCATCGACCTGAGATCGTCATTTATCTCGTGTGAGTTCCCACTGTACTTTGATTACTACCCTACCACGGCTCAAAGGAGTCGTGCAAACAGGTTTTAGTTGGGTACAGTCCCGAGCCACATGGAGGCAGTGAGCGGATCGGCAGGGGTTCGTATCTCCCGGTATTGGGGGTGAGATTGCGCTATGTCTAGGAGAGCCATTACACGAAGTCCTTGGCCAAGGCAGGAGATTTACTAGTAGGTATTCCAGTAGTATCTCAGGGTGTTCTGAGCTACACTCCGACATGACTTGTACCGATTTTGGGGGTCTGACTTTTACCAACCCCCTAGACCCGCCATGCGATGCTCATAGACGAACGGACCGGACAGTACGGATATTGTCACTGACAGACTCAGTAGGGTGTCAGGATGAGTTCGCTCATCGACCTCTCTTTTGGTCAATACCTGGTAGCCCGTTACGTACGGGTAGTACCTCTAACGTGCTAGTGGTTAAATCCACAGCCAATATATTGAGGAGTCTTTAGAGTCCCCCACAGACTGTTTCTCAAGTTTCGGGCGAAACGTTGTAGAGGCCGTATGATATATGGCAGGGTTCAATCATATACGTGCGGTATTGCACGGATCATGATCGGACGGATCATACAAGTGGGCTTTGGTTTAAGCCCGATCCTAATATTAGATTTGTTGGATTACTTTAATCTCATCGCATTCGCATTCAGTCGGAATGCGGATGCAGGTATGTATATACAGGTGAGGGGTATCCTTGTGATCCGTCACGAGTTTACTTTAGATGTTGCCGTATCTTTTTGTTGTGGCAAACATTTGGATTAATGTTTGCATTTGGAAATAATGAGCTAGAATTCATCATGAAATGCATTAAATGTGACATAGACATATATTATTGTAAGTCCATGCTACCTCTCCCGGTACTTTCGGGCATGCGGAATTTGGTGAAAAACAATTTTTCTAGAGGTGGTAACATGGACTCAAAACCGGATCTTTGTTAAACATCTAACTAACAACCTAACTAGGAGTTGCTAACTACTCGGTTAGGGGGTTTATACCTTTCTTATCTCGAACTCCTTCGTCTTCAACCCTCGATAGTTGTCCGGATCGGCTTCTCCCCGTCGTCTCCTTGCGCCGAAGATAGATCCACCTGAAAGCTTCAACCTTTGGCTCCTTCTTCGAACTTTGAAGAAACTAGTTCACTCGGTTTGCTAAACCTTGTGAACTAGAGTGAGTAGAGAAGAGTTTGTATGGGATTTTATCTATGGTTCTTGGTTCTCAACTCATGAGACAAGTGAACCATAGACTCAAGAGAGGGAGAGCAAGAGGAGGAGATGAGAGTTCAAGAACAAGAGAGAGAATGAGCATGAAAGAATGAGAGAAGACTTTTCTCATTTGGCTCTCATAATCCAAAATCATCATAACACATCATATCAATCAAGTATTATGTGATGGTTTAAGCAACCATAGCCATATCATTTCATGCACTCATTTTGCACAAAAGAGCAAGCAAGCAAAAGTTTTTGCCATGAAATGATAGCTATAGTTATCATGATGGTCAACTAGTCAAGCCTAGTCAACCGGTCAACAAAGTCAACAAGTCAACAAAGTCAACAAGTCAACAATGTCAACCCCTCAATAACCATGTCACCATAATACTTAATTAATATAATTATTAATCACATATCATATTCTCATTAGGGCTGAGCAAAAAGTCAATAGTCAATTGTCAACGGTCAACAACCCTAATGAGAATCCTCTTCCTCTGTCTCTCCGTCAACTGTGCATACACACCCGCATCCGCATTCCGAGGAACACGAATGCATACTGGATAAAACCAATCCCAAAAGGTACACTAGGATCTGGCTTAAACCAAAGCCCGCTAGTGTGAACTATCCGGACACTGTACGTGCACAAGAGCACGGATGTGACCGAACCCTGTCGCAAAACCATGCGACCTGTCGCAAAACCATGCGACCTCTACTCTTTTGCCTAAAGGCGAACAGCTTTCTGTGTGGGACTCTAAAAACTCGATACTACGCTGGCAGTGGGTTTAACCACAGACCGCAAGCGGCACTAGCTGTGCGTAACGGTCCCCAGGTAGATGCCGACAAGAAGACTGACGAGGCGAAACCCATCTGAACTCCTACTGAGCCTGAATGTGACATTCTCCGTACAGTCCGGTCTGTTCGTCTGATACATCGCATGGCGGGCCTAGGAGGCGGTAAACGTCAGTCCCCCAATAGCGGTACAAGTCGTGTCGGAGTGAAGCCTAAAACACCCTGAGATAACACCGGAAGCCTACCAGTATATCTCGTTTGCCCTGGCCAGGGACCACTCGTGTAATGGCTTTCCTAGACACAGCGCGATGTCAACCCCCAATACCGGGAGAGACGAATCCTGTCTAACCGTCACTGCCTCCAAGTGCTTCGGGACTGTGCCCAACTACTACCTGTTTGCACGACTCCTTTGAGCCGTGGTAGGGTAGTAATCAAAGTGCAGTGGGAACACACTCGAGGCGAAGTGACAGTGTCAAGTCAGCGGACTAAGCTGTACTCATGTCACCTGGGAACTGATAACTGACGATAGGCATAATACCAACTAGTCAGTTCCCGACGAGTCCTGTCCAGTGTACCCGTAACCTAATGAGCACCCGCATACTATCTCAAGTACGACGTACTGACGGCTGTGGGACAGACCGTCTCCCACACTGGGATGAGAAGCGCATGCGCTAGTCTACTCCGGAGTATCGATGCCCTGTCTCGATAGTCCTGCGACTAGGGACCTGCATAAGGATGTGCTTATAGATTACCCAGCCCCACTAGTGTGACTGCCATCACATCGCTGGTAATCAAGCAAAGATCCTAAGGGCTCCACTAATGTGTATAGGTGATATACTAAAATAAACACATGTACACATTGAAGTAGAAACAAACCAAGTAGCATACTACTATTTTGAGCAAGATTGTATATACAAGGTGAATATCCCAAGCTTCCATTAAGTAATATACAAACTAGTATGATACAGTAATGGCCTCTAGGGCATATACACTAACAATCTCCCACTTGCACTAAGGCCATGTACTGGCGTATCGAAGACCTATCGTCTCGATCAGCCGTTCGAACTGAGTCTGGGGCAGGGCCTTGGTGAATGGATCTGCAGTGTTATCTTCTGAAGCGACTCTCCGAACCTCGATCTCCTGGCGATCTACGATCTCCCTGATCAGGTGATACCGCCTCAAGATGTGTCTGGATCTCTGATGGGACCTGGGTTCCTTCGCTAAAGCTATAGCCCCGTTTTTGTCGCAATACAGAGGTATTGGATCAACAATGGACGGAACCACCTGAAGTTCTTTCAAGAATTTCCTTATCCAGACAGCTTCTTTTGCGGCATCAGATGCAGCGATGTATTCCGCTTCCATCGTCGAGTCTGCAACGGTTTCCTGTTTGGAACTCTTCCAACACACCGCCCCTCCATTGAGGGTAAAGACAAAACCCGACATGGACTTGGAATCATCCTTGTCACTCTGGAAGCTGGAGTCAGCAAAGGCCTCGATCTGGAGGTCTTTTCCGCCATACACCAAGAACATCTCTTTAGTCCTTCTCAGGTACTTGAGAATGTTCTTTACTGCTATCCAGTGTTTCTCCCCAGGGTTTGACTGATACCGGCTTACCACACTCAGTGCATAAGCTACATCCGGTCTGGTACACAACATCGCATACATTATAGAGCCTACCGCAGAAGCGTAGGGTATAATAGACATGCGATCCCTCTCCAAATCAGTCTTGGGAGACATCTCTTTAGAGAGGGTGATCCCGTGACAAGCCGGTAGGTTACCGCGCTTGGAATCTTCCATACTGAATCTCTTCAGTATGGTGTCGATGTACCTGGATTGTGAAAGTCCTAATATCCTCTTGGATCTATCACGATGGATCCGGATCCCCAGGATGTATGAGCATCACCCAGGTCTTTCATGGAGAACCTGTGTGACAAGAACTCCTTGACAGATTGTAGCATAGGAATGTCAGTTCCTATTAAGAGAATGTCATCCACGTATAAAACGAGGAATACTACAGTTCTCGCTACAAATCTACTATAGATGCATGGTTCATCTGGATTTTTGATAAAGCCAAATTCCTTGACCGTCTCATCAAAACAGATGTTCCAACTCCGCGATGCCTGCTTTAGTCCGTAGATGGACTTAAGCAACTTGCACACCTTTCCGCTGCTCCCACTCTGAATGAAACCCTCTGGTTGGTCCATATAGACACACTCCTCTAAATTTCCATTTAGAAAAGCGGTCTTTACGTCCATCTGCCAGATCTCATAATCGTAGAAGGCAGCAATGGCAAGAAGGATCTGAATGGATTTCAGCATAGCCACTGAAGAAAAGGTTTCGTCATAGTCCAAACCAGGTCTTTGACGAAAACCCTTTGCAACAAGTCTAGCTTTATAGGTCTCAACCTGTCCATCTACACCAATCTTCCTTTTGAAGATCCACTTGCATCCTACGGGTTTTACCCCATCTGGAGCAATGTCCAACGTCCATACCTTGTTGGTGTACATGGATTCCATTTCGGTCCGCATTGCATCCAGCCATTTTACCGAGTCACCGCTCTGAATGGCTTGCTGGAAGCTAGTAGGCTCATCATAATTAACTGTACAATCCTCTCTATCCCCGTCTATGAGAAAACCGAAGTATCTCTCGGGCGGATGAGACTGCCTACTACTTCTGCGGAGCGGCGCAGGAATGTCCGGTTCTCCTGAAACTACTGGCTCTTCCAAGCTTTCAGTAATAGTTTGTGGTTCTGGAATTTCTTCCAGTTCTATTGCGCCCCCACTTATCTGATTTTCTAAGAATTCAGTTTCCAAGAAGTGGGCGTGCGGAGAAACAAAAACTTTTTGTTCTTCTGCGGAATAGAAAAGATACCCCCTAGAGTTCTTTGGGTATCCCACAAACTTACACAGTACTGAGCATGCCTCGAGCTTGTCCGCATGCCGCTTTTTTTACAAAAGCTGACATCCCCATACCTTAAGATATTTAAGACAGGGTTTCTTCCCACTCCACATCTGATATGGGGTGGTAGGCACAGTCTTGGTTGGAGCCTTGTTCAAGAGATATGTAGCTGCTTCTAGTGCATAACCCCAGAAAGATCGCGGTAACTCAGTCTTACTCATCATGGAACGAACCATATCCAATAGGGTCCGATTTCGCCTTTCCGATACACCGTTGTGTTGTGGTGTGTATGGAGGAGTAAGTTGAGAGAGAATTCCATTCTCTTTTAAGTAGCCCAGAAACTCGGCACTCAAGTATTCTCCATCTCGATCCGATCTTAGAATCTTGATACTTTTGCCGGTTTGTTTTTCAACTTCATTCTTGTATTCTTGAAATTTCCCAAAGGCCTCGGATTTGTGCTTCATTAAGAAGATATGTCCATACCTAGAGAGATCATCTGTGAAAGTAATGAAGTATGAATAACCACTTCGCGCATGTGTAGACATTGGACCACACACATCACTGTGTATGAGTCCCAAGAGCTCGCTCGCTCTTACTCCGTGTCCAGTAAACGGAGTCTTTGTTATCTTTCCTTTGAGACAGGATTGACAAGTGGCATACGATTGATATTCGAACGGATTCAATTATCCTTCTGTATGTAACTTAGTCAACCTTCTCTCATTGATGTGACCCAGTCTACAATGCCATAAGAAAGTCTGATTTATTTCCGGAGACTTTCTTTTAAGTGTGTTCTGGACACTGAAAATCTGAGCTTGATTTAACACGTATATTCCGTTCTGTAATATACCTGACCCAATCAGAACTTGATTTAGGTGGATGTGTACTACATCGCTTACAAAAGTAAATTCATATCCTTCCTTAGAAAGTAAGGATACAGATATGATATTACAAGTCGCATCTGGTATATACAAACAGTTACGCAAAATCAATATATTCCCAGTTGTCAGTCCAAGATGATATTCCCCTACGGATTCAGCATCCATGCTCATTCTGTTAGCAACCCTGAGAGTCATATCACCTTTCCTGATAACCCTACGGTTTCTCAGAGCCTGTAACGAATTACAGATATGAGATCCTGATCCGGTATCCAATACCCAGGAAGTAGGGTTAACTGACATACAGTTCTCAATCACAAACACACTCAAAGCCGAAGCCACAACATGCTTCGAATTCTGGCTACTGGCTTTGCAAGCCCTGCAATCCTTCTGCCAGTGTTCATTCCCGTTACAATAGGAACGTCCCTCTTTTACTACATCCAGTCCTGAAACTTTTGCCCTTGCTTTTCCTTTTTCTTCCCTGGTTTCCTTCAGGGTATAAGCAGAGGGCAGGGACTGTAGAATTAAGTCAGTACTTGACCTATTCTCCAACGTGGTCTCCAGGTCTGTGAGCTCAAAATAGCTGGCCTCTGTAAGGACGTTGTCCCCTACAGATGACCCGACAGCCAACCTCGCTTGAAGCAATTCGTTCGAGGTCTCATATCTTGCGATACGAGATTGCTCTCCATATAAATCTTTGTTACGGAGGAAGATAGAAACTGAGTCCATCTTCTCGTGCTGCCTCTGGTTTGCACCATTAACTGAGGCTAACACGAGGCACTTGGCTTTCGCACAATCCTTTTCCGATGTCCTACGAATGTAAATATCCGTGACAGGGGAAACTGGACCTGAGACGGTAGGGGTATGATCAGTTAAGAGGTGTCCCAGCTTGTTATGGGCAATGGACATCTGGACAGACCATTGCCAGTCATAACAGTCAGGTTCAGTCATTTTATCTAGATGTAACCTAGGTGTGGTCACTGGGTTGCTTCAATTAAGAGAGAGAGAAGAAAACACTCAGCATGATGCTCTTACAAGTTTAGATTGGTTTTTAATTTATCTAAACAGGATGGCTCCCACTGTCTCTCGAATCCCTCCTCAAACCATAAAGGAAGAATTAGTCAGGATCAATCTCACCATACAATACTTGCTTAACCGTTCAACCAGGCTAGTGTCGGTACTTCGAGGGAGGTTTTCCAACGCTTTCGCGAAGTTCCTTAATTAAATAACCTCTTTTCCCTGTGGGCGTAGCCCCGCTAACACCTTTCTAGACACCTACTTGGTTTATAGCATTGATCGTTAAGTGAGAAATTTCCCGAGGAGTAGCATATACTCACAGTAGGATCGGGATCCAAATATCATTGCGTGACAAAACTGAAGGAATCCTACCAGAATCATCACACTCTAAATGGTATGCAGTGCTAGCAAGTTTCAGTTCTTTTGAAACTCCCGATGTGGATTTTTGCCCCATGCTCTTATGACCTTGACAAAGGTCAACAAATCATAAGTCACATGTCAAGTTCTACCCGTCATTTTCCAGGTTAATTTGAACCCACCCGTATATACCCTTGACGAAGGTCAACAAGGTAATACGACTGTCCCAAACCAACGCATCTATCTATGCTACATATGAACACCCAACAGCTACCAATCACTATGCCTTGACGAAGGTCAACAAACATAGCTTGAATACTATTGAATATTCATACGAAACGACGGAGGGCTACGAATGGTTTTGGCGAAACCTTGAACATAGTGAACTTGATATAATCGAAGGAACGAGATAGCTTTTAAAAGGAGTGGCTCAAGCTCCGCATTTAAAAGTTAGTTTTGAAAAGAACCGAGTGGTTTTTCGAAAGTGTTCCAACGACTTTAATCTTGGTTTATTTTCTTGCATTAGTTCTTTTAATGCGTGATATTCTTGCATTAGTTCTTTTAATGCGTCCCATCATTTAATCCTACCATTGCAGAAAACAACCAAAATATGACGTACGCTTATGCCATTCGCATTCGCCACTGGGCCCCGTCATTACCCGTTAGGTTACTTAACTAATGACAGAGCGGGGGCTGGGCTAGCGCGGCTGTAAAATATATGCAACACCTAAATAATATCATATATAGATATATTGCAATGATAGCCATTTCAGATCACAGATGAACACATTGGATATACTAGGAACCCGCAATTCGTACGAGCCTGTAACGAAAAGCAGATTACACGGTCGCGGTGAATAGCCAAAACCCCACCCAAGACCCCTACGGGTGCGGCAAACTACCCGCCAAGTACCCGAAGCGAAGCAACCTCCCTCAACCCCGTGAGTAGGCCACTCGGCACTTCGGCATACCCGGTAGTTTGTGCACCCCCTCCATGTGTCTATCCTAGGAGCAAAAACAGTAAAAAGAAATTATACAATGACGGCTACAACCCCGACCCGGTTGTGCGGCCATACAAATAATTATTACATCAATTTACAAATTTACATGAATTGAAAGAAAAGAAAACTCTCATCTCACAACCCCCGGCTATTCACCCGCGACAATCCAACGAATTCATATACACATTCCAATAACATTACAGATCACAGATTTGTATAACCCCCACTAATCGACATATAGCGATTAGCAGACGTTCAATACAAATATCACATCACAGAAAAACCCGTCAGCTTAAGTCTTTTAGAAGTTCGATCAAAAATACGGATTTTCAGGCCCCAAACACAAAATTTTCGTTCTGGAAAATCTGGGCAGAAAATACATATTCCAAAATTCCTAAAATACCCCTATAAGCACACTGTAGCAAAGAACAACCAGAGAGGAGCCAAGACGGCCGCGGAACCGCGGCAATAGGAAGCTATTGCCGCGTTTCCACGGTGCAATGATGAGATCAGGGGACCGTCTTTCTACAGTGCACTCTAAAAACCCTGAGTCGATTTTTGATGCATGATTTATTATTTTTACAAAACATAAAAAATCGACAGCAAGTTTGAAAACGGGGTTGATTTCGGGACTTTTTCTTTGATCGATCTTCTAGCTACTTTGCTAACATGTTAGATAGAGTTTAACTAGGCTCTGATACCACTGTAAGTCCATGCTACCTCTCCCGGTACTTTCGGGCATGCGGAATTTGGTGAAAAACAATTTTTCTAGATGTGGTAACATGGACTCAAAACCGGATCTTTGTTAAACATCTAACTAACAACCTAACTAGGAGTTGCTAACTACTCGGTTAGGGGGTTTATACCTTTCTTATCTCAAACTCCTTCGTCTTCAACCCTCGATGGTTGTCCGGATCGGCTTCTCCCCGTCGTCTCCTTCCACCGAAGATAGATCCACCTGAAAGCTTCAACCTTTGGCTCCTTCTTCGAACTTTGAAGAAACTAGTTCACTCGGTTTGCTAAACCTTGTGAACTAGAGTGAGTAGAGAAGAGTTTGTATGGGATTTTATCTATGGTTCTTGGTTCTCAACTCATGAGACAAGTGAACCATAGACTCAAGAGAGGGAGAGCAAGAGGAGGAGATGGGAGCTCAAGAACAAGAGAGAGAATGAGCATGAAAGAATGAGAGAAGACTTTTCTCATTTGGCTCTCATAATCCAAAATCATCATAACACATCATATCAATCAAGTATTATGTGATGGTTTAAGCAACCATAGCCATATCATTTCATGCACTCATTTTGCACAAAAGAGCAAGCAAGCAAAAGTCTTTGCCATGAAATGATAGCTATAGTTATCATGATGATCAACTAGTCAAGCCTAGTCAACCGGTCAACAAGTCAACAAAGTCAACAAGTCAACAATGTCAACCCCTCAATAACCATGTCACCATAATACTTAATTAATATAATTGTTAATCACATATCATATTCTCATTAGGGTTGAGCAAAAATTCAATAGTCAATTGTCAACGGTCAACAACCCTAATGAGAATCCTCTTCCTCTGTCTCTCCGTCAACTGTGCATACACACCCGCATCCGCGTTCCGAGGAACACGAATGCATACTGGATAAAACCAATCCCAAAAGGTACACTAGGATCTGGCTTAAACCAAAGCCCGCTAGTGTAAACTGTCCGGACACTGTACGTGCACAAGAGCACGGATGTGACCGAACCCTGTCGCAAAACCATGCGACCTCTACTCTTTTGCCTAAAGGCGAACAGCTTTCTGTGTGGGACTCTAAAGACTCGACACTACGCTGGTAGTGGGTTTAACCACAGACCGCAAGCGGCACTAGCTGTGCGTAACGGTCCCCAGGTAGATGCCGACAAGAAGACTGACGAGGTGAAACCCATCTGAACTCCTACTGAGCCTGAATGTGACATTCTCCGTACAGTCCGGTCTGTTCGTCTGATACATCGCATGGCGGGCCTAGGGGGCAGTAAACGTCAGTCCCCCAATAGCGGTACAAGTCGTGTCGGAGTGAAGCCCAAAACACCCTGAGATAACACTGGAAGCCTACCAGTATATCTTGTTTGCCCTGGCCAGGGACTACTCGTGTAATGGCTCTCCTAGACACAGCGCAATGTCAACCCCTAATACCGGGAGAGACGAATCCTGTCTAACCGTCACTGCCTCCAAGTGCTTCGGGACTGCGCCCAACTACTACCTGTTTGCATGACTCCTTTGAGCCGTGGTAGGGTAGTAATCAAAGTGCAGTGGGAACACACTCGAGGCGAAGTGACAGTGTCAAGTCAGCGGACTAAGCTGTACTCATGTCACCTGGGAACTGATAACTGACGATAGGCATAATACCAACTAGTCAGTTCCCGACGAGTCCTGTCCAGTGTACCCGTAACCTAACGAGCACCCGCATACTATCTCAAGTACGACGTACTGACGGCTGTGGGACAGACCGTCTCCCATACTGGGATGAGAAGCGCATGCGCTAGTCTACTCCGGAGTATCGCTGCCCTGTTTCGATAGTCCTGCGACTAGGGACCTGCATAAGGATGTGCTTATAGATTACCCAGCCCCACTAGTGTGACTGCCATCACATCGCTGGTAATCAAGCAAAGATCCTAAGGGCTCCACTAATGTGTATAGGTGATATACTAAAATAAACACATGTACACATTGAAGTAGAAACAAACCAAGTAGCATACTACTATTTTGAGTAAGATTGTATATACAAGGTGAATATCCCAAGCTTCCATTAAGTAATATACAAACTAGTATGATACAGTAATGGCCTCTAGGGCATATACACTAACAATTATGACTCATGGTCTCTTTTTTGTGAAAAATGTCACATTAGTGGATTGATTTGTGTCTTGATTTGATGAGAGGAGAGAGGGGGGCAGCCAAGGGTAAGGCTGGCTCTCATATTATTCTACTCTTTATCTTATTTTCATCATACAAGAACAACAAAAGAAAAGAGCTCTCTTCTTCTTCTTTTTCCTCTAGCTCATTATCTCCATCAATGGCTTCATCTCTAACCTCCATCCATCTCATGGATGCAAGAGAGAAAGTGATCACAAACATTCTCTACAACACCTTTGACACGTCGGCTAGCACACTTCATGCCCGATTTGCTTCGGATGAAGCAGGAGCCCGTAAAAGGACTCATAGATGTGGTGCCCTTTCCGACGAGGAGATCGAGACCGGAGTTGCCGCGAGGAGCTTGGGATGGTGGCCAAAGACCGAAGGACACGGATCGATCGATATAGCTTTCCAACCCTCTCTCTAGATAGCTAGTAGTAGGTTAATGGTTCGATCCGGGTTTTAAGCATACGATAGCGCCGGTTTCTAGTTTGAAAAAGTTTTCGTTTCCGCATTTTGGCCTCGGATAGACGGCCGGGGCACTACCGTAAACTTACAAGGTATCAGAATCACGCCATTAAGCTTTACTAGCTTGCTCTAACGTATTTAGAACTTCGATCGAACGAAATTTTCAAAAACTGCATTTCCAAGTCATCAGTTTCTGTCGAATTTTTCCTGTGGTCAAAAAATTATTTGGCGTGCTGCAGAAAAACAGGCAGGGTTTTTTAAGAGTTCTGAGAAAATTTGGTATATTGATTGCACTTTAGCGCAGCGGAACTGCGGCCGTACCCACGTTTTGGCCGTGGTTCCACGGCCGTACTGTAGCAACACTGCACCAAATTTCTTCAGTTGGTCTCTGACTTGGAAAAGGGGTTTCTGGTAATTTTATTTTGGGCCCAGATTTATTTAAGTACTGGGTATTGTGCTTGGGGCCCACTTCGGAAAATTTTGTCGATCGAAAATTTTAAATATGTTAGTTCACAGTATTTACATTATATCTGCGACCGTGAATGTCATTTGATCGGTAAATCCTGTCTAATTGCTATAGTTCTTTTAGACGGACTTACGAACGTGACATTCGCGTTGATGTTCTGTGTTGTGCTGTGATGTGGTGGATAGTCTGGATGCAATGGTAGTACAGTTTGGTTGTATTTGTACATTTGATAATGCGGGGCGAGCGTCCGACATGTGGACTGCCGTCACTGCCTGGTTGTATATTATTCTTTTCGGGCACGACCGAACTGAGGTCGATTTACTCGTTGTATATATTTTACTTTCTGTACTAGGATTACCCCAAGGTGGGGTGCACGGATAGCCTGATTCTAGAGGGCAATGGGCCCGTATCTCATGGCTTTGAGACGGAGGGGGCTTTACTCTAGAGTTGGCGGGCTATTCGCCGCACTCGTAGGGGGTATAAGTTGACCCAAGGAGGGGTGCTCAAGTTACCGGATTCCGTGAAGTGCTGGGTGGTCCATTCACTTTGTTGAAGGGGGCTGCCTCACTTCAGGTTTTGGCGGGTAACTTGCCGCGCCCGTAGGGGTCTAAGATTTCATTGCACAGGCTATCCATATAACCAGGGGAACGTCGGGTTTCAGTAGCGGCTCTATGAAACCCAGGGATCCCAGATTATCTGTATTGTTCTGTGATCTTTATTACATTTCTGTGATGTTGTATTTTATCACGCCTTGAGCGAATATTATATATTGATATATATACTAGTAGATGTTGTATATGTTTTACACCCGCGCTAGTCCAGTCCCCGCTCTGTCATTAGTTAAGTAACCTAACGGGTGATAACGGGACCCAGTGGCGAATGCGGATGGCATATACGTACATCATATTTTCGTTCTTTTGTGGTGTGATTAATTGTTGGGACTGCGTTGATTCGGATCAATACTGTTGGGGTAAAAATTTACACCCCGGTTGACTAAGTCAAAATCAAAGTCAACCACAAGCCAGGTGGGCCCAAGCCCAGGTCAAGCGGGCCCATGCTCAAGTCGAGCCCGCGACCAGCCTCCCCGTGCCAATAACAAAATCATGTAATAAATAATTTTTATGTAATTGTTTATACATGAATGTAAACAAAATGGGCATAAAGCCAATATTTTGTAAGCCCATGGCTTATGTGCAAAATGAAATGGCACATGAGCCATGGGATGGCTAAAATGCCATTTTTGTAAAGCCCAAGGGGCTATATGTAAATATGTAAGCCTATAAAAGGCAACATGATGATGAATAAAGTAACACTTTTCATTCCCCTAAAAACTAGGGTTCTTTGTGCCTCCTGCTCCTTCTCCAAGGTTCTAAACCTTCTCATTTCTTTTAAATTAAATCAAGAGTTTTACTCTTTCTTTTCCAAAACTAAGTAGCTTTCCACCACAAAACCCACAAAGGGGAACTCAGATCCCCCATCAGATCTCAAAAAGGAGTGATTATTAAAATCTCCTACTTCTTGATCTTCAAGATCCGGCCAAACAACAGGAGGAAGTTGAAGAACCCCCTTCATCAGCTTCAAAACATCCTAGGAGTTTAACTCCATATATATATATAATAAATATTTCCTTTTTTTGAAGCATAGCATCTGGTTCTAGGCTAAAAGCCTCCTTTTCTCGTCGGCGCTCAAACGCAGAGCGCCCGCGTGCCGACACATGGCGCGCTTGCGCCCTAGCGCTCAGCGCTCGAGCGCAAAGCGCCCACGTGCCGACATGTGGCGCGTTTGCGCTAAAGCGCAAGTCGCCCCGGTGCCGACACGTGGCACGCTTGAGCTCAAGCGCAAGCGCTCGAACGCAAGTCACCCCGGTGCCGACACGTGGCGCATTGGCGCTCAAGCGCAAGCGCTCAGGCGCAAGTCGCCCCCCGTGCCGACACGTGGCACGCTTGCGCTCAAGCGCCCAGCGCTCAAGCGCAAGTCGCTCCCGTGCCGACACGTGGCGCGCTTGCGCTCGAGCGTCAGGCGCTGAAGCGTAAAGCGCCCACGTGCCGACACGTGGCGCGCTTGCGCTACAGCGCCCTGCGCTCAAGCGCAGAGCGCCCACGTGCCGACACGTAGCACGCTAGCGCCTGAGCGCACAGCCCCAAGGCGCTGGCCCCACGCATCCTTTGGATGCCTTTTCCCCCTCTTTTTATGTACATACATATACATATACATATGTATACATATTTTCACACACACGTGCTCCACGACACTGTCCCTGTTAGAAAAAAATTTCTAACGGGGCGCTGCTCCGCACCGTGCAAGGGGGCTGCTAGCCCCCTTGACCCCCAGCTCGCTATCCGGGTAGCGGGGCCCCCGTAAAAAACTCTGCGTGGCTCCCGATATATCCAAACCCCCTTTCAAGACACAACACACGTACACTGCACATTGAGTTCGCATGACCAGTTTAACCCGTCAATCGGAGGTTCCCTCGCTCCAAAGGCGAGGGGTAATTAACGGCAGCTTAGTCCGCGGCTGCCGGAGATTCGGATCCCCACAATCATTAAACCCCGGCCTATCCTAAGCAGGGGGAATCTGTAGTACGCTTGACAAGCGCGCGCGTATTCCCATCTCAATGGGGTGACGAAAAACACCCTACAGATTCTGGCACGCCCGGTGGGACCAATCTCTCCTCCCATATTTCGGGTTAAGCGTTCATGCGAACTCAATCTATATACATGTCTATATTTATACTAAAATAATACTTTTTCATTCAGGTTTTCAAGCAATCACTTTCCAACAATGTCTCCAATGATGAACTCAGCTCTCAGCACAGCTCCTGTCTCCTACACAATGAAGATAGACTCCAGGACGGTCCTTCCGGCCAGTCTTAGGCGACAATGGGAGGAGGAGCCGCTACCATTTGCCTCTATTATGTTCGTGTCAGCTAACTCCGTCCCAGCTCCTCAAGCTCCGGTAACAGACAAACCGGTCTCAAAGGGGAAAAGGCCGAATGTCGTGGTCGCGAGGGCGCCCCAACACAAACGCAAGTCGGTGTTTGAACAACTTTCCTCGGCCCCAGCTAGGGGCAAGGCCATCAACACCAGCAAAGAAACAAGGCATCCCGAGCAAGCTCCAGCGGTGCCCTTGACCACTGCTCGATTGGGTGTCTTCTCAAGCCTCCCCATCACTCGGCCTGTGGCGGCTTCCAGAAGAGCAAAAGCCTGCCAGACGCTCAAGGCAGAGAAGCTGAGGCAGAAGCGGCTCAGATATAGAGCCAACAAAAGGGCTAGGGCTCTGGCCATGTTAAAATTTATGAATTTCCAAAGCCCGGACCTCTCCGCGAAACCAGCTGCCAGTGATGAAAGAATGGCTGAGTGTGTTATCCACACTGTCTACATGGGCGGACATGAAGAAACGAACCCTCCTCTTCTTCACAGCCATGGTGATGATATGGTTGACGCTACCCAGCATCGGCTCGATCTAAATGATGAAGAGCCCGCTCAGGCCGATAAGCCAGAGAAGCCCGTGGTTCCTGCGGAATTGAGCTCAGGCAATAAAGATTACCCGGTTGTCATAGCCGGAACTACAGAACAAGCATTATTCCAATGGCTTCAAAAGCAATTTCAGGACAGGGATGAGAAGATTGCCGAGGTCTATTCCAAAGTCGATGAGCTGGCAAACGTCATGGCAGATCTCGCGACCCAAGTCGCCCGATTGCAATTACAGCAGAATCAAATTTTGGCTCATGAGCCAGGGATTGATACCCGGGGGCAGCCAACTGATATCCCTTTCAACCTAAAAGCGGAGCGCCTTCGCGAAAAACGGCCGCCATCAGCCTCCAGTCCCTCCGATACATACGCCGGGGGGGAATCGCCTCTGAAAGAGAAGCTGGAAAAGGTCTATTCCTTCAAGAGGGAAAAGGTCCACAAGATATTCAGGGACGCCCTAAGAAACGGTCTACAACTGCCAGAATCAAAGAGACCGCAAGAAAAGAATATGACCGACGACCCAAAATATTGCCCCTATCATAGGGTGATAGGTCATGCCATTGAGGACTGCTTCGTCTTCAAAGATTGGGTCGAAAGGCAATACAAGATGGGAGAGATAGAACTGTCTAAAGGCGTGTTAGCAAACAGTCAAGCTATGATCGCCGATTTCATGCAAATGGAGACCGAAACCTTTCGGGAACCTAATCCTCCCAGACATGTGCCTCAAGGACCAGCATCAGTAAAGGCACCTACTCCAATGGAGGGAAAGAAGAAGGTATACTCCTTCAGGAGGGATGAAGTCCGCAAAATATTCATGGACGCCCTGAACAGCGGTCAGCAACTGCCTGTTCCAAAGAGGCCACAGGAAATGAACATGACCGGCAATCCCATATACTGCCCATATCATAGATTGGTGGGTCATACCATCGAAGACTGCTATATTTTCAAAGATTGGGCAGAGGACCAATATAAGCTTGGAAAAACCTCACAATCCTCGGATGTATCGGCAAGCCACAGAGCTAGGTCATCAACACAGATCCGCCAAGATCAAAGTTCAAGGAGCTGGGATAAGCAAAAAGAACCACCACGTCGTTAAACTAGGAACAGAGGACCACCACATCGTTAAACTGGGAACAGTCGACCTCTAAGTCATTAAACTGGGAATGTAAAAATATACATATATATATATATATATGTAAATAAACAAAAAAAATATGTAAATAAAAGAAAAATTGAGAAAAGTCGAAATGATGGGGCAACTCGCAATAAAAATCAGCGAGTAAAATAAAGATGAAAATAAAGCCGAAATGGTGGGGCAACCGCGAATAAAAGCCGAAATGATAGGGCAATCGCGATCTTCGGGATAAGAAAAGCTTAAAGGATAGAGCAATCGAGGTAAAACAAAAAAAACACAAACAAAAATCCAATTTTTCAAAATTCCCTCGGCCCTACGGTTAGTCCCCAAATTGACTACCATATACAATCCACGGGCTCAAATAATTCTCATCATACCTATTCCCCTGGATAGACCTCTAAGTCTTTAAACTGGAAACAGATGACCTCCAAGTCGTTAAACTGGAAACAGATGACCGCCACGTTGTTAAACTGGAAACAGATGACCTCCAAGTCGTTAAACTGGAAACAGATGACCACCACGTCGTTAAACTGGAAACAGACGACCTCCAAGTCATTAAACTGGAAACAGACGACCTCTACGTCGTTAAACTGGAGACAGACGACCTCTACGTCGTTAAACTGGAGACAGACGACCTCTACGTCGTTAAACTGGAAACAGATGACCTCTAAGTCTTTAAAACTGGAAATAGATAGACCTCCATGTCTTTAAAACTTGAAGCAGACGACCCCTAAGTCTTTAAACTGGAAACAGACGACCCCTAAGTCTTTAAACTGGAAACAGTCGACCTCTAAGTCTTTAAACTGGAAACAGCAGATCTCTAAGTCTTTAAACTGGAAACAGTAGACCTCTAAGTCGTTAAACTGGAAACAGATGACCTCTAAGTCTTTAAACTGGAAACAGATGACCTCCACGTCGTTAAACTGGAAACAGACGACCTCTACGTCGTTAAACTGGAAACAGACGACCTCTATGTCGTTAAACTGGAGACAGACGACCTCTACATCGTTAAACTGGAGACAGACAACCTCTACGTCGTTAAACTGGAAACAGATGACTTCTACGTCTTTAAACTGGAAACAGCAGACCTCTAAGTCTTTAAACTGGAAACAGATGACCACCACGTCGTTAAACTGGAAACAGTCGACCTCTAAGTCATTAAACTGGGAACATGGGAAATCCACTCATGTGTCCTCACGATACATGAGGAGAACAAACCTTTGTGGGATCCTTACGAGTCACAAAGGAAAAACACACTTAGGAGTCCTCACGACTCCTAAGGAGAAAATACACCTGTGGGATCCTTACGACTCGCAGGGAGAAAATGCTTTTATGGGACCCTCACGGCCCATAAAATTGAAAAGTCTTAGGTGACAGGGATCTAAACCTGTCTCCTAAGCCATCGCTCCCCAACCCCCAAGTGGCGAATGATGAGTCGCTCCTGATACCATATTCCAGTGCAGCGATGCAGACGCCAACCAAATTCCAAATCCAAATTCCCAAGTGGCGAATGATGAGTCGCTCCTGGTACCACGTTCCAGTGCAGCGATGCAGACGCCAACCACAAATCCCAGCGGCGAATGATGAGTCGCTCCTGGTACCATATTCCAGTGCAGCGATGCAGACGCCAACCAAAATCCAATTTTCAAAATTCTCCCAGCCCTACGGCCAGTCCCCAAATTGACTGCCGTATACAATCCACGGGCTTAAATAATTCTCGTCATACCCATGCCCCACTTCAACCATCAGTTATGCGGCTGGTCTCCGCCTTTGGAATTATGCTCCATTGAGAAGACCCACTCATGTGTCCTCACGATACATGAGGAGAACAAACCTTTGTGGGATCCTTACGAGTCACAAAGGAAAAACACACTTAGGAGTCCTCACGACTCCTAAGGAGAAAATACACCCGCGGGATCCTTACGACTCACAGGGAGAAAATGCCTTTATGGGACCCTCACGGCCCATGAAATTGGAAAGCCTTAGGTGATAGGGATCTAAACCTGTCTCCTAAGCCATCGCTTCCCAACCCCCAAGTGGCGAATGATGAGTCGCTCCTGGTACCATATTCCAGTGCAGCGATGTAGACGCCAACCAAATTCCAAATCCCATACCCCGATGGTGAATGATGAGTCGCTCCTGGTGCCACATTCCAGTGCAGCGATGCAGACGCCAAAAAGGTCCTGAAATTTTTCCGGCCCTACGGTCTGGATCATACATCCTATAAAACTATATACAATCCACGGGCGTAAGACAATCCCGATCCCTCCAACAAAAGAAAACAAAAAACGATATGTCCACAAGAAAAATGGGCACGGATGAAAATCCAAAAGGGCTCCGTGAGTAAAAACAGCAGGACTGCCGGCGAGTTTGTGAAAACCCGAAAGGGCGCAAACTCGTAAAAGAAGAAAAAGAAATGAAATGCACTCGTAATGTCCTCTCGACTTTGTGAGGAGAAAATTCCCGCGTGAGATCCTTACGACTCACAAAGGAGCAACACACTTAGGAGTCCCCACGACTCCTAAGGAGAAAATACACCTACGGGATCCTTACGACCCGTAGTGTCACGACCCGAAAGTACGGAACGTGACCGGCACTTAGATTACGAAGAGTCTAAAGGCGCAACGTATCCTAAATAAGACGAAGCCCAGAAATCTAAACCAAAAAGAAGAAGAAGAAGGAAAACATGTAGAAAACAAGTATAAAAGCAAATCAAATTTTCTCAAAAATTTCGGCAGAGTCTCCTTTGTAAAAACTGACCTCAAACGGGTACAACAAGTATAATACATATAAACAATAAAAAAGCATCCCCAAACGGGAGCTAGCTCTACGCCAAAAGGCGGAAACAACAACACCAATGCACAATAGTATACAACGCCAAAGGGCGAGGCTCAAAAACTCAAAAGAAAACAAAACCACCAGATTTCATAATAATACATGCGCGACTCTAAGGTCGAAATAAACAAACGGTCCAATAACGTTAACAAGTAATACAAGTTTGGTTGATGGAGCTTACTAGATACAAATGAAATAATAAAAGTACAACGGCGGTTCAGATACAAATGAACCAACTTACCGTGCAAATCACCCTGAATGAATAGATGTGCCAGCAAGCTGCCAGGGAAACCTGTACATCGAACCTGTAATAAAAATTTGGCACAAAGGGGGTGAGTTGCCAACTCGTGAGTAGAAGATATCTGCGAAAAGAAATCGAATGCACGACGCTGTCCTAGGTCATAATAATATACTAATATATTACTAGTCATCAAGTAAAGGCAGAATAATAAGCTACGTGTAAGTGCAAATGCTCCGTGTTCGTGTCAGTGCCTCATATAGTACTATGTCATGAGAACGAGTATGCATGCACTATGAATGTAAAATAACCAATCCTGAAGTCTAGATATATCTGTATAAGAAATCTTTAGTTTTTATCATGGTAAAATATGTATAGAAATATGAAATATCAACGATGAAATCCATGGAAATCCGTGTCAAGCATCGACACAAAACATGTAAATCTCAAGTCTCAATACCTCATAATCTCAATGTCTCATAGTCTCAATATCTCGGGCTGCGTCAGTCCGGATCGGCCCATATCATCAAATCTCACGACAACGGTCGGTATCCTCCGGATATCCGCCGTGCCAGACATCACTGTTAGGTAGTCCTCCCATGCCAGGCTCATCGTCTACAACTCGATTTTCTTGTCCCGGGGTACCATACCGGGCCCACCATGTACCCGAGACGATTCATCCACTCCTCGAATTGGGTCTCGAAATCGAAAAGAAAACATGAAATCTCATGGTGGACGACATATACATCACGAGAAAACCGCATCTTATGTTTTAAAAAGAGAGGAGGGTAGAGAGAGAAGTTTTTATATATTCTTGCGGTTTTCCCCAAAAATCCAGAAATCTCATAGAAATCCAAAATCCCAAAATCATGAGTAAATATATGATAAGTGTCGGTATATGCCCCATAATACTGCATGATAACATGAAAATGCGGATGCATGGAATTTCTAAGTAATAAATACCATGTCTATACTAACACCAGAGAGTAATCACAATATTATATCGATCTAGCTGTAAGCTGATTTTATCAATAAAAGATAATGTGATCTAAAGTGTACGTGACATAGCAATTACCGATGATGATGTGTGTGAGCCGGCAAATAAGTGTGCGTGGAATATGCGCATCATCGGTAATGGTGCTGGTGTCCTAACAGGCAGAGTTTTATACTGATATAGAAACATATGTATGAACATGCAACATTATGATTATGGTATGAATGTAAAGACGGATGTATAATAATCACTCATCTGTGATATACAAGTAAAACTACAACTATATGACTCGAACTTACACTAGTGTCCATCTAACCTCCTAAGGAACTAAACATAAGAGACTAGTCGATAAAAAATAGGAGTACACCTAAAGTCTGAATCCATATCTCTAATAGTCGGCGATCCAGCCTCAATAGCGTCACGTACGTAGTACGGCTTTCTCGAATCAAGAGTGTGGATCAATCATCATATCTATGCCTCGTACGGTAAAGTCCATCGTACGGCATCCCAATATCGGGGTACGGGTCAAGTATCACCTACATGTCTCATCATTCGTATAATATCATCATCAATTCATGTCATGATCGAGATACTGTACTGTAATCGCATACATCAATCATATATCATTGCCAGCATAAACATACATAGTTAAGTTATCCTCAGAAGTATCATGTCACATGTATCATATTGTGATTAGGTCACACTTATATCATATCATAATCAAGTCACATCTATATGATATCATAATCAAGCCACACATATATGATGTCGAAATCAAGTCACACCTATATGATGTCGTAATCAAGTCATACCTATATGATATCGTAATCAAGTCGCATATATATGATATCGAAATCAAGTCACACCTATATGATGTCAGAATTTCAGGCACAGGTTACGGTCCGGGTTATATTTTAGAGTCCCATGTACTTCAATATCATCACCACCCTTTGTTATTTATGTATACATATTCATTATCTCATTTCCTAATGATCCGCTAACATCATAACACGACCGTAAAGCCAAGAATCACGGCATCAAGCCCAGTTATATTGTTCATTCCCGTGTATCATATCATATCCTTGTATCACATATATGTATTGTGTATATATATGCCTACACCAAGTCCTATACATATGTACGCATACACACACACATCAAGTCAAGTCTCTGTGTGTGCGTGTGTGTGTATCTACCTGAAACCTACGAATCTCCTCCATGATATTCATCCTCGGGTAAGGTCTTCCTAAATCAATCTAGTCCAACCTAAGGTCACTACTAGGGTCCTACTCATCGAAATTCTAAGGTCACGTCTGGCTTCCTAAATACAATAAGTACTTATTCCTATCCTACGTTTGCGGGGGTGCTAAACGCCATCCACCCGACTTCCCCCCGTAGATATACATCTACTCACCTGGTCCTTGTCTGCCGAAGACGATGTCGCCCTCCTCTTCTTCATCGCCCGCAGTCCACGTGAGGGGTACCTATACGTAAACATATATATATAGTATCGTAAACTGAATCACGGATAAAAGTCAAAACGACGCACGGAACGCACATTGGTTAAAACCTATGTCCCGCTCATGCAAAAGAACCAAATATCGCTCGATGTCGGCGTACAAACTCCGATTGATCGAGATAAACATCAGCAGACAACTTGTAGTTTAAAAACTCATTACTTATAATATAAAACGATTTAATCCATCGAAACCCTAAAAATCGATCAAATCGTCCGATTTCGAAAAACCCGAAAACGCCAATTTACCGTTTTACTTCAAAACTTGACATTAAAATCAAATTAATGGTCATAAAACTCATTAAATAGCATAACTAGATTATACAACTCATTACTATTTTTTTAACACCCTAATTTATATTAGTTTGAAAATTCTAGTTTGCCAACTTGCCCGATTTCGATACTTTTAAGGAAAATTTCACAATATCACATCTAAACTGGATTTTGCATGAATTAATGCATTAAACTACAATTCATGTTGTTAATGATATAATGAAACCATAAATTATATTTTAAATTTCATTTATTTAAGAATTTCCAAAATCTAGTTAGCAAAATCGCATTTTTATTAGTATTTTTCAATTATCAATAGAAACTAGAAACCAATTTAAGTTTTTCATTCCACCAACAAATTAATATCCTCATTAAAACCACAATCTAGTGTTACAAACATTAATTGGAATTTTATCTCACCAATATATACAATATATAGAAATCTAGTTTGCAAAATGGATTAATTTAAACAATTTTGGATAAACAATTTACAATATATCATCCATACAAGATTTTCCACTTCTAAAAATGTTAAACTAGTTATTATAACCCTACTTAATTAATAAAAACCATAACCTAATTTTATAAACCCTAATTTGAATTTTAAAACTTGTAGATAGAAATTATTTATTAAATCTAATTATGCTTAAATGAAACATCTAATAACAATAAATCAAAAGAAGAAGATTTATACCTCCACAACATGAAATCCAAACATGAAAATAAGCCTCCAAAATGAATGCTTTCCATCTCTAAAATCCATGTAAAGATGAGCAAATAATAGAGGGTAGGAATTTATTAGGATTTTGTGGATTTTTTATTGAATTTTTGATGAATTTTGATGATTTTTAATGCAAAAATGATGGGGGGAAAATTTTGGGGCTGCCCATGGTGGTGAGGCCGACCATGTGGTGAGGAAAAGAGAGGAGAGTGAGAAAAGGTGAAGAAAAGTGTAGAAGCTTTCACAAAAATATCACACAATTAAGTCTTTTCATGAATTTATTTAAAAATTCTTTATTTTCTTCACTCCATTTGACCTAGAATGGTCTAGAACCATTGTAAAATTTTGAAAATAAATTTTGCATGAAACACACTTGATTCTAAGATGCAATGGTTCATTTTTTGCAAATTTAACCCATTCAAATTTGTAATTTACACTAATTTAGTGTAAAAATAAAGCTTATGTTAATATTTAAAATAACTAATTTAAGAAAAATATTTAATTAAACTAAAAATTTATAAGTGGCTAAATAAATACCATTTACTAGTAATAACATAATTAAAATAGGTATTTTTAAATTTATAGTGAAAAATAATTACGGTTTAGTTTTATGAAAACTACGTTTTACTTTACCGAAAATTATAAAATTCACTTAAACGATTTTATTTATTTAATTAATTATTTAATTATTTTTAAAATGTTACAATCTTCCCCCCTTTAAGAAATTCGGTCCCCGAATTTAAATTAAAACTCCCCCCAATTACTAAAACATTCAGCCAAAACACTCAAATCGTCGGGGCTCCGAAATCATCAATACATAACTAAAATCAACTCCTTCATAACACAATCATCGGAGTTATGGCGAAAATAAAATACCAAAACCCAATACGAAAACCAACATAATATATATCAAAACAACAACTTATATGTTGTGCGCATCATAGTAAAATCGTCCAAACATCTGGATAAAGAAGCATGCAAGAACCCCTTTTGAAAATCGCCGTGTGATGCACGTGCCACGGCATAAGTAGCGGACGTTTATTTTAAAAAAAAATAGCTATATGTATATATATATATATATATATATATATATATATATATATATATATATATATCTTTTATTTAACATACACGTCCCGCCTGGTTACCAAATCAATAGTAATGATTATAAAAACATACTGATCAAACTGAAATCAATCCCAAGCACATCATAAAAATATCATGTGCGTCCGGTGCGCACTGAAATCGAAACCAAATACAGATGCCACGAATTCACACAAAAACAAAACTGAGTGCAACATGTGTGCACCAAAAACATCTATCAAGTGTAACGGGCGTGCACGACTCTAATATCAGGTGCATCTAATCTGCACAAAACCACGATTTAGTGCATCTGGTGTGCACAAATCGTATCAGGTGCACCGAATGTGCGCAAGAATCTCAATCAGGTGCACATGGTGCACGAAAACATACACCGAATATCAAAATCGAAATCACGGTACGAAAATGCATGAAAACTAGGTCGAAGCATATGTCAAAATCATGTGTAACCCATATGCACGAAATCAAATCAAAATCTCAAAATGTATAAAACTAAATCGAGTGTACTGGGTATGTACAAAACAACATCAATACAACTGATATATGAAGCACGAATAGAATGTAATGAATGCACAAATAAGAAATACCAATCGTAGAACAAAATCCTCAAAATACCAAAAAAAAATCCAATCAACGGAAATATGAAATTCAAATCACCAAATCACAATCGTAAACACTATCGTCAATGTGTGCCTCTTTCCCCCTTTCCTCTGGTGTCGACTGCTTCGAATTTGTCTCTTCATAGGTGTGCTGACTGCGCTACCAACGGTAATACTCATATCTAAAGTCTCCCACGTAGTCGATCCCTTCACCTGATATCCGGACTACATTAAACTTTTCGATCGATCTATCAAAATCCCATAATTCCCCGAGAGCTCAACACTCAAGTACAGTTTAAAAATATCCGGTACATACCCCAACATCGATGGTCCAACCGCAGAAGGGCAAACCCAAGCCTCACTAATGGCACCGCGGAACTGCCGTAAACCCTAAGGTTCAAGGGCGTTCCCGTGGTCATTATGTCGAGTTAGGGTTTCATTCTTCTAAAGGGTCTATCGAAATACCTGCATGTTCTTCCGAATACTTTAAACTTGGGAAAATGGGTTTCTGACAATCGTTCGAATCCTTTAACTTCGTCTGGACGGCATGTGAATACCCTTCTCCCGCACGCTAAACAATGCTTCAATCCTCAAGAATAACCGATACCCTAATGGTTATCGCATTCGAGCCGCAGCTCCTTCTGCCCGTGCGCCCGTGGTAACAAAAACCACCCTCCGATATCGACGAAGATAGATCACAGGAACGAATGAAATGCGGTTCAAACAAATGTACATCCGAAGGCTACTTAAGAAGAGTAGCGTATCGTAAGTATGCCGCGGATCATACCCACGGTACGTCACTCTACCTAAGTCGCCTACTCCATCAACTAAGGGTCACCCTAGACATATACAAGGTTAAACCTAGCGCTCTGATACCAACTTTGTCATGACCCAAAAGTACGGAACGTGACCGGCACTTAGATTACGAAGAGTCTAAAGGTGCAACGTAACCTAAATAAGCCGAAGCCCAGAAATCTAAACCAAAAAGAAGAAGAAGAAGGAAAACATGTAGAAAACAAGTTTAAAAGCAGATCAAATTTTCTCAAAAATTTCGGCAGAGTCTCCTTTGTAAAAACTGACCTCAAACGGGTACAACAAGTATAATAGATATAAACAATAAAAAGCATCCCCAAACGGGATCTAGCTCTACGCCAAAAGGCGGAAAGAACCACACCAATGCACAATAGTATACAAAACCAAAGGGCGAGGCTCAAAAACTCAAAAGAAAACAAAACCACCAGATTTCATAATAATACATGCGCGAATCTAAGGTCGAAATAAACAACTGGTCCAATAAAGTTAACAAGTAATACAAGTTTGGTTGATGGAGCTTACTAGATACAAATGAAATAATAAAAGTACAACGGCGGTTCAGATACAAATGATCCAACCTACCGTGTAAATCACCCTGAATGAATAGATGTGCCAGCAAGCTGCCAGGGAAACCTGTACATCGAACCTGTAATAAAAATTTGGCACAACGGGGGTGAGTTGCCAACTCGTGAGTAGAAGATATTTGCGAAAAGAAATCGAATGCACGACGCTGTCTTAGGTCATAATAATATACTAATATACTACTAGTTATCAAGTAAAGGCAGAATAATAAGCTACGTGTAAGTGCAAATGCTCCGTGTTCGTGTCAGTGCCTCATATAGTACTATGTCATGAGAACGAGTATGCATGCACTATGAATGTAAAATAACCAATCCTGAAATCTAGATATATCTGTATAAGAAATCTTTAGCTTTTATCATGGTAAAATGTGTATTGAAATATGAAATATTAACGATGAAATCCATGGAAATCCGTGTCAAGCATCGACACAAAACATGTAAATCTCAAGTCTCAATACCTCATAATCTCAATGTCTCATAGTCTCAATATCTCGGGCTCCGTCAGTCCGGATCGGCCCATATCATCAAATCTCATGACAACGGTCGGTATCCTCCGGATATCCGCCGCGCCAGACATCACCGGTAGGTAGTCCTCCCCTGCCATGCTCATCGTCTACAACTCGATCTTTTTGCCCCGGGGTACCATACCGGGCCCACCATGTACCCGAGACGGTTCATCCACTCCTCGAATTGGGTCTCGAAATCCAACAGAAAACATGAAATCTCATGGTGGATGACACATACATCACGAGAAAACCGCATCTTATGTTTTAAAAAGAGAGGAGTGGAGAGAGAGAAGTTTTTATATATTCTTGCGGTTTTCCCCAAAAATCAAGAAATCTCATAGAAATCCAAAATCCCAAAATCATGAGTAAATATATGATAAGTGTCGGCATATGCCCCATAATACTGCATGATAACATGAAAATGCGAATGCATAGAATGTCTAAGTAATAAATACCATGTCTATACTAACACCAGAGAGTAATCACAATATTATATCGATCTAGCTGTTAGCTGATTCTATCAATAAAAGATAATGTGATCTAAAGTGTACGTGACATACCAATTACCGATGATGATGTGTGTGAGCCGGCAAATAAGTGTGCGTGGAATATGCGCATCATCGGTAATGGTGCTGGTGTCCTAACAGGCAGAGTTTTATACTGATATAGAAACATATGTATGAACATGCAACATTATGATTATGGTATGAATGTAAAGACGGATGTGTAATAACCACTCATCTGTGATATACAAGTAAAACTACAACTATATGACTCGAACTTACACTAGTGTCCATCTAACCTCCTGAGGAACTAAATATAAGTAACTAGTCGATAAGAAATAGGAGTACACCTAAAGTCTGAATCCATATCTCTAATAGTCGGCGATCCAGTCTCAATAGCATCACGTACGTAGTACGGCTTCCTCGAATCAAGAGTGCGGATCAATCATCATATCTATGCCTCGTACGGTAAAGTCCATCGTACGGCATCCCAATATCGGGGTACGGGTCAAGTATCACCTACATGTCTCATCATTCGTATAATATCATCATCAATTCATGTCATGATCGAGGTACTGTACTGTAATCGCATACATCAATCATATATCATTTCCAGTATAAACATACATCGTTAAGTTATCCTCAGAAGTATCATGTCACATGTATCATATTGTGATTAGGTCACACTTATATCATATCGTAATCAAGTCACATCTATATGATATCGTAATCAAGTCACACATATATGATGTCGAAATCAAGTCACACCTATATGATGTCGTAATCAAGTCATACCTATATGATATCGTAATCAAGTCACATATATATGATATCGAAATCAAGTCACACCTATATGATGTCAGAATTTCAGGCACAGGTTACGGTCCGGGTTATATTTTAGAGTCCCATAGACTTCAATATCATCACCACCCTTTGTTATTTATGTATACATTTTCATTATCTCATTTCCTAATGATCCGCTAACATCATAACACGACCGTAAAGCCAAGAATCACGGCATCAAGCACAGTTATATTGTTCATTCCCGTGTATCATATCATATCCTTGTATCACATATATGTATTGTGTATATATATGCCTACACCTAGTCCTATACATATGTACACATACACACACATCAAGTCAAGTCTCTGTGTGTGCGTGTGTGTGTATCTACCTGAAACCTACGAATCTCCTCCATGATATTCATCCTCGGGTAAGATCTTCCTAAATCAATCTAGTCCAACCTAAGGTCACTACTAGGGTCCTACTCACCGAAATTCTAAGGTCACGTCTGTCTTCCTAAAGACAATAAGTACTTATTCCTATCCTACGTTTGCGGGGGTGCTAAACGCCATCCACCCGACTTCCCCCCGTAGATATACATCTACTCACCTGGTCCTTGTCTGCCGAAGACGATATCGCCCTCCTCTTCTTCATCGCCCGCAGTCCACGTGAGGGGTACCTATACGCAAACATAAATATATAGTATCGTAAACTGAATCACGGACAAAAGTCAAAACGACGCACGGAACGCGCATAGGTTAAAACCTATGTCCCGCTCATGCAAAAGAACCAAATATCGCTTGATGTCGGCATACAAACTCCAATTGATCGAGATAAATATCAGAAAACAACTTGTAGTTTAAAAACTCATTACTTATAATATAAAACATGATTTAATCCATCGAAACCCTAAAAATTGATCAAATCGTCCGATTTCGAAAAACCCGAAAACGCCAATTTACCGTTTTACTTCAAAACTTGACATTAAAATCAAACTAATGGTCATAAAACTCATTAAATAGCATAACTAGATTATACAACCCATTACTATATTTTTAACACCCTAATTTATATTAGTTTGAAAATTCTAGTCTGCCAACTTGCCCGATTTCGATACTTTTAAGGAAAATTTCACAATATCACATCTAAACTGGATTTTGCATGAATTAATGCATTAAACTACAATTCATGATGATAATGATATAATGAAACCATAAATTATATTTTAAATTTCATTTATTTAAGAATTTCCAAAATCTAGTTAGCAAAATCGTATTTTTATTAGTATTTTTCAATTATCAATAGAAACTAGAAACCAATTTAAGTTTTTCATTCCACCAACAAGTTAATATCCTCATTAAAACCACAATCTAGTGTTACAAACATTAATTGGAATTTTATCTCACCAATATATACAATATATAGAAATCTAGTTTGCAAAATGGATTAATTTAAACAATTTTGGATAAACAATTTACAATATATCATCCATACAAGATTTTCCACTTCTAAAAATGTTAAACTAGTTATTATAACCCTACTTAATTAATAAAAACCATAACTTAATTTTATAAACCCTAACTTGAATTTTAAAACTTGTAGATAGAAATTATTCATTAAATCTAATTATGCTTAAATGAAATATCTAATAACAATAAATCAAAAGAAGAAGATTTATACCTCCACAACATGAAATCCAAACATGAAAATAAGCCTCCAAAATGAATGCTTTCCATCTCCAAAATCCATGTAAAGATGAGCAAAGATTAGAGGGTAGGAATTTATTAGGATTTTGTGGATTTTTTATTGAATTTTTGATGAATTTTGATGATTTTTAATGCAAAAATGATGGGGGAAAAATTTTAGGGCTGCCCATGGTGGTGAGGCCGGCCATGAGATGAGGAAAAGAGAGGAGAGTGAGAAAAGGTGAAGAAAAGTGTAGAAGGTTTCACAAAAATATCACACAATTAAGTCTTTTCATGAATTTATTTAAAAATTCTTTATTTTCTTCACTCCATTTGACCTAGAATGGTCTAGAACCATTGTAAAATTTTGAAAATAAATTTTGCATGAAATACACTTGATTCTAAGATGCAATGGTTCGTTTTTGCAAATTTAACCCATTCAAATTTGTAATTTACACTAATTTAGTGTAAAAATAAAGCTTATGTTAATATTTAAAATAATTAATTTAAGAAAAATATTTAATTAAACTAAAAATTTATAAGTGGCTAAATAAACACCATTTACTAGTAATAACATAATTAAAATAGGTATTTTTAAATTTATAGTGAAAATTAATTACGGTTTAGTTTTATGAAAACTACTTTTTACTTTACCGAAAATTATAAAATTCACTTAAACGATTTTATTTATTTAATTAATTATTTAATTATTTTTAAAATGTTACGCGTAGGGAGAAAATGCTTTGTGAGACCCTTACGGCTCACAAAATGGAAAAGCCTTAGGTGACAGGGATCTAAACCTGTCTCCTAAGCCACCAATTCCCAAATCCTCTCGGGGCATATGATGAGTTGCTCCTGGCATTATTCCAGTGCAGCAATGCAGATGCCAAAACAAAACCAATTCCCAAATCCTCCCGGGGCTAATGATGAGTTGCTTCTGGCATTATTCCAGTGCAGCAATGCAGATGCCAAACAAAAAACCAAATCCAAATCCTCTCGGGGCACATGATGAGTTGCTCCTGGCATTATTCCAGTGCAGCAATGCAGATGCCGATAGAAAACCAGTTCCCAAATCCTCTCAAGATAGATGATGATTCGCTCCTGGTACCATATTCCAATGTAGCGATGCTGATGTCAACCCAAATCAAATCAAACCAACAACCTCTATGGCGGAATCATGCTCCGTCCCAGAATTTACCCCGTGTCGAAATCATGCTTCGCCTCGGGATATCTACCTTCCCTGCCGGAATTATGCTCCGCCTCGGAATCAAATCAACCCGACACTCCACGCCGGGGAAAAGTCGATCAGAGACACTCCGTGCAGGGGAAAAGTCAACCCGACACTCCGCGCCGGGGAAAAGTCGATCAGCGACACTCCGTGCCGGGGAAAAGTCAACCCGCGACACTCCGCGCCGGGGAAAAGTCGATCAGCGACACTCCGTGCCGGGGAAAAGTCAATCCGACACTCCGCACCGGGGAAAAGTGGATCAGCGACACTCCGTGCCGGGGAAAAGTCAACCCGCGACACTCCGCGCCGGGGAAAAGTCGATCAGCGACACTCCGTGCCGGGAAAAGTCGATCAGCGACACTCCGCGCCGGGGAAAAGTCGATCAGCGACACTCCGTGCCGGGGAAAAGTCAACCCGACACTCCGCGACGGGGAAAAGTCGATCAGCGACACTCCGTGCCTGGGAAAAGTCAACCACCGACACTCCGCGCCAGGGAAAAGTCGATCAGCGACACTCCGTCTCAGGAAAAAGTCAACCCGACACTCCGCGCCGGGGAAAAGTCGATCAGTGACACTCCGTGATGGGGAAAAGTCAACGAGCGACACTCCGGCCGGGGAAAAGTCCATCAGCGACACTCCGTGCTGGGGAAAAGTCAGCCCGACACTCCGCGCCGGGGAAAAGTCCATCGGCGACACTCCGTGCCGGGAAAAAGTCAACCCGACACTCCGCGCCGGGGAAAAGTCCATCAGCGACACTCCGCGCCGGGGAAAAGTCGATCAGCGACACTCCGTGATGGGGAAAAGTCAACGAGCGACACTCCGGCCGGGGAAAAGTCCATCAGCGACACTCCGTGCTGGGGAAAAGTCAGCCCGACACTCCGCGCCGGGGAAAAGTCCATCGGCGACACTCCGTGCCGGGAAAAAGTCAACCCGACACTCCGCGCCGGGAAAAAGTCCATCAGCGACACTCCGCGCCGGGGAAAAGTCGATCCGCGACACTCTGTGCTGGGGAAAAGTCAACCCGACACTCCACGCCGGGGAAAAGTCGATCAGCGACACTCCGTGCTGGGGAAAAGTCCATCGACCAGCGACACTTCGCGCCGGGGAAACATCAAGCAGACACTCCATGCTGGGGACACGTCAGCAAGCGACACTCTGCATCGGGGAAACGTCCAACACAGACACTCTGCATCAAGGAAACGTCCAACAACGACACTCTGCCTCGGGGAAACGTCGGCCAGCGACACTCCGTGCCGGGGACACGTCTACCAAATCGCTCCGGATTAGAGCGTCAACCGTCCATGTCGCAAAAAGGGCAGTGCAGGCTTCCTACAAAGCAGGAACCGAATCGCTCCGGGCAAGGAAAACGTCTACCACAGACACTCTGTCTCGGAGACGCATAAAGCATCGACCGTCCATGTCGTAAAAAGGGCAGTGCATCCCAAAAAGTGGGAACCAAAGCAAATCGCCTCCACATGAAAGAAGATCCATCAATTTCATGCACACGACCCACATATGCTGTGTGCATTTATTGATGGGGGCAATTTGTTGGGGTAAAAATTTACACCCCGGTTGACTAAGTCAAAATCAAAGTCAACCCCAAGCCCAAGCCCAGGTCAAGCGGGCCTATGCCCAAGTCGAGCCCGCGACCAGCCTCCCCGTGCCAACAATAAAATCATGTAATAAATAATTTTTATGTAATTGTTTATGCATGAATGTAAACAAAATGGGCATAAAGCCAATATTTTGTAAGCCCATGGCTTATGTGCAAAATGAAATGGCACATGAGCCATGGGATGGCTAAAATGCCATTTTTGTAAAGCCCAAGGGGCTATATGTAAATATGTAAGCCTATAAAAGGCAACATGATGATGAATAAAATAACACTTTTCATTCCTCCAAAAACTAAGGTTCTTTGTGCTTCCTGCTCCTTCTCCAAGGTTCTAAAGCTTCTCATTTCTTTTAAATTAAATCAAGAGTTTTACTCTTTCTTTTCCAAAACTAAGTAGCTTTCCACCACAAAACCCACAAAGGGGAACTCAGATCCCCCATCAGATCTCAAAAAGGAGTGATTTTTAAAATCTCCTATTTCTTGATCTTCAAGATCCGGCCAAACAACAGGAGGAAGAAGAAGAACCCCCTTCATCAGCTTCAAAACATCCTAGGAGTTTAACTCCATATATATATATATATATATATATATATATATATATATATATATATATATATATATAGATATATATATATAATAAATATTTCCTTTTTTTGAAGCATAGCTTCTGGTTCTAAGCTAAAAGCCTCCTTTTCTTGCCGGCTCTTAAGCGCAGAGCGCCCGCGTGCTGACACGTGGCGCGCTTGCGCCCTAGCGCTCAGCGCTCGAGCGCAAAGCGTCCACGTGCCGACACGTGGCGCGTTTGCGCTCAAGCGCAAACGCTCGAGCGCAAGTCGCCCCGGTGCCGACACGTGGCGCGCTTGCGCTCCAGCGCAAGCGCTCGAGCGCAAGTCGCCCCGGTGCCGACACGTGGCGCGCTTGCGCTCCAGCGCAAGCGCTCGAGCGCAAGTCGTCCCGGTGCCGACACGTGGCGCGTTGGCGCTCAAGCGCAAGCGCTCAGGGGCAAGTCTCCCCCCGTGCCGACACGTGGCACGCTTGCGCTCAAGCGCCCAGCGCTCAAGCGCCCAGCGCTCAAGCGCAAGTCGCTCCCGTGCCGACACGTGGCGCGCTTGCGCTCGAGCGTCAGGCGCTGAAGCGCAAAGCTACCACGTGCCGACACGTGGCACACTTGCGCTACAGCGCCCTGCGCTCAAGCGCAGAGCGCCCACGTGCCGACACGTGGCACGCTAGCGCCTGAGCGCACAGCACCAAGGCGCTGGCCCCACGCATCCTTTGGATGCCTTTTCCCCCTCTTTTTATGTACATACATATACATATACATATGTATACATATTTGCACACACACGTGCTCCACGACACTGTCCCTGTTAGAAAAAAATTTCTAACGGGGCGCTGCCCCGCACCCCGTAAGGGGGCTGCTAGCCCCCTTGACCCCCAGCCCGCTATCCGGGTAGCGGGGCCCCCGTAAAAAACTCTGCGTGGCTCCCGATATATCCAAACCCCCTTTTAAGACACAACACACGTACACTGCACATTGAGTTCGCATGACCAGTTTAACCCGTCAATCGGTGGTTCCCTCGCTCCAAAGGCGAGGGGTAATTAACGGCAGCTTAGTCCACGGCTGCCGGAGATTCGGATCCCCACAATCATTAAACCCCGGCCTATCCTAAGCAGGGGGAATCTGTAGTATGCCTGACAAGCACGTGCGTATTCCCATCTCAATGGGGTGACGAAAAACACCCTACAAATGCAAGCTAAACAAACTTATTCTGATGTTGTTGGAACATTTTTCAAAAAGCTGTTATTGCAAGGACGTTCTCTTTTGTTTTGCACAGTGGTATTCGGTTATGAATATCCAGCACCTCAGTCGACGAGGCAAGGGCCGAGATCCCTTCACCGGGAGTGACCCCTTGGACAGAAGTTTGCGTCAGGATAATAACTTCACTATAGCCGATTACTTTTTGCTGTTCATCGTGGTATTCAGTTGGAATATCCTGCACCTCATTCTACGGGGAAAGAGCCGAGATCCCTTCACCGGGAGTGACCTCTTTAGCAAAGGTTTTCGCCACTATATTTTTATAAAAAGGTATGCAGTTCCTTCAACGATATCAAGTTCATTACGTTAAACGTTTTTCGCCAAAAACTATTCGTAGCCCTCCGTCATTTCAGACGGGTAGCACTTAGTATTCATGCTATGTTTGTTGGCCAAAGTCAAGGCATAGTGTATGGTAGCTATTTGTTACTTTTCTGTTATATAGATAGATGCGTTAGTTTGGGACAGTCATACTGCCTTGTTGGCCAAAGTCAAGGGTAGGTACGGGTGGGTTCAAATTAACCTGGACAATGACGGGTAGAACTTGACATATGACTTATGATTTGTTGGCCAAAGTCAAGGTCATAAGAGCATGGGGTAAAAATCACATCGGGGGTTTCTAAAGAAACTGAAACTTGCCAGATATGCGCATACCTTCAGGAGTGTGATAACGTGAGTGGATTCCATCACGTTATCATGTGATGATAGTTGGATCCTGATTCCCACTGATGAGTTGGTTTACTCCTCGGGTGATCCCGACTAATTCTTCTTTCAGGTTTGGAGGAGAATTTGAGGTAACAGTGGGAGGTTTCCTGATTAGGTAAAGTGATAACCATTTTGATCTAGGTTAGAGTGCACGCTGAGTGTTTCTTTTCTCTCTCTCTTTTGCAGCGACCATGGCCCGACCCTTGACTATGACTCAGTGACCAAGTTAACCGAAGCTTCTTAAAACACTGGCTTTTGGATTGTCAGAATTGCATACCTCATTGCCACTCCTACTCTTACCTTTTTCTCCAGGACACCCCGTATTACTACGAACATCCACTTCCATTAGATAAAACCATCGTATTGTTACATACGAACTCGAAGGAACTTGTTCCAGATTTGAGGATGGTTTCCGATTCTGGAGAAAATGAATAGGACTATTCAGTTGTCTTTTCCTTTTACCTTCTCTCAGGTTGCGAGTGCTCCTTGGATAAGGACAGTACACCTATTACGCTAATTGGATAGTCTTCTTCAAAACCATAGGCAGGTGTCGAACGGTAGGGAATGAAGAAAACCAATTAGCCTAACGATGGTGTACAGAAGGTAATAAGTTAAGACAGATAAAGGGATTAGAAAGAGGGAAAAGTAAACTGCGACTACTATTCACGACCAAACCAAGTATTTCATCGCCACTCCTATATCACCTTTGTATTTCTCCAGAACATTTCGTATCATTATGAAGATCCACAGTTATTTGGATACTCCATCGTATGGTTATATACAAACTCGAAGGAACTTGTTCCAGTTCGGGGATGGATTCTGGTTCAGGAGAAATAGGAATAAGGTTTATTCAGTTGTCTTTTATCTTTACCTTCTCTCGGGTTGCGAGTGCTCCTAGGATTAGGACAGTACACCCATTATGCTTATTGGATAGTCTTCTTCCAAACCATAGGCTGGTGCCGAACGGTAGGGAAGGAAGAAAACCATTTAGCCTAAGAGGGTGTACAGAAGGTAATGACTAAAGACATATAAAGAGATTTGGAGAAATGGCAAAGAAATATACGGTTACAGTTATGAATCTGGATAATGGAAGAGGCATTACTAGAAATACCCGGATACCCCTTCGAAACATTTACATGTTTTAGTTTCAATGTGTATTGTTAAAAGAAAACTGATTTCCCAATTAGTCCTTGCTCCAAGGTATGTATTTACCAGGTGTGATTCTCACATCTGTATGGTTTTACAGATGACGAGTGGGAGTAAGTTATTGGGAATTGGGTGATCATCCTCATTATATCGGGATTCGTTGTAATTGGTGATATTTGAGGAAATCGCCTGGGTTGTTTGCCGGACAGCAAATATTTGGTTTTGAATATACGCTGTAATGCACCAATTTCAAATTGATATATCTGTACGTTTATTTTTATAAAGTGAGATATAACTTTTTGAAATTATGTCTATGACATTTACCTATATCAGTGGATGATTAGGTAAGGAGCATTAAACAGCGGTGTAATTCTTCTTAACCATAAGTACAGTTTTCAACCTACGACACACAGGTAATGAGTTATTAGACTCAAGGGACTTATACAGAGTATTGTATGTTGTCCAGTGTCCATGAGGACAGAGAGGTTGGTACTCGTACTATATTCTGTTTACTTGTGACTTCTCTAGTTTTTAGACATGTGTTTCATAGAAATGCAAGGTCTAAGTTTTGAGAAGTTATAGGTATAAGAATAAAGTAGAGAACTAGGTATTGCAAATATCAGGATTCTTCAAGGTGATCGAAGATGTAGATACTTGTGTATGGTATTCAGTTAATAGTAATGATTAAGAGAACTTGCTTCTCTTTCAGGTTACTCATAATTGGAAGCACTCCTAAGTTGAGTAATGCTGATCGGCCTCTCTCCATTTAGTTGACATGCACTGGAGACAGCTGCATGATTTGAATCTGGTTCCAATTAAATCAGTGCCTCTATTTCTATATTGGATATAGAATAGTTCATAGCTTAACGATGTTAAGCTACGGGGAGATGTCTGGCTTATGCTTAAAACCAGACTCTGGATAACTCAAGGCGCGTTTCTGTAATGGCTGTTTGTGGGTTGACCCGGGCTATGACAAGGGTTGACTTTCTACCATCTGGAAGATCAATAGTGATATTGTTCTTGACTCGCCACAGTTTTAATAAAAATGGATTTTTTCAGAAAACAGTAGTAGGAGTATGGTAGAACTGGAAGTGATTCCAGAACCGCAAACGATTACTGAAAATTTGATAAGAACCTAAAGATTCAATCTGATTTGACATTCCATTGGCCACTCCGCAGATATGGTGGGTAACCTCAGGCACCCGAGAGGTACTCCGGTAGCCTCAAGGACAGTGACAGGGAGGTTCTTGTTTACACAGACTTGATATTGCTGTTGCTCCAGACCGTGAGACCTGGCAGGAGGATGAGTATAGCGCCTTTCTAAATTGGCTTTAGAAGTGTACGTCTATATGACTCTGCCTGAGGGTTGTCGTGGTAAGTGGGAGCAGCGGAAGCAAAGTGGGGACTTGACACTACTAGTGTTTCAGGCTATGAGACCCGGCAGGAGGATGAGTATAGCGTCGTTCTGAACTGGCTTTAGAAGTGCACGTGTATATGACTCTGCCAGAGGGTTGTCGTAGTCAGTGGGAGCAGCGAAAGCAAAGTGGACAAGTGGCTTATGTCTATTTATAGACTAAAGAAGAAATAGCGGAGATAGATCATCTATTTCTGATGTGACAGTCATAGGTTTGACTTCATCAGAATAGGGGATGGATCTGTTAAGTAGGTAGTAGGGCTGTATGTCCTGGTATTTGGATGACATACACAGAGTAGGAAGTGAAATTCCTATACTACGATCGGTTATACTTTGGTTGTCAGACGGTGGTTTCTCTTCATAGGATATAGATATAATATCAAGACATTCTGGTTACTAGATCTATGGTTTTAGATCTAAATTTGGGTAGTTTTCCAATCTGGGTACTTAGACAGCATTCTAAAGGTGTTTTAGAATGGACGACTCCTGGCACGGTAGTGTACCTCCAGGTGATGGAGTCACCCACTCTAAAGGTGTCTTACAGACTAAAGAGGAGAGGGATGTGCATGATTGGCAGATCACTTGCTTAGGCAATTGAGTCAATCATGAGATGTCAAGTGCCACACCAGATGTTTTTGCACTAGATGCAATAAGTTGATATTGATCCAATCCTGGAGAAACATTCGGAAGCAGTTTTAGAACAAAAGTTGATGTTATGGGGAAATGATAACGACATCCTCCTTCGAGAGACAGTTATCATTCCGGCTTCCAAGGTGACCTGGAAGACAGAGTGACTGTCAGAGTTATAGTTTTCCCTCTGACGAGGGGCAGTGTTTTGGACAGGTGATCCAAGCGGACACTGAGGGAGGCATTACACAGGATACTGATTAAGTTCAGTTGACGATACAGTCTAAGAAGTTTGGATTTTGAGTTCATTTATGAACTAGATCCCATCAGACATCCAAACATATTATAAGACAGGTATTGCTCATTTCAGGAGATGGCTTTCTCCGTGAACTTGAGATTAAGAGAGACATAGAAAGAAACATCAGGGTGGATCCACTCACTGAGGCTATTCCTCGAACGCATTAGTTTCGCAAACGGGTTTTGTTAGACTGATTAGTAGAGGAGTTGGATGTTCGGTATCACACGGGCTGTGAGCATGCGACATCGCAATAATTAGCCTTGAGTGCAAGTGGGAGATTGTTGGATATAGTGCCCTCAGAGTTAATTAATGGATCACAGGCACGTGATTGCAATGATTGAGGGAAGACCTATGCCGGTAGGACAGTCTTACTCAAAATGATAGTATGCTATCTGGTTTATCTTTATCATCGTGTACTGCTTTAGGTGATCTTACAGGTCACTATTGCGCGTTGATAGAGCCCTTAGGATTCTTACTTGACGGCCAGCAGTATGATGGCGATCATATACGTGGGAGCTGGGGTCTATAAGCACATCCTTAAAAGGTCCCTAGTCGTGGGAGTTTTCGAGACAGGGCATCGATACTCCAGAGTAGACTAGTGTATACAGTCGAGACCCCGACGAGGGGCGGTGGCCGGTCTCATAATCCACTGGTGTCAGTTGGTTCACCTAAGATGTATATAGGTGCTCATTGGGTTATGAGTATGAAAGGTTCCTAGGCACCCTATAGAGGTCTCACAAGGCATCGAACATGCCAATTTCAAAAATTATGGGTGCCGCGAAACCCTAACGCGGAGCTTAGACTAGAATTCTATGCGAAACACAAAACTAGTTAACTACTTAACTAGAAGTGAGAAGCTACAACCTTTGTAGATCCGGATTTCCACTTCCTTAGCTCCACGTGGGTGTCCTCTCGCTGTCCATCATGAATCCCGAACCCAATCGTCGGCTTCATCGGAGAAACGGGCGAGCTAGGTCGTCGGCTCGTGTCAAAGACGATCTACGTCGAGGTTACACTAGTTCAAGCTCCGACTTCACAAAGTTGTGAAACTTATGAAGAAAACACCCAAAACAACTTGGCAAGAGGTAGAGGGTGAAGAAATAGGAGGTGGGTTCACTTTACAATTGGATTTCTCTCACTAGAACTCAAGTTGCCATTAAAGTAGCAAGCTTTTTCCTTTTAGAAGAAGAAGATGATCAAGCTAGTTATGATAAGTTCTATATTTAAAATGAAAAGAAAATACAAACTTATCATAACTTTAACTAGGGTTAAGTGTAGAGAATAAACCATGGTCATTTGAGTGGGTTAGGGTTAAGCATGAAGACAAGAATGGTTAGCAAAGTCAAAGCTTCATGAAGCTTCAATATGAAACAAAAATTGCCACCATTTTCATCTTAAAGTTTATCCAAATAAATGAATAAACAAATAAATGAATAAATGCATAATAAAAACCCTAATCTCAAGTTAACTATGGTTTAATTCTATACACTTAACCATATGATCAAGTATCATCAAACATGATACAAATATGTGCACAAAAGTATATCACATATACAATGTGTAAATCAAGTGAGAAAAATCCGTTTAAAATGAACCAATACTAGTTAATGCAAAGTAATATATCAAATATATAATTATACATTAAATCATTAAATCAACGCTTGATTCAATGATCCGGTCATGTCGCACATAACCGACTAGTATTCAATGCATCGATTTATCGAATCAATGATTCGATAACTAGGTCATATCTCATACAACCAATCGAAACATTAATCGCGAGAATCAAATACGGTATCACATACACGCATTATTCTCGGTCCCGCACATATCTCATATGCACTCCTATTTCGTTTCGCTTGAGCTAGGAAACCTCTGTGTAGGACTCTAAAGACTCGTCAATACGCCGGTAGCAGATGATGATCATATCAAGCACCCACAAGCCGCAAGCGGTCTGCTAAACGTAACGGCCACCCGGGTATTGAGCGATCAGAAGATCGACGAGCTAGCCTGCTCACACTCCTGCGAATCCGACCAGTAACACTTACCATACAGTCCGGTCTCTTCGTCTGATATGTCGCATATCAAGTCTAGGGGTGGTAAACGTCAGACCCCAATAACCCGATAAGTCGTGCCGATGTGAGGCTCATAACGGGTCGAGAAACTACTGGTAACACTTACCAGCAAATCTCTGATCAGCCCTGGCCAGGGACTTCCCTGCTACGGCCAATCGAGCACTGCGCAACATCAACCACCAATACCGGGAGAGACGAAACCCCTCCTATCGCTCATTGCCTCCATGTGACTCGGGACTGTGCCCAAAGACCACCGTTTTGCACGCCCTCATAGACGTGGTAAGGTGGAGATCAAAGCACAGTGGGAATCACACAAGACTCTATGACGATCTCGGGTCTACAGACTAACCTGTACAAGTGTCACCTGAGAACTGCCATCTGACGTGAGGTATAATACCATCTGGGAGTTCTCGACGAGTCCGTCCAGTGTACTCAGTCTCCACTGAGCACCCGTATACCATCTCTGATGTCAAACACCAATGGATATGGGATCATCCATCGCCCATCACATGGGTCGAGAAACGTATACGCTAGTCTACACTGGTATATCGATGCCCCGTCTCGATACACCCACGACTAGGGACCTTGAAGGATGTACTTATGGACTACCATGTCCCCACTAGTATGATCTGCATCATAGTCCAGGTAGTCGAGTACAAATCCTAAGGGCTTTACCAATATGTAACTATAAGACAGTATAAAGAGACTAGTGTACATGTTAAGATAAAGAGCAACCAGATAGCATACTATCATGTCGAGCAAGAAAGTCATCTCTATATATGTCCAAGCATCCAATATAATATACATCATCTGTACAATATTGGCCTCTAGGGCATACATACAACTAACAATCTCCCACTTGCACTAGGGCCAGCTGCTGTAGTATCGCATACCGAGCATCCCGAAGAGTCTCTCAAACTGTATCTGGGGAATGGCCTTCGTGAGTGGATCCGCAGTGTTGTCCTTCGTGTCAACCCTCCTGACCTCGATCTCCCGGCGATCAACTATCTCCCGGATCAGGTGATACCGCCTCAGAATATGCCTGGATCGCTGATGGGACCTGGGTTCCTTGGCCAAAGCCACTGCTCCATTGTTATCGCAATACAAAGGTATTGGATGCTCAATGGATGGAACCACACCAAGTTCAGTAATGAACTTCTTGATCCAGACAGCTTCTTTAGCAGCATCGTTGGCAGCGATGTATTCAGCCTCCATCGTCGAGTCTGCCACGGTTTCCTGCTTGGAACTCTTCCAGCTAACCGCCCCTCCGTAAAGGGTAAAGACAAAACCCGACTGCGACTTAGAGTCGTCCTTATCACTCTGGAAGCTCGAATCGGTAAAGGACTCCACTTGGAGCTCTCCGTTACCATACACCAAGAACATATCTCTAGTCCTTCGCAAGTACTTGAGAATGCTCTTCACAGCTGTCCAGTGACTCTCTCCAGGATCAGCTTGATACCTGCTCACTACACTTAGTGAGTATGCTACATCGGGTCTGGTACATAGCATCGCATACATGATGGAGCCTACTGCCGAAGCATAGGGTATCCCTTGCATGCGAGCTCTCTCCAAATCAGTCTTGGGAGACATCTCTTTGGAGAGAGTGACTCCAGAGATCGTGGGCAAGTTCCCACGCTTGGACTCTTCCATACTAAACCTCTTTAGTATGGTGTCAATGTACCTGGATTGGGACAATCCCAAAATCCGTTTGGATCTATCTCTATAGATCCTAATTCCTAATATGCAGGAGGCATCACCAAGATCTTTCATTGAGAATCTTTGTGATAAGAAGAGCTTGACCGCTTGCAGCATAGGAATATCATTTCCTATCAAGAGTATGTCGTCCACGTACAATACGAGGAAGACAACCTTACTCTCTGCCACCTTCTTGTAGATACAAGGTTCATCTGGATTTTTGACGAAATCAAACTCTTTGATAACGACATCAAAGCAGATGTTCCAACTCCGCGATGCTTGCTTTAATCCATAAATGGATTTAAGCAGCTTGCACACCTTCCCGCTGCTCCCACTGTCTACGAAGCCCTCTGGCTGAGTCATGTACACGCACTCTTCTAAATCACCATTTAGAAAGGCGGTCTTAACATCCATTTGCCAGATTTCGTAGTCATGAAAGGCAGCAATGGCAAGCATGATCCGGATGGATTTAAGCATAGCCACTGGAGAAAAGGTTTCGTCATAGTCCACACCTGGTCTTTGACGAAAACCCTTTGCTACAAGTCTAGCTTTGAAAGTCTCCACTTTCCCATCTACACCAAGTTTCTTCTTGAAGATCCACTTGCTCCCAATGGGTTTTACCCCTTCAGGAGCAACTTCCAAAGTCCATACTTTGTTGGTGTACATGGATTCCATCTCGGACCGCATAGCATCCAGCCATTTCACTGAGTCCCTACTCGTGATGGCCTGCTCGAAGCTAGTTGGGTCATCATCCTCCATGATGCAATCCTCGCTCCCACCATCCATGAGAAAACCGTAGTATCTCTCAGGTGGGCGAGGAACCCTACTAGATCGGCGGAGAGGCTGAGGTTCATTGGGAACTACTGAATCCTCTGGTTCAACCAAATCTTCTGTTGTAGTCTGTATTGCTGGAACCTCTTCCAGTTCTACCTCCTTGCCACTAATTTCTTTTTCAAGAAATTCCTTTTCTAAAAAGGTGGCATGTCGAGAAACAAACACCTTTTGTTCCTCGGTGTGGTAGAAGATATACCCGCGCGAATGTTTGGGATATCCAATAAACTTACACAGAATGGACCTTGCCGCGAGTTTGTCCGGATTTTGCGTTTTTACATATGCCGGACAACCCCATATCTTAACATAATTAAGACATGGTCTCTTTCCTTTCCACATCTCATATGGAGTGGTTGGCACGGTTTTGGTGGGAACCATATTCAATAGATCTGCAGCTATTTCCAGTGCATATCCCCAGAAGGAAATAGGTAACTCAGCTGTGCTCATCATAGAGCGCACCATATCCAATAGGGTGCGGTTCCTCCGTTCTGATACACCGTTGTGCTGTGGTGTATATGGAGGAGTCAGCTGAGAGAGAATCCCATTCTCTTTTAGGAAGTCCAGGAATTCATTGCTCAAGTATTCACCTCCTCGATCAGATCGAAGGATTTTAATACTTTTTCCGGTTTGGTTCTCGACTTCTTGTTTATATTCTCTAAATTTCTCAAAAGTTTCTGATTTGTGTTTCATCAGTAACACATATCCGAATCTAGAGAGATCGTCAGTGAATTTAATGAAGTACGAAGAACCATCCCTGGCATGTGTAGACATGGGACCGCATACATCACTATGTATCAGTCCCAAGAGTTCGGTAACTCTTTCTCCGTGTCCCGTAAACGTAGTTTTGGTCATCTTGCCTTTGAGACATGACTGGCAAGTGTCATAGGATGAAAATTCAAACGGATTTAAATATCCATCTTTATGCAACTTAGCTAGTCGTGTCACATTGATGTGACCCAGTCTACAATGCCACAAGAAGGATTCGTTCAGTTCAGAACTCTTCCTCTTGTGTGTGTTAGTTATGCTCAGAACTGTTGATTGATTTAGAACATAAATGCCATTGCACAACGTGCCTGATCCAACCAACTTTTGGTTGCGGAAAATGTTCATAACATTGTCCTGTAATACAAAATTATATCCCTCTTTACTTAATAAAGAAACTGATATAATGTTGCATATCAGGTTCGGCATGTAATAGCATTCGTTCAGAACCAATGTATTACCAGTTGGTAATGCAAGGTGATATTCCCCGACAGTCTTAGCTGCAACAATTGCACCATTTCCAACTCTAATGTCTTTATCACCTTCTCCAAGTTCTCTACCTTTCCTAAGCCCATGTAACTGATTACATATATGGGATCCTGACCGGTATCCAATACCCAGGACGTAGAGCAAATGGAGAAACAGTTCTCTGTAACGAACACACCCGAAGAAAATGCATCAACATGTACTTTCTTCATTCAGGTGGCATGGGAATCCTGGTATTCCCCTATATCCTGTTCATTCCTATAACTCTTATAAGAAAGAACGGAACCAACGTTCCCCAGCACAGTATAACATGCGGGTTCGGTCAATACATCCATATTATTATCTTTATTAAGGCATGAAATGGTCGCTACCTGGAGAGAGAGAGAAGAAAACACTTTAGCGTATGCTCGTGCAAGATCAGATTGGTTATTATCTTATCTAATCAGGATGGCTCCCACTGCTTTTTATCAAATCTTCCTTCAAACTTTAAAAGGAAAGACTAGCCGGGATTAATTACACACTACAAGTTCGCCAATCTTTCAGCCAGGCCAGTGTCGGTACTTTGAGGGAGGTCCCCCGTGCTTTCGCACGAACCTAATTAATGTAAACATCGTTTTCCCAGAGGCGTAACCTCGTTAACACCTTTCTAGACACCTACTTGATCAGCTAATTGCAATGTGTAAAACTCTCCCTGGAGTAACTCTTACTCGCAGTGGGTATCGGGATCCAACTATCTCATAGAAGGTATGCAATCTCATTGCAAATTTCAACACTTGAAATTCCCGATAATATTTTGCCCCTAGCATCCTATGACCTTGACGCAGGCCAACAAATCACAGCACGCTAGTCAAGTTCAACCCGTCATTTCCTGATTGAATTAAACCCACCCGCACGACCCTTGACGCATGCCAACAAAGTCGTACGACTACCCTAATCCAATCTGCATCATATGCATAAGCAGATAAATACTAGTTAGCTACCGCACACTACGCCTTGACGCAGGCCAACAAACGTAGCACGAATACTAACTACTACTTATCTAAAATGACGGAGGGCCACGCCAGGTTTTTCTGAAAACCTATTGCGTAATGAACTTGATATCGTTGTAGAATCAAATGAAGTTTTGAAAATGGAGTGATTTTGAGGCTTTTCTAGTTTTGCTAAAGGAGTCACTCCCGGTGAAGGGATCTCGGTCCTTTCCTTGTCGAATGAGGTGCGGGATATATCATATATATCGCTGTGCAAAGCAAAAACCCAAAAGCAGTCAAAAGCAAACCGAGTGTGTAGCATCTGCCAGTTATTGCTAAAGGAGTCACTCCCGGTGAAGGGATCTCGGTCCTTTCCTCATCGAATAAGGTGCAGGATATATCATATATACCTCTATGCAAAGCAAGAACTGTAGCTACCTGTTTTATTTTGAAATTTGATTCTACAACATCTTAGGTTTCTTTTCTTTCATTAATCACATTAATGAAGTCCCATCATTTAAATACCTAAACATCACAGATAAATATGACGTACACTTATGCCATCCGCATTCGCCTCGATGTCCCCTCGTGCACCGTTAGGTTAGGTAACTAACGACAGAGCAGGGCAGGGCTAGTGCGGCTGTAAAACATAAGTAACGTCTATATAATATATCATATATACTATATTCTATATCCATCACAGAACATCACATGATCGCATCACAGATATCGCAGCAGAAGAAACATATGAAACATTGGATATACTAGGACGTCCGTGTTTTCAATACGAGCCAGTATAAAACACGGATTCCACGGTCGTGATGAATAGCCAATCCCATACCCCTAGACCCCTACGAGAGCGGCAAGCAACCCTGCCAATTCTAGGGTTAGGAGACCCGGACTCGACTCCTCGAGTTGGTCTCCCACTGGACCCCAGAACCCGGTTACTTGTGCTCCCTTCCTTGGGTCTATCCTAATGCGGAAAAGTAAATAATATACAAAGGGTGACAACTTCCGCTACCTGGAAGTGCCCCAAATAAAAGAATATTACATACAAGTTTTTACATGAATGAAAATGAAAAACACTCATCTCACATAAAAACCCCCGGCTATTCTAACACGACGATCCAATATAACATATCCAGCAACACATAACATCACATGTCATCAACGTAAGTAAATATGCGCATCCCAATTGTCGTTGACATATAGCAACAAAACCGGCGATATCACATATTACACTTACGGTCACAGAAAAGAAAGTGTAAAACTACAACAGTTGGAATCCGCAACCTCTTTAGACATCACATGCCTAATCAAATGAAATACTTAGACATCACATGCCTAACAGATATAAATCCCGCATTTCAGTCTCATTATCGAAAACTCTTTTCAATATCATGTGGGACTAAATTGCTAGATTTATAACATTCATTCAGTTATCTCATAACTGTTTGTGAATTCCAATTATTGTATCACATTCCAGATAAACAGAAAATGTTAAACTTTCCGATCAAACATTCGAACACCCAAGTTTTCCCGATACAGTCCAACACATGAAATAAGTCTAGCAACATTCAGTTCGTGCCTCAGTACCAACGGTCCAGCCGTAGAAGGGTCAAGCCAACGCCTCACATGTGGCACGCCGTACTGCCCCAAACCCGAAGGTTCAAAGGGCAATTCAAGACGGTCACATAATCGAGTTAAGGTTTGTTGTCTTCTAGAGGGTCCATCGCGTTACTTGCACTACTTAGAACGTCGTTAAACTACGGAAAAATCCAACACTTGGAAATTTCCCGACAGGGGAAAAATTGGGTATTTATATCCGGTCGAACTTTTTAACATATTCAAAAGATTATCCGGAAAAACACAAAGACGAAATTTGATAATCCGATCGAAACTTTGATTCCCAATAGTACCCCAGAATACTCTTCTGTAGAGTCACAACAAAAATATCCCAGAAAATATAGCATTAAATTATATGAGTTACTGTGCAGAAATCATCATACAAGGGAACAGTAAGGCCGCAGAACCGCCGCATCATGCATAGCACGTGCCGCGGTTCCGCGGTGGAAAAGTCGACTTAGGCCCTCGTATTTCACAGTAATTCAAATAACACCCTGCTTGATTTTCTGCATATTTTTAAATGACAAAAATCCCATTTTTTAGAAAAAGTCCAGAGAGCTATTTTGGGGTTAGGTTTTCGGTTCGTCCGGCTTTCAAACTCCGTCTAGACTTCGCCTAAGGCTCTAGCTAGGCTCTGATACCAGTGAAAGGTTCCTAGGCACCCTATAGAGGTCTCACAAGGCATCGAACATGCCAATTTCAAAAATTATGGGTGCCGCGAAACCCTAACGCGGATCTTAGACTAGAATTCTAGGCGAAACACAAAACTAGTTAACTACTTAACTAGAAGTGAGAAGCTACAACCTTTGTAGATCCAGATTTCCACTTTCTTAGCTCCACGTGGGTGTCCTCTCGCTGTCCATCATGAATCCCGAACCCAATCGTCGGCTTCATCGGAGAAACGGGCGAGCTAGGTCGTCGGCTTCGTGTCAAAGACGATCTACGTCGAGGTTACACTAGTTCAAGCTCCGACTTCACAAAGTTGTGAAACTTGTGAAGAAAACACCCAAAACAACTTGGCAAGAGGTAGAGGGTGAAGAAATAGGAGGTGGGTTCACTTTACAATTGGATTTCTCTCACTAGAACTCAAGTTGCCATTAAAGTAGCAAGCTTTTTCCTTTTAGAAGAAGAAGATGATCAAGCTAGTTATGATAAGTTCTATATTTAAAATGAAAAGAAAATACAAACTTATCATAACTTTAACTAGGGTTAAGTGTAAAGAATAAACCATGGTCATTTGAGTGGGTTAGGGTTAAGCATGAAGACAAGAATGGTTAGCAAAGTCAAAGCTTCATGAAGCTTCAATATGAAACAAAAATTGCCACCATTTTCATCTTAAAGTTTATCCAAATAAATGAATAAACAAATAAATGAATAAATGCATAATCAAAACCCTAATCTCAAGTTAACTATGGTTTAATTCTATACACTTAACCATATGATCAAGTATCATCAAACATGATACAAATATGTGCACAAAAGTATATCACATATACAATGTGTAAATCAAGTGAGAAAAATCCGTTTAAAATGAACCAATACTAGTTAATGCAAAGTAATATATCAAATATATAATTATACATTAAATCATTAAATCAACACTTGATTCAATGATCCGGTCATGTCGCACATAACCGACTAGTATTCAATGCATCGATTTATCGAATCAATGATTCGATAACTAGGTCATATCTCATACAACCAATCGAAACATTAATCGCGAGAATCAAATACGGTATCACATACACGCATTATTCTCGGTCCCGCACATATCTCATATGCACTCCTATTTCGTTTCGCTTGAGCTAGGAAACCTCTGTGTAGGACTCTAAAGACTCGTCAATACGCCGGTAGCAGATGATGATCATATCAAGCACCCACAAGCCGCAAGCGGTCTGCTAAACGTAACGGCCACCCGGGTATTGAGTGATCAGAAGATCGACGAGCTAGCCCGCTCACACTCCTGCGAATCCGACCAGTAACACTTACCATACAGTCCGGTCTCTTCGTCTGATATGTCGCATATCAAGTCTAGGGGTGGTAAACGTCAGACCCCAATAACCCGATAAGTCGTGCCGATGTGAGGCTCATAACGGGTCGAGAAACTACTGGTAACACTTACCAGCAAATCTCTGATCAGCCCTGGCCAGGGACTTCCCTGCTACGGCCAATCGAGCACTGCGCAACATCAACCCCCAATATCGGGAGAGACGAAACCCCTCCTATCGCTCATTGCCTCCATGTGACTCGGGACTATGCCCAAAGACCACCGTTTTGCACGCCCTCATGGACGTGGTAAGGTGGAGATCAAAGCACAGTGGGAATCACACAAGACTCTATGACGATCTCGGGTCTACAGACTAACCTGTACAAGTGTCACCTGAGAACTGCCATCTGACGTGAGGTATAATACCATCTGGGAGTTCTCGGCGAGTCCGTCCAGTGTACTCAGTCTCCACTGAGCACCCGTATACCATCTCTGATGTCAAACACCAATGGATATGGGATCATCCATCGCCCATCACATGGGTCGAGAAGCGTATACGCTAGTCTACACTGGTATATCGATGCCCCGTCTCGATACACCCACGACTAGGGACCTTGAAGGATGTACTTATGGACTACCATGTCCCCACTAGTATGATCTGCATCATAGTCCAGGTAGTCAAGTACAAATCCTAAGGGCTTTACCAACATGTAACTATAAGACAGTATAAAGAGACTAGTGTACATGTTAAGATAAAGAGCAACCAGATAGCATACTATCATGTCGAGCAAGAAAGTCATCTCTATATATATCCAAGCATCCAATATAATATACATCATCTGTACAATACTGGCCTCTAGGGCATACATACAACTAACAGAGTACACCAGACAGGACTCGCCGGGAACATGCTAGTTGGTATTATACCTGACGTCGGATAGCAGTTCCCTGGTGACATGTGTACAGGTTAGTTCTTCGACCTAAGATCGTCATTTGTCTCGTATGAGTTCCCACTGTACTTTGATTACTACCCTACCACGGCTCAAAAGAGTCGTGCAAACAGGTTTTAGTTGGGTACAATCCCGAGCCACATAGAGGCAGTGAGTGGATCGGCTCCCGGTATTGGGGGTGAGATCGCGCTATGTCTAGGAGAGCCATTACACGAAGTCCTTAGCCAAGGCAGGAGATTTACTGGTAGGTATTCCAGTAGTATCTCAGGGTGTTCTAGGCTACACTCCGACACGACTTGTACCGCTTTTGGGGGTTTGACTTTTACCAACCCCCTAGGCTCATAGACGAACGGACCGGACTGTACGAATATTGTCACTGACAGGCTCAGTAGGGTGTCTGGATAAGTTCGCTCATCGACCTCCCTTTTGGTCAATACCTGGTAGCCCATTACGTATGTCTAGTACCTCTAACGTGCTAGTGGTTAAATCCACAGCCAATGTATTGATGAGTCTTTAGAGTCCCCCACAGACTGTTTCTCAAGTTTCGGGCGAAACGTTGTAAAGGCCGTATGATATATGGAAGGGTTCGATCATATACGTGCGGTATTGCACGGATCATGATCGGACGGATCATACTAGTGGGCTTTGGTTTAAGCCGGATCCTAGTATTAGATTTGTTGGATTACTTTAGTCTCATCGCATTCGCATTCAGTCGGAATGCGGATGCAGGAATTTATATACAGGTGAGGGGTATCCTTGTGATCCGTCACAAGTTTACTTTAGATGTTGCCGTATCTTTTTGTTGTGGCAAACATTTGGATTAATGTTTGCATTTGGAAATAATGAGCTAGAATTCATCATGAAATGCATTAAATGTGACATAGACATATATTATGACTCATGGTCTCTTTTTTGTGAAAAATGTCACATTAGTGGATTGATTTGTGTCTTAATTTGATGAGAGGAGAGAGAGGGACAGCCAAGGGTAAGGTTGGCTCTCATATTATTCTACTCTCTCTCTCATTTTCATCATACAAGAACAACAAAAGAAAAGAGCTCTCTTCTTCTTCTTTTTCCTCTAGCTCATTATCTCCATCAATGGCTTCATCTCTAACCTCCATTCATCTCATGGATGCAAGAGACAAAGTGATCACAAACATTCTCTACAACACCTTGGACATGTCGGCTAGCACACTTCGTGCCCGAGTTGCTTCAAATGAAGCGGGAGCCCGTAAAAGGACTCGTAGATGTGGTGCCCTATCCGACGAGGAGATCGAGACCGGAGTTGCCGCGAGGAGCTTGGGATGGTGGCCAAAGACCGGAGGACACAGATCGATCGGTATAGTTTTCCAACCCTCTCTCTAGATAGCTAGTAGTAGGTTAATGGTTCGATCCGGGTTTTAAGTATACGATAGCGCCGGTTTCTAGTTGGAAAAGTTTTCGTTTCCGCATTTTGGCCTCGGATAGACGGCCGGGGCGCTACCGTAGACTTACACGTGCAACACGCCTTTAAACTTCTAGGTGTCCCTAGTAGGAGGAGTGTTGTCTTCTGAGGGTTTTCAGCGGATTGCACCCACAAAATCCTATAATAAAAGGAAGATTGTGAAAGTTGCATATAAAAATAAGAATTGTAAAAGAAAGACTTTGAAAATCTGAGTTTTCAACTGCACTAGCTTTTCGGTTGTCATGAGCCCTATCTTAATAGTCATGAAAAGATGTTAGAAATCACATTATCCCTCAATAAAACATCGTCTTTATTTTTCATTCCTGTTTTTCTTCCAAACACCAATCATATATCCCTACGTGTGTGTAAAGAACATCCCTACAATCGGAGAATTCAATTCATGTCCATCTACCTCAGTACTTTTTAATTGATGAACATTTAGATGGGATTGCTCACACATTTTTCATGCGACCGTTAATACTTTTTGAAGTACTAACCGACCGATTACTCATGTGCTTGCTGATTAGGTATAATTAGTACTTTTCTCATCTTGCAACACCTAAGGCTTAGCAGTGACTCCCAAACCAGTTGGTCTAAGGCATTAGGTGATGAAGCACCCTCGCTATATTTTTTTTATGCTGCCTTGGTGATTACAAAACCAGTGTTCATTTTTCTATACATTTTTATATTTTTATTCTCCATTTATTATTTCCTTCATACTTTGGTTTTAAGACAAGAGCATTTCAAGGTATCCTCTACAATCCTGAGTTTCAAGACGTGTGTAAGTGCGTATAGTAGGGTATCAACGTTCAAATGTTTGGCTTCCAGAATATGAACTATTTTTCAGAATTATTTTTATCCTCAGATTAGTGACTTCTTTCATCTTACTAACTCTTAGGACAACGGCTCATAACTACTTATTACAAGTTTCGTTTAAGAAGACAACTAACTTTCTAGGTTTTCTTAAATTTTTTCTAATCTTTTGGATGTAATTTTTCTCTATCTAATCTTTTATCATAAATTTTTAAATATTAAAAAAAAATTATTTTTTTATATATATTTTGTGCTTATGCAAAGTATGATACAAAGTGATGCGTAAATAAGCACAAACCTTCCCCAAACCTGTTTACAACAGTATCATCACTGTTGCCATCTGTTAAATTTCAGAAATCTGTAGACTTGGAAGGAAATTTATTAACGGGGGCAATAATATATGAATATGAAAATCTCCCCCAAACTTATTTACTCACCTCCCTTCTAAAGATGATACAGTAATTTTTTTTAAGACATGGAGGTAAGATGGAGAAATTTTAGTCAAGATAAAACGGCTCCTGTAAAAACAGGAGCTCCTCCGTGGGGTCAGTGGAAAAATACGGTTTTAATCTATGACCATTTACTTTGAAAATTGTACCGTTTTCAACATTTTCAACCTCAACTGCCCCGTGCGGGTATATATACCGCACAATAAAAAGTTCTTTCCACCGAGATTTTAGCTTACCCGCATGAAGATAGAGACGTGAATCATAAAGGACTTGTTGACCAGGTGTAAAAGTTTTTCTCAAAATGTTTTTATCGTGAAATACCTTAGTCCGATTCTTTACAATTATAGCATTATCATAAGCTTCATCGCGGAGTTCGCTTAGCTCGTTTAATTGCAGCTTCCGAAAGGTGCAGGCTTGATTTAAGTCAAAGTTCGGTTCTTTAATGGCCCATATTGTTTTATGTTCAATCTCGACCGGAAAGTGGCAAGCCTTACCAAACACTAGACGATAAGGAGACATACCTAGGTCGGTTTTATATACAGTACGGAATGCCCAAAGAGCATCCGTCAATTTGGTTGACCAATCTTTTCGATTTTTAGAAACTGTTTTCTCCAAAATTTGTTTGATTTGTCTGTTTGAAACCTCAGCCTGCCCGCTCGTTTGGGGATGATAGGGTGTGGAAAGTTTGTGGTTGATTGCATATTTCCACATCAATGTCTCGAAAGATCGATTACAGAAATGTGTCCCGTTATCGCTAATGATAGCGCATGGGTATCCAAATCACGAAAAGATATTTTCTTTTAAGAACTTAATGACAACCTTTTTGTCATTAGTGCGACAAGGAATAGCTTCCACCCATTTCGAGACGTAATCAACCGCAAGCAATATGTACAAATTCCCAAAGGAGTTAGGAAAAGGACCCATAAAATCAATACCCCAAACATCAAAAATTTCAACCACAGGATCGGTTGAAGTGGCATCTCATTTCTCCGAGAAATCCTACCCGTGTGTTGACACTGTGAACAGGTTTTGCAATGATCAAATGCATCTTGGAATAAAGTCAGCCAATAAAAACCGCATTGCAAAACCTTCTCTGCCGTCTTTCGAGGACCAAAGTGACCTCCACATGCTTGATCATGACAGAAAAATAGAACGCTCTTGAATTCATCATTGGGGACACATCTACGAATGATCTGGTCAGGACAATACTTAAACAAATAGGGTTCATCCCAGTAAAAGTGTTTTACTTGGGAAAGAAATCGATATTTGTCCTGTTTCGACCATTCATGGGGAATAAGTCCTGTAGCAAGATAATTCACAATATCCACGAACCATGGTTCGTCGGATACTTTCAAAAGTTGTTCATCCGGAAAAGAGTCATTAATTGGCAGGGTCACAGGTGAAGAAGATGCGCGAAAGATGGTCGGCTACTACGTTTTCACATCCTTTCTTATCTCGAATGACGAGATCAAATTATTTTAATAGAAGGATCCAACGTATTAACCTTCCTTTAGCATCCTTCTTCACCAAAAGATGTTTCAAGGCAAAGTGATCAGTGTACACAACAATTGGTGAGCCAATCAAGTAATGCCTGAATTTTTCTAATGCAAATACAACTGCAAAGAGTTCTTTCTCAGTAGTTGTATAATTAATCTGAGCACCATTCAGGATCTTACTTGCATAATAAATCACGTGTAGCATCTTCTCAATATGCTGTCCTAAGACTGCACCAACTGCAAAATCTGATGCATCACACATAAGCTCAAACGGGTGGTTCCAATCTGGAGATGATAAAACGGGGGCTGTAGTGAGGGATTTTTTAAGTGAGTCAAATGCAGCCTCACAATCCGAGTCAAAATGAAAGGTTATGTCCTTGGCCAAGAGAAGAGTTAAGGGTCTAGCAATTTTTCTAAAATCCTTAATGAATCTCTGATAAAATCCTGCATGGCCAAGAAAAGATCGTATATCTTTGACGTATTTGGGATGAGGAAGGTTATGAATGACATCTATTTTAGCTTTGTCAACCTCAATGCCTTTTTGTGAAATAACATGTCCAAGCACAATTCCCTCTTGGACCATGAAATAGCATTTTTCGCAATTCAAGGTTAAGTTCTTCTCTTTACAACGAGTAAGAACTGCGTAAAGATGAGATAGAGAGTCAGCAAAAGAATCTCCGAATATCGAGAAATCGTCCATGAAAATCTCCAGAAAATTCTCGACCAAGTCCGAGAATATCCCCATCATACACCGCTGAAATGTAGCGGGAGCGTTGCATAACCTAAAGGGCATGCGTCTATAAGCAAAAGTACCAAAAGAACAAGTAAATGTGGTTTTATCTTGATCCTTTTTTGGCAATAGGGACCTGGTTATAGCCAGAGTATCCGTCCATGAAACAATAATATTCCCGTCCAGCTAAGCGTTCTAACATCTGGTGAATGAAAGGTAGAGGAAAGTGATCTTTTCTCGTTGCGGCATTGAGTTTTCTATAATCAATACATACACGCCACCCAGTTTGAGTGCATGTCTGGATTAACTCATTTGCCTCATTTGTTGTGACCGTGATGCCAGATTTCTTAGGGACTACATGAATTGGAATTACCCATTGGCTATCAGAGATTGGGTAAATGATACCACTGTCAAGGAATTTGACGATTTCTTTCTTTACCACCTCCTTCATGACGAGGTTTAACCGTCTCTGTGGTTCTCGGGTTGTCTTGGCTTCATCCATCAAATGTATATGATGTTCAACAATCAAGAGACTAATCCCTTTGATGCCAGCCATAGTCCAACCAAAAGCCTGACTATTAGATCTCAATACCGTTAAAAGAGCATTCTCTTGCTCTGAGGCTAGAGAAGCGGATATGATCACAAGTAAAGACTCATTCTCACTTAAATATGCATATTTAAGATGAGAATGTAATAATTTGAGATCTAATGTCGGCGGAGAAACAATAGAAGGTGGGGTAAAAGAATGGCATTCAGATTCACGAAGAAGCTCGTAGCCTGCAAAGGATACAGCCTCGGAAAGTGATGAGTCAAAAGTTTCAGACTCGGGAGTGGACTCATTAAAGGTGTCCTCACTAAGATGTGCAAAGTCAAAGATTGATGTGCTAATGTCGTCGAGATTATCAAAGCAAAGTTTATCAACTTCGCAGCTTTCGGGAGCTATCTCGTGGACAGAACAGACATCAAGTATGTGAGCAGAGGGTTCAGACGGCTGACTTCCAATTTTGTAAATGTTCAGTTCAATTGTCATTTTTCCAAAAGATAGGTTCATAGAACCGTTTCGACAGTTAATGACAGCATTGGAAGTGGCAAGGAATGGTCGATCCAGAATCACCGGAATTTGGTTTCGTGGGTTTGCTACAGGCTGTGTATCAAGAGCAATAAAGTCCACAGGGAATATAAATTCCCCGACTTTAATCAACACATCTTCGAGTTCACCCCTAGGTTTGGTGATAGATTGGTCTGCCATTTGGAGAGTGCAATGAGTTGGTTTCAACTCTCCAATCCCTAATTGCTCATATACAGAGTATGGAAGCAGCTTAACACTTGCGCCAAGGTCAAGTAAAGCACGGTTAATGTTTTTACCCCCAATAGAAATCGAGATTTTAGGACAGCCAGGGTCCTTACGTTTCTTTGGTAATTGTGGGGTAAAAGCAGTGCTAACATTATTTGTCATGAAGACCTTTTTGGGCACTTGAGTCTTCCTCTTCCTAATGCACAAGACCTTAAGAATTTTCGCATATGACGGGACTTGTTGGATAGCATCTAGGAGAGGGATGTTGATGTTAACCTGTTTAAACATTTCTATAATCTTCTCCATATATGGACTCGATTTGTTTCCCCTTAACCGATTCGGATAAGGAGCTTTAGCAATAATAGATGGGTCCAACATTGGAGAAGGTGGTGTATATGGAACTGATCCCAGAATAGGAGTGGAGATCATCTTTGGTGGACTAGAAGGAATATGCTGAGGGTTCGAGCCTTAAGGAAAACGAAAAATAGGCTCGCAAGAAGGTGGTGGGATAGACGAACAAGGGTCAGAAGTAGAAGTGGATGTGGAAGTGGAAGGAAAAGTGGAAGTGAAAGCCGGGGTGTTATTGATTAATTCATCATGATTATCAATCTCTTCACCGACTTGATTATTCAGCACTCTTCCGGATCTCAACGTTATAATTGCATTCACGTTGTAGGGTTGTGAATGTCCAGGATTCGGTAGGGGTTGAGATGGAAGTTTCCCTTTCTCTCTAGCACTCATTTTGGCATTCAGTCATGCAATTTATGCTTCCATCGATTTAATACTCTCGCCGTGTGAGGCGGAGTTCTTCTTTATGTCATCGACAGAAAATTTATCACAGCCGAAACTTGCATGAAATTTTTCAGAATCAAATTCATGGTTTGTGCGAGTGAAGAGGAGTCATCAGTACCGGTCAATTGCAAAGAATTAGACGGTGCAGAAGTGTTGACTGGATTTTGAAAGTTTTGTGATTGATAGGGGTGCTGAATCAGTTGTAGTGGTTGTTGTTGTTGTGGAGGGACCCTTTGAGAGTTGTTTTGGTTTGGAACCGTATTTTGAATTTGGTATTGGTTCCAAGCAAAATTAGGGTGATTCCTCCAACCCTGATTATAAGTGGAAGAATACGGATCGTTTCTAGGTCTTTGCTGAAAAGCAGCATTTGTGTGCTCTTGACCTTGAAACGGAGAATTCAATGGACATTCTTCCGTCAAATGTGATGGATCAAAACAGCATCCACAGACAGTTTTGGGGAGTGACATCGAATTTAGGGATGCTAATAAAAATTTATGTTCCATAACTTCGAGTTTCTTTTGCATTGCTGCCATTTCAGCTCTAACTCCTATGGAAACATCAAGTTGGTGAATACCACCCTTAGATGATTATTGGTTTACACTATCCCACTGTAATGTTTTTTCAGCGAAATCTTCTAAAAATCTCCAAGCTTCACCATCGTCTTTAGACATGAAGTTATCTTGACACATAGATTCAAGATTCTGTTTTGTTGCAGGATTAATACCCTCATAAATGATTCTGTACAAATCCCATCGGTGGATTCCATGATGAGGACATTGAACTAACAGATCCTTGAAGCGTTCAAAACACTTCGAAAATGGTTCATTGGAAAGCTGGGTAAATTGATTTATCTCGCTACGGACTCAGGCAGTCTTATGATTGGGATAAAATTTCTTTAGGAAAGCTACGATGAATTCATCCCAGTTTGAAATAGAATGTGCAGCTGTGTTATAAATCCATTTCTCGGCTAAATCATACAAAGTGAACGGGAGAAGACGTAATCTCATAGCATCCACAGAAAGCTGTGAAGTGCCCATCATAGCACATACGTTTTCAAATTTGGTAATAAAAACGTATGTGTCTTCAGACTCGATGCCGTGAAATTTAGGTAAAAGATTGATGTATTGAGGTTTGATTTCGAACTTGTCCCCATTGGCCGGTGGAATGGAAAGACAAGTAGAAAGAGGATCTCGAATAGGGTAGTATCTCTCTTGGAGAGAGATGTGGGGTGGATTCTGCGCACCTGCGGACGATGTCAGAGTAGTGTTAAAGAAATTCGATGGAGAACCGTCCATCGAAGTGGATGTGGTAGTGGGTGAAGAAAAAGTAGACGTAGAATTACCGACTTCGGAATCGATAGGAGGAACGCGGACAAGTCGGGCACTAGAATCCCGTATCCAGCCGAGCATGCACTATATGGTTTAGCACAAGTGGCAGCGTTGTGATAATTAGAGAAAAGTTTGGATTGGTGAAACAATACGGATTTTTGAAATATCAAATCACAAAATATGCACAAGCAACCCTAGATCTAATGGTCATCTTGGTCAAGTCTCTAGACCGCTCCTAGACTTCCAAAAGACAAATTGCAGGATAGATCATCTACTGTCTCTTTATCCCTTCTGTGGCCAGGTAAGTGCCAAGTAAGTGGGAGGTTCTCCACTACGTAAGTAGTGGGCCTAATTAAGTAACCACTTGCCTTAGACACACTTTGCTTAGACACCATAAATGAAATGCGGATAAACAGTAGATTACCCACAACCTCCTTCTGTCCTTAGTGAGCGCGACGGTCCTTAGAGTCATGTCTAGATATTTTTTAGTTAATGAAGGTGATGCGGATGAAAGTTTTGTGATTTCCGGGGCTTGGGAAGGGTAATGAACTCCCCACCTAATCTGAATTTGGTCTTTGCCCCTTAATTTCCGTGTTAAAATATGCAAACAACCAAGATCAAACACTCAGGAATTTTTCTTTAGCAGCGCTGCGAATTTTGCAAAGAATCCTGCAGAAATTGGTTAATGGACAAAAGAAGGGAGGAGATAAGAAAGTCAGAAATATACCTGAGAAAAATGAAGCACTGAAACCTCAAGATTGCCGTGGTTCCGCCGCGAAATGCCTCCTATGTGCCGCGGTTCAGCTGTCTGTTGATGAGATCTCTGCACGAAATTTTGTGAAAATGCTCCTGTTACCTAACTAGACTTCCTAAGATGATATGAATATTTTTCCTCTTGCTCCAATATTCTAGATTCCCTTGCAAAAATCATAACAAATCATTAAGCACTTGATGCGATTTTGATCTAAGAAATTCTGATGGAATAATAAAATTTCAACTCAAATAACAAAAATGAACAAATTAGCACACGATCCCCGGCAACGGTGCCATTTGATTGATCGTTCGAATTGTGTTTTGAAAAGTAATCACAATCAAAGAAATTTATAAACCGCAATCAATTAACGGTGTCAATTGTTGTTTCGTTAGCGAGAGCGGATCGTCCACAGAGGTTGTGTGTACTTGTTCGAATTTGTTTTAGTTGAGTCGAAAAGAAAATATGAAAGAAGATGATTCAGGATTTGTGAGATTTAATTTCAAGAACATAAAGAAAATAGATCTAGAATCATGAATCAAGAAATTATCCCCAATCAATTTGATTTATCAAGATAATGAAGAATAGCTTGTAGGATTCGATTGAGTTAATAGCTAATGATGAATCTAATAATTCCTAATCTTATCTATTGATAATTTGTAGCTAGATCGATGATGATGAATGAAGATTAGGTATCTATTGAAGAAACTAGGGTTTCTCCTTCACTATCCCTTGTCTTTTCAATCATAATCATTCGGATCTAGCCTCTAGCAAAGAAAATCATCAATCATTTGATCCCTAATTTGCAACGAAATAATCAAGAAGTGATCTCATTCCCAATTAGGTCATCAACGATTCTTTTTGCTAAGATTCACAAATCTCATAAGACTTAAGATTAGTATTAAGATTTGATCATCATTAGATCTATCAATTCTCTCGAATTCTCCACAAGCGGAGAATTTACTCACGCATCATAATGAAACAATCAAGAACGAAGAATTTCATAATGCGGGAATGTATAGAAAATGAGAATTAACAATTTTTCGCCTTCATTAAATCTTCTTCAAATTACACAACTCTTCAATTTAAGGTGCAAGATTAAGCTCTCGATCGCTCCTTTGAAGAGGTGAATTTGTCGTCGATCTTTGCGAAGCTCGATCGCCATGAGTCGTGGATCGTCACGGATCTCTTGCTCGGATGATGACCGGCGTTGCAATGAAGGATCGTTGATTGCTCGCTTGATTTGCTCTCAATGGATCTTGATCTTGACTTTGGAATTTGATTTGGATTTTTGTTTTGGATCAAGTTGTGTTACTCAACTTGTGCAATGATTTGGCGCAATATTCAACAACCTTTGTAATGAAACCCTAGGTCTCCTATTATAGTTTTTCCTCCATCTTCCCCTAGAATCTAGGTTGTTATGAAGCTTGCATAGGAAGCTTGGTTGTTGTAGAGAAGCTTCTGGAGAAAGCTAAGGAGTTCGAAGCGCCTTGAGGAAGCTTGGAAGTTATAAGGGGGCCTCTGCAAAAAGTTCCAACCGCTGATCGGCCGTGGATCCGTGGCAGATCGGCCTGGATCGGCCGTGGTTCCGGGGCCGTTTAAGGAGATCACTGCATGAATTCTTCTGTGCTATTTTATGTTTGCTTTAGGGTCTTCTTCTGATGTCTGGAATCTTATTATCCTTTCTGAATCTCTGCCCGATTTTATTTCTTTGACTTGCTGTATTTTATTGGCAAATTTGTAATTCCGGTTCTTTGACCTGAAGAATTTTCTGCACAAAATCTCACTGAAACGTATCGAGATATACAATATCATGCATGACATAATAAACACACAATTTCCTATAAAGAATGATGAATATATATATAACACGGGATAATTAGTATTTTCCAGAAAAACTGGTAATATGTGTTATATTTATATCAACTGTCCTTAGATGAGTAGAATAATGAGGAAATTGATGTGTTACAGATTGCATTATTTTGGACTGAACACCGGCCACCGCCCCTCGTCGGGGTCTCGATTCGTATACACTAGTCTACTCTGGAGTATCGATGCCCAGTCTCGAAACTCCTACGACTAGGGACACTTTAAGAATGTGCTTATAGACCACCCAGCTCCCACTTATATGATCGTCATCATACCGCTGATAGTCAAGTAAGAATCCTATGGGCTCTATCAATATGTAATAGTGATCAGTAAAGACACCTAAAGCAAGTACATGATGATAAAGGAAAACCAGATAGCATACTATCATTTCGAGTAAGACTGTCCTACCGGTATAGGTCCTCCCTCAATATTGCAATCACGTGCCTGTGATCCAATAATTGACTTGAAGGCTCTATAGCCAACAGTTCAGGTGGCAATCTTTATATCAGCGATCTCGCCTCATAACATCCGATATGACAATAACCCACGATCATCATCCTCAAATCACTAGCGCGGATCAATCATCAGGTACATCTCATCGCGTACGGTAATCTATCGTACGGTGACATCAAACAGAATAGGGATTCTATCGTCCTATTCATAATTAAGAAAACGTATCTAAAATCTCACACGGCATATCACTCTTTATCCGCATAAATAAATATATATACATATATATCTCAAATCACATTTGTATCAATCTCATATAATGATATCTTGCATATACGTCATATCTTATTAATCTCAAGTCGTGTCGATCCCGATCTCATATTATACCATTATCAACTCACACTTGTTCTCTTCCAACTCATACTTATCATGATTTGCTATCTCATTTCATATTCTCAAGCTAATATATCAATCTATCCATTAGTGTCAATTTTTATCATATCATCTTTTACTAAATCCTATAATCATGTCCGTAATTTCTTAACATATCCTTTATCAAAATTATAAGTTATATAACAATCTTTCCATATCAATGGTTGCGGGGGTGCTATACGACATCCACCCGACTTCCCCCGTAGATATAAATCTACTCACCTTCTAAACTCCTCGCTTAGCCGAAGTCGATGTGCTTCGTTGTCTCGGAAGTCCACACGAAGATACCTACAATCAATACACAATCGCAATACTATTAAAACCAATCCCGAAAACCGATACGGCACACGAATTTCTAATAGGTTAGAACCTATAGCTTACGCATGAAAAATCAACCAAACAACTCTCGTCGTTGACGTACAAACGTCCAACAACCAAATCACATCAAGAAATCCATAAATCCAAGTTTCAAATATCGGAAAACATAGCTACAGCCAACTCAAAATGCTCCCAGATTTTAGCTCAGGTAGACTAGGACAAAACAACCAATACAGTAGCTAGGTTATAAGGAGTATGAGCTATAAGCAAAAACCCAACATCAGAATCCAAAATGTGGCCGGCAAAAAGTGCTACAGTAACGGGTGTCGCTGGCCTAATTTTGGTATTTTGGTCTCGTTCTTCTGTGGTGGTCTCCTAGTGGTCCTATTAGCTCAATGTACTTGTTTGATTTTCTTATAAATGACCCAAGCTGCTCCAGATACCCTATAGTCCTCTAGGTTTCACAAAACCGACACGAGAAAATTCTAAGTTCGTGTATCAGGTTCTATTCTCTGTTTTGTTCCAAAAAAAGAAATCTCTAAGGTCTTGCAACACTCACTACACCTCTATTGCATCTTAACAAGTCCACAAATCACCAAACATCAACTTGGAATATTCTAAGATCATCAAATCATATCGGTTTAACTCTAAACTAACAATAGAATATACTAACTCAAAAACTAATCTAAAAGAAAGGAAATATACCTCATTTGGAAACTTAGGAAAATTCTTGAGTTGCCTAAAGTCTTCAAAATCCAAACTTGAATGGTTCAAAGGGTTTAGAATAGGCTTGTACATGTTTTTAATGAAGGTGGTAAGGGGTTTCGAAAAGGATTTGGAGATGATACATAGAGGTAGTGAGAGATGAAGGAGATGAAGAGTTATGAAGAAGGAGATGAAGAATGAAGAAGGAAGAAGAATAGAGAAGTAGTCAAAGGAGGTTCCGAAATCACGGAAAATATAGAAATACCACAGCGCATCGTGTGCGCCTGAAAATGAGTGTAAAACTCAAAATCAAACTCCGTCAAGCATCACGCAATCATCGAAGTTAAAATGGAAATACGAATCTCGAATTCCACTACTGGAATCCAAATGCACTATAGTCAAATCATAATACGTATATATAGCACGTATCTTTGTAAAACCATTTTAAAAGCTGAATAACTCATGCCAAATCTTTTCCAAATCGTCGTGCTATGCGTAGTTCACGGCACAAGTGGTGGACAATCATTTGTAAAGTAGTAAATATATTCTTATATATGTTTTGCTCAATTTATACGTCCTGCCTTTTTGAAATATCCCAAAAGGTTCTCCTTGTAAAAATTTCGTGTCACTCGCGGACACATAGGAAATAACGAGACTACAGCTCTTTTTTGAAAACCTCTTGGTAACTTTTTATGCATGCAAAAGTACTCAGGCACTATCATCAGACCACCCCTGCTCGGCTACTATATAATATAGTATCCATCATCAAAACACGATACTCATAAATAAAATCGACCTCAAAAGGCATATCCAACATCACGTGCGTCTGGTGTGCACGGAAATCAAATCCAATACAAGTGTCACAATATGCACAAAAGCAAAACTACGTGCAACGGGTGTGCACAAAAGCATCTGTCCAGTGCAATGGATGTGCATAACAACAATATAAAGTGCATTTATAGTACACAAAAATCTCAACCCAGTGTAACTAATATGCACGAATGAAAATCCCAATAAAGTGCATCCAACATTCACGAATAAAAATCTCTATCGAGTGCACCCGGTGTGCACAAACTCTCATATCATGCGCCCAACATGCGTGAAAATCCAAATCAAGTGCGTCAGGTCCGCACAAAACATCTAGTGCAGTAGCGTGCACGATAACGAACGCCAAGTGCAGACGCTCACGAAAACATAAATCCGGTGCAACCAATGCACGAAATACAAATCCGGTGCAACCAATGCACGAAATACCAATCCGGTGCAACCAATGCACGAAATACCAATCCGGTGCAACCAATGCACGAAATACCAATCCGGTGCAACCAATGCACGAAAACTCATCAATATGTCAAATGCTCACAAAACAACACCGAGTATACTAAGGTGTACAGAATCATAAACGTGTGCAACTGTGTGCACAAAATCCATCCCAATGCACTGCAAGCACATATAAGCTATACCGAGTGCATATGTAAAGGAAAGTGCATACAACATGCACGAAATCAATCAACGGTATCGAATCCACGAAACCATAAATACATTCAACGAAGGCACAAATCAATACCAAGTGCAATAGATATGCACAAATCATAAACTAATGTAGTGATGTATAAAACATAAATCAAGTGCAAAAACTGTGCACAAAAATATAAATCTCCAGTAGGTGCAGCCATGGTGCACAAAAACATAAATCACGAAACCCAATCATTGAAACTCAAGTCCAAGCGATAAAAGTGCGATACTCGGATCACAAAACGCAAATCGCAATAACTGACATTAAGATACGCCTCCTACAATGTCGAAAAAATGTCGGTACGCCCAAGCTGGCAGAGCAAGATCATCTACTTGCCTCCTGCTCACGATATGGCGTCCTCAGTCTCTGGGTCCTCGTTTTCTCTGTGGATTACCAATCTCATGATCCTTCGGCTCGTCGGCCTGGTCAGGTGTACTAACGGAACAGTCCCGCTCTGGAACTTCTCTGATCACCGTTTGGCCAATCAACATGACCACTCTCAACGGCACATTACTGACGGCGGCATCTGACCCTCTGAATATGCACGATATAACCGACATGGATGCAAATCTCTATTGATGCTGTGTCCTGGAAAGAACCTGCTCATGGCTTCTTCCGATCTCACCTATTCCGAACTATTCGAAAGTTGGCACTCTTGCTTAACTCTTTTCTCATAACCGGACAGCTGCGTCCTCAGCACGGCTTTCATCTGAAATTTGGATGTATCTAACGTCTCTGCACACATATCAATCCTCTGGCATCAACGGAGAGTAACGACCGCTCGTTAACATCACGCACGACCCTCTTGTTCCACTCGTCTTTATTATCGTCCACTTCGACTCATCTCTTGCTGTCTGCGTATTGTAATTCGTTCTCGGCTACAGTCAATCTGGAGTCTCTTATATGGACTCGAAATTAAGAACTCGGTATCTTCATCACTCCGTAGAAGATATCTAGCTGAACACGTCCTCGGGAACTCGTCCAAATCATCGGATGAATACACTTTATTCGTCCATTCTCGATCAACTCACAGTGCACCTGAGTGAGGTCTTTCTATCCGAAACTGGTCAACTTACCGATCATACATCGGAGCATCCGACGAACAACGTCCTCTCTTGATCGATCTACTCTAGATCCAAGTAAGATCCTTCAACTGGAATTCTCCAACTCAACCGAGCCTGCATCGGCACATCAAATCTGACAAATCATATCAGTCGCTCAACTCAAGATAAACTAGCTATCTCCTGTCACATCTCTGCCTGGAAGCTCCAGCGATTTCAGCTCATAAACTCTAGAATCGACATCACATCAATCTCAGCAACAGCTGGGTCATCTGTCTGCACGGTAGACAACATCATAATCTCTGAGGTAGTTTGTACATCGACATTCCTCTCAATCTGGCAGTTTCTATCAGTGGCCCAATCATCCGATACAAAAACGAACACTCGCCTCAATGAGAGATCACAACACAATATTATACCTACACGTCCCTATATCACTAGAAAACATTATAGTCAGCCCTCGTCTGTGAAAAGCTCCCTCTGAACGCAACACTAGAAGCAGCTCAATCTGCACTCAAACCATGGTGACAGGAACATCAAGCAGGTATCGATGATGATAGATCAAATGAACGAAAGAAATCAACAAATCCTAAATGGATATATGATCATAGGAACGAATAGATCACAGATCTCAAGATATGTACATCCTAAGGTTTCTTAAGTGGAGTATCGTATCGTAAATATACCGCGGAACATACGTACGGTACGTCACTCTAATCAAGCTACCTACTCCATCAATCAAGGTCAACCTATGAAACAAAAGTTCGGGTCTATTACCCCCCTCCCCCCGTCAAGTCTAAGTTTCGTAAGGTCAAGCCTAGGTTCCGAAATACATACGCCCTAGACTCCGCATAGTCAAACCCAGACTAAAACCAAGGTTAAACGTAATGCTCTAATACCAACTTTGTTACGACCCGAATTTAGCACGTGACCGGCACTTAAATTACGCAATGTCTAAAGGCGTAATGTAAATCAAGTAAGCCGAAGCCCAGAAAATCTAAACCTTTTTTTTGGAAAATAGTGGGGGTGCAGTTTTGGAATAAAGGTATAATGAATCATGTTTTTCTTTGAATGCATAGCTAATGAAATAAGAAAATGCAAGTGGATTATACTACAGTTTAAAACATGTTTCGTATTTAAAATTTTGGGCAGCACCTCCCTTGTATATTTTGATCAAAAAATATATACACAACAATATATATATAGGCATCCCCAAGCGGGAGTTAGCTCTTCGCCAACCGGCGGAATCACAACCACGCAATAAAATATATACGACGCCCAACGTCAAAGAATCAACCCAGAAAGAACAATAAAGAAGCAAAACATCAAAATCAAGAAAGCGAATATAAACCCATGGCTCTAAGTCTTGCACAATACCCATGTTAGTTATATGTATGCCCTAGAGGCCATTACTATACACAGGATGTATATTGTGGTGGACGCTTGGACATATATAGGGAGGACTTTCTTGCTTGACATGATAGTATGCTATCTGGTTACTCTTTACCTTAACGTGTACACTGATTGTCTCTCTGTTACGTGTTGGTAAAGCCCTTAGGATGTGTACTTGACTACCTGGACTATGATGCGGATCATACTAGTAGGGACATGGTAGTCCATAAGTGCATCCTTCAAGGTCCCTAGTCGTGGGTGTATCGAGACGGGGCATCGATATACCAGAGTAGACTAGGGTTTACCTTCTCGACCCATACAGATGGGCGATGGATGATCCCATATCCATTGGTGTTTGACATCAGAGATGGTATGCGGGTGCTCAGTGGAGACTGGGTACACTGGACGGACTCGCCGAGAACTCCCAGATGGTATTATACCTTACGTCAGATGGCAGTTCTCTGGTGACACTGGTACAGAGTAGTCTGTTGACCCGAAATCGTCATAGAGTCTTGTGTGATTCCCACTGTGCTTTGATTTCCACCTTACCACATCCAAGAGGGCGTGCAAAACGGTGGTTTTTGGGTAGAGTCCCGAATCACATGGAGGCAATGAGCGATAGGAGGGGATTCGTCTCTCCCGGTATAGGGAGTTGATGTTGCACTATGTTCGATTGGCTATAACCGGAAATCCCTGGCCAGGGTTGCTGAGATTTACTGGTAAGTGTTACCAGTAGTTTCTCGAACTGTTATAGACCTCATATCGACACGACTTATCGAGCTATTGGGGTCTGATGTTTACCACCCCTAGGCGAGATATGCGACATATCAGACGACGAGACCGGACTGTACGGTAAGAGTTACTGGTTAGATTCACAGGAGTATGAGCGGGCTTGCTCTTCGATCTTCTGATCGCTCAATACCCGGGTGGCCGTTATGTTTAGCAGACCGCTTGCGGCTTGTGGGTGCTTGATATGATCATCATCTGCTGCCGGCGTATTGACGAGTCTTTAGAGTCCTACACAGAGGTTTCCTGGCTCAAGCGAAACGAAATAGGAGCGCGTATGAGATATGTGCGGGACCGAGAATAATGCGTGTATGTGATACCGTATTCTATTCTCGCGATGAATGTATCGAATGGTTGTATGTGATATAACCTAGTTATCGAATCGAGGACTGATTCGATAAGCCGATACATTGGATATTAGTCGGTTATATGCGATATGACCGGATCGTTAAATCAAGTATTGATTTAATGATTTAATGCATAATTATATATTTGATATATTACTTTGCATTAACTTGTATTGGTTCACTTAAATTGGATTTTCTCACTTGATGTACACAAGTTGTATATGTGATATACTTTTGTGCACAAGATTGTATCATGTTTGATGATACATGCAACTTGGGTTTGTGTAAAGACTTAAACCATGGTTACTTAATGGTTAGGGTTTCATTTGATTTATTTATTTATTTATTTCCTTTTGGCTTAAGATAAAATGGTGGCTTTCTTTGGATTTTGTTGAAGCTTCTTGAAGCTTTGAAAAAGCTTTGACCATTTTGTTTTATTCCTTAAACCTAACCATTAAACCTAACCCTAGTTTATTCTCTACACTTGACCATGGTTGAGATTATGATAAGTATCATTTTGTTTTCTATTTTTAATACAACTTATCATATTCTTTCTTCTTCTTCTTCTTCAACAAAGAAAAAAACCTTGCCTCCATTAAGGGCAACTTGAGAAAAAGAGTGAGAAATCCAATTCTAAAGTGAACCCACTTCCTATTTCTTCATCCTCTACCACTTGCCAAGTAGTATAGGGTGTTTTCTTCACAAGTTTCATGGCTTGGTGAAGTTGGAGCTTGATCGTGTGTTGCCTCGACGTAGATCATCTTCGGCATCGAAGTCGACGACCTAGCCCGCCCATTTCTCCGATGAAGCCGACGCTAGAGCCCGGGATCCGATGATCGTAGCGAGGGGACTTCATCACGGAGCTAAGGAGATGGAGGACCGGATCTACAAAGGTTGTATTTCCGTTCACTTATTAGTAAAGCAGTTTACTAGTTCTAGTTTTCGCCTAATCTCTAGTTAACGATCCGTATTAGGGTCTCTCGGCACTTGTAAAATTTGAAATTGGCATGGTTGATGCCTTGTGAGACCTCATTAGTGTGCCTAGGAACCCTACAGTAGTATCAGAGCCTAGCTAGAGCCTTAGGCGATGTGTAGACGGAGTTAGAAGTCCGATCGAACCGAAACCCTAATTCAAAACTTGCTCTCTGTACATTTTTGAAAATTGTGGATTTTTGTGAATTAAAAATATGCAGAAAAATCAGCAGGCGTTTTTAGGAGTTACTGTGAAATTCGAGCACCTGATTCAATTAAATCGCGGCGGAACCGCGGCATTAGCATGGCTAATGCGGCGGTTCCGCGGCCATTTAGTCACCTCGGTCAGTTATTTTTGCACAGTAACTTCTATCTTTCATTGCTGGGTTTTCTGGGAATTTTTAATATTTACTCAAGAGTTGAGTTTTCTGGGTTTTATTGGGAGTTCGTAGATTCGATCGGATTTTCAAATTTTGTCTATGTGCTTTTCCGGGTAATTTTTGAATATGTTAAAAAGTTCGACCGGATATAAATACCCACCTTTTCCCCTATCGGGAAATTTCCAAGTGTTGGATATTTCCGTAGTTTAATAACGTTCTAAGTAGTGCAAGTAACGTGATGGACCCTCTAGAAGACAACAAACCTTAACTCGATTATGTTACCGTCTTGATCTGCCCTTAGAACCTTCGGGTTTGGGGCAGTACGGCGTGCCACATGTGAGGCGTTGGCTTGACCCTTCTACGGCTGGACCGTTGGTACTGAGGCATGAACTGGATGTTTTTAAACCTATTTCATGTGTTGATTTGTATTGGGAAAACTTGGGTGTTTGAATGTTCGATCGGAAAGTTTAACATTTTCTATTTATCTGGGATGGGATACAATAATTGGAATTCACAAGTAGTTATGAGATAACTGAATGAATGTTATAAATCTAGCGGTTTAGTCTCACTTGATCGGTTGCCATGGAATTTTGATGCGATCAAAAGTCCGTTGCAATCACGTAGCGTACGCGGATACTCGCCGGTAAAACTTAATAGATAGCCACGCCCCATAGCCCCGACCAAATGACTGTAGGAGAACCCCGTCGCCGAAAGCATCCATTCGGGAGCTCGTGGCAGCGGTGTTCCGCCTTGGTGCACTTCGTCGACGGTATCGGGGGTGCGGACGCCTACTAAAGTTTGCGACGAGCATTCGATCAGGATGTCGGGAATCTTATTGAATTGCCCGACTTGATATTGAAAAGAGTTTTCGATAATGAGACTAAAATGCGGGGTTTATAATTGTTAGGCACGCGATGTCTAAGGAATTCATTTGATTAGGCATGCGATGTCTAAGGAGGTTGCGGATTCCAACTGTTGTAGTTTTACACTTTCTTTTCTGCGACCGTAAGTGTAATATGTGATATCGCCGGTTTCGTTGCTATATGTCAACGACAATTGGGATGGGCATATTTACTTACGTTGATGATATGTGATGTTATGTGTTGCTGGATATGTTATATTGGATCATCGTGTTTGAATAGCCGGGGTTTTTTATGTGAGATGAGTGTTTTTCATTTTCATTCATGTAAAAACTTGTATGTAATATTCTTTTATTGGGACACTTCCAGGTTGCGGAAGATGTCACCATTTGTATATTATTTTCTTTTCCGCATTAGGATGACCCAAGGAGGAGGGCACAAGTAACAGGGTTCTGGAGTCCAGTGGGAGACCAACTCGAGGAGTCGAGTCCGGGTCTCCTAACTCTAGAATTGGTAGGGTTGCTTGCCGCTCTCGTAGGGGTCTAGGGGTGTGGGTTTGGCTATTCATCACGACCGTGGAATCCGTGTTTTATACTGGCTCGTATTAAAAACACGGACGTCCTAGTATATCCAATATTTCATATGATATTTTCTGCTGCGTTATCTATGATGTGATCATGTGATATGGTCTGTGATAGATACTGTATATAGTATATATGATATATTATATAGGCGTTACTTATGTTTTACACCCGCGCTAGCCCTGCCCTGCTCTGCCGTTAGTTACCTAACCTAACGGTGCACGAGGGGACATCGAGGCGAATGCGGATGGCATAAGTGTACGTCGTATTTATCTGTGATGTTTAGGTACTTAAATGATGGGACTTCATTAATGAGATTAATGAAATAAAAGAAACCTAAAGATGTTGTAGAATCGAATTTCAAAAATAAAACAGGTAGCTACAGTTCTTGCTTTGCACAGCGGTATATATGATATATCCTGCACCTTATTCGATAAGGAAAGGACCGAGATCCCTTCGCCGGGAGTGACTCCTTTAGCAATAACTGGCAGATACTACAACCCTCGGTTTGTCTTTTGATTGCTTCTATAGTTTCTGCTTTGCACAGTGATATATATGAAATATCCCGCACCTCATTTGACGAGGAAAGGACCGACGATCCCTTCACCGGGAGTGGCTCCTTTAGCAAAACTAGAAAAGCCTCAAAGACACTCCATTTCAAAAATCATTTGATTCTACAACGATATCAAGTTCATTACGCAATAAGTTTTCAGAAAAACCTATCGTAGCCCTCCGTCATTTCAGATAAGTACTAGTTAGTATTCGTGCTGCGGTAGTTTAGCATTCGTCAAGGCGTAGTGTGCGGTAGCTAACTAGTATTTATCTGCTTATGCATATGATGCAGATTGGATTAGGGTATTCGTACGGCGTTGTTTGGCATTCGTCAAGGGTCGTGCGGGTGGGTTTACTTCAATCAAGAAATGTACGGGTTGAACTTGACTAGTGGACTATGGATTGTTTGGCATTCGTCAAGGTCATAGAAAGCTAGGGGCAAAATTATCGGGAATTTCAAGTGTTGAAATTTGCAATGAGATTGCATACCTTCTATGAGATAGTTGGATCCGGATACCCGCTGCGAGTAAGAGTTACTCCTGAGAGAGTTTTACACATTACAATTAGCCGATCAAGTAGGTGTCTAGAAAGGTGTCAACGGGGTTACGCCTCTGGGAAAATGAGGTTTACATTAATTAGGTTCGTGCGAAAGCACGGGGGACCTCCCTCAAAGTACCGACACTGGCCTGGCTGAAAGATTGGCGAACTTGTAGCGTGTAATTAATCCCGGCTAGTCTTTCCTTTTAGGGTTTGAAGGAAGATTTGATAAAAACAGTGGGAGCCATCCTGATTAGATAAAATAATAACCAATCTGATCTTGCAAGAGCGCACGCAGAGTGTTTTCTTCTCTCTCTCTCCAGGTAGCGACCATATCACGCCTTAATCAAGATAATAATACGGAATATTGACCGAACCCGCTTGTTATACTGAGCTGGGGAACGTTGGTCCATCTCCAATTTATAATTGTTATAAGACAGATCAGGAAATTGGGGAATACCAGATTTCCCTTGCCTCCCAAACGAAGAAAGTGCATATGATGCATCTCCTTCGGGTGTGTTCATTACAAAGAACTGTTTCTTTGTATCCTCTACGTCCTGGGTATTTGATACCGGATCAGGATCCTAGATATGTAATCTGTTACATAGGGCTACAGAAAGGTAGAGAACTGAGAACGGATGATAAGTTTCATGAGACAGAAAACGGGGCAAGTGTTGCAGCCAAGTCTGTTGGTCACTGTCACCCTGTATTCCAAATACATTGATTCTGAACAAATGCTATTAGATACCGAACCTGATATACAAAATCATATCAGTCTCTTTATTAGCAAAGAAAGGATATAATTTTGTATTGTTGGATAATGTTTTGAACATTCCTATATCAAGAGTTGATCGATTCAGGCACGTTATCTAAAAGCATTGATGTTCTAAATCAAACTACAGTTCTTAGTATACGGAACACACACAAGAGGAAGAGTTCAGAAATGAACAGATCCTTCTTGAGGTATTGTAGACTAGGTCAGATCAATGTGACCCGACTAGCTAAAGTTACATTTAGATGCATATTTAAATCAGTTTGAATTTACATCTTATGAAACTTGCCAGTCATGTCACAAAGATAAGATGACCATAGCTCCGTTTATTGCAAGCAGAGAAAGAGTTAGTTGAACTCTTGGGATGATGCATGTTGATGTATGAAGGTCCCCTGTCTACACATACCAAGACCGGTTCTTTTTACTTCATTACATTCTCTGATGATCTTTCGAGATTCAGACCTATGTTCCTGTTGAAACACAAGTTCGAACCTTCTGAGATATTCATAGAATATAAGTTAGAAGTAGAGAACCAAAATACGGGTATAAGTATTATGTCCTATGATGAGATCAGGGAGGAGAATACTTGTGCACAGAATTCTTGGACTTTTCTAAAGGAGAATGAGATTCTCTCTCAGCATTACTCCTCCGTATACACCATAGCACGATGGTATATCGGGGCGGAGCAATCACACCCTATATGATAAGGTGTGCTCTATGATGAGTACTACTGAGTTACCTATTTCCTTTTAGGAGTTATGCACTTGAGAAGCTGCATACCTATTAAATAGGGTTCAAATCAAATCAGTTGCCTACCACTTCATATGTGATATGGAAAGGGAAGAGCCCATATCTTAAGATGGTTAAGATTTGGGGTTGTCCAGCCTATGTCTAAAAGCAAAATCCGGACAAGCTCGAGGCAAGATCAATCATGTAGAACTGGAAAGGTTCCAGCTATACAAACTACAGCAGATGATTTGGTAGACCAAAGGATTCAGTAGATACCAACGAACCTCAGCCACTCCGCCGATCTAGTAGGGTTTCTCTCCCACCTGAGAGATACTTCTGCTTCTCTATGACAGTGGGAGCGAGGATTGCATCATGAGATGATAACCCAACTAGTTTCGAGCTGGACATCAGGAGTGAGACTCTGTAAGAATGGCTGGATGCTTAGCGATCTGAAATGGAATCCATGTACACCAACAAAGTATGGACTTTGGTTGCTATATCTGAAGGGTTAAATCCCCATCAGGAGCAAGTATATCTTGAGAAGATTACTTGGTGTAGATGGAAAAGTTAAGACTTTCAAAGCTAGACTTGTTAAAGGTTTTCGTCATCGACCAGACGTGGATAATGATGAAACCTTTTCTAAGGAGCTATGCTTAAGTCCATCCAGATCCTACTTGCCACGGCTACATACCATGACTACGATGTCTGGCGGTTGGGTGCCATGACTGCTTTTCTAGATGGTGTTTTAGAAGAGTGAGTCTATAGGTACACAGCCGGAGGGCCTCGTAGACAGTGGGAGCAGTGGAAACGTGTGCAAGATATTTTATGTTATGAAGCAGGTATCGCGGAGTTGGAACATCTGTTTTGATGTATTAGTCAAAGAGTTTGACATCATCAAAATGGTAGATGAACCTTGTATAAACAAAAGGATAGTAGGGAGTATGGTGACGATCCTCGTAGAGTACATGGATGACATACTCTTGATAGGGAAGGAGTTTCCTATGCTACGCTCGATCAATCTCCGCTTATCACAATGATTCTCCACATAGGATCAAAGTGATACCTACTAAATCCTGGGTTTTGGATCTATGAGATAGATCTAAATGGATGTTAGGATTCTCACTAGCTAAAGTGAGATGGTATCAATTGATCCTGGGGAGAATCACTGGAAGTGTTCCAGGGTGATAAGGATGACTGAATGTCAGTCACAGGCATTGTCTTTACCCTTGGTAAAGGGACGGTATGTTGGAAGAGTTCCAAGCTAAATACCGTGGCATACTAGACGATAAAGGCTGGATACATCGCTACTTAAGATGCTACCAAAGAGGCAGTCTGGATGTATATTGGTTCATGAGATGAACTTAGTTCCTCCCATTGTGTGACAATGGAGTTGTGGCTTATGCCAAGGAATGTCCATCCCATCAGTGATCCAGACATATTCTAAGGCAGTATCACCTGATCATGGAGATGGTTGATCTCCAGGGTGATCGAGGTTAGGAGAGTAGACTCAGAGGACAACACGGCGGATCCACTCACAAAGGCCTTTTCCCAGAGAGAGACTTTTATGGGATGGTTGAGTATGAAATACTACAACCACTGCTATCAGATGGCCCTAGTGCAAGTGGGAGATTGTTAGTTATATGTATGCCCTAGAGGCCATTACTATACACAGGATGTATATTGTGGTGGACGCTTGGACATATATAGGGAGAACTTTCTTACTCGATATGATAGTATGCTATCTGGTTACTCTTTACCTTAACGTGTACACTGATTGTCTCTCTGTTACATATTGGTAAAGCCCTTAGGATGTGTACTTGACTACCTGGACTATGATGCGGATCATACTAGTGGGGACATGGTAGTCCATAAGTGCATCCCTCAAGGTCCCTAGTCGTGGGTGTATCGAGACGAGGCATCGATATACCAGAGTAGACTAGCGTTTACCTTCTCGACCCATACAGATGGGCGATAGATGATCCTATATCCATTGGTGTTTGACATCAGAGATGGTATGCGGGTGCTCAGTGGAGACTGGGTACACTGGACGGACTCGCCGAGAACTCCTAGATGGTATTATACCTTACGTCAGATGGCAGTTCTCTGGTGACACTGGTACAGAGTAGTCTGTTGACCCGAGATCTTCATAAAGTCTTGTGTGATTCCCACTGTGCTTTGATTTCCACCTTACCACGTCCAAGAGGGCATGCAAAACGGTGGTTTTTGGGTACAGTCCCGAATCACATGGAGGCAATGATTGATAGGAGGGGATTCGTCTCTCCCGGTATAGGGAGTTGATGTTGCACTGTGTTCAATTGGCTATAACCGGAAATCCCTGGCCAGGGTTGCTGAAATTTACTGGTAAGTGTTACTAGTAGTTTCTCGAACTGTTATAGACCTCATATCGACACGACTTATCGAGCTATTGGGGTCTGACGTTTACCACCCCTAGGCGAGATATGCGACATATCAGACGACGAGACCAGACTGTACGGTAAGTGTTACTGGTTGGATTCACAGGAGTATGAGCGGGCTTGCTCGTCGATCTTCTGATCGCTCAATACCTGGGTGGCCGTTACGTTTAGCAGACCGCTTGCGGCTTGTGGGTGCTTGATATGATCATCATCTGCTGCCGGTGTATTGACGAGTCTTTAGAGTCCTACACAGAGGTTTCCTGGCTCAAGCGAAACGAAATAGGAGCGCATATGAGATATGTGCGGGACCGAGAATAATGCGTGTATGTGATACCGTATTCTATTCTCGCGATGAATGTATCGAATGGTTGTATGTGATATAACCTAGTTATCGAATCGAGGATTGATTCGATAAGCCGATACATTGGATATTAGTCGGTTATATGCGATATGACCGGATCGTTAAATCAAGTATTGATTTAATGATTTAAATCAATACTTTTGGAGTGGTTCCATCCATTGAGCATCCAATACCTTTGTATTGCGATAACAATGGAGCGGTGGCTTTGGCGAAGGAGCCCAGGTCCCATCAACGATCCAGGCATATTCTGAGGCGGTATCACCTGATCCGGGAGATAGTTGATCAATGTTAAACTTTCCGATCGAACATTCAAACACCCAAGTATGACTAGGTCTACCAATATACAATTTCTATTCCCTGATTTGATTTGATGGAGTTTCTCTAGATACAACAAAATATCAAGTACGAGAGTGGGCACGATCCAACATGTGTCCCACCTACCAAAGCAACACACCCTGGATAAAGCTGTGTGCCAACGATACCACAAATGATCCCAAGCGGTCAAACCTGCAAGAACTGTGGCACAATGAGGGTGAGTTGCCAACTCGTGAGTAGAAAATATCGGCAAGTAGAAATCGAATAAACAACGATTTTCTAGGTCACTATATCCTGAAGGTAATACTATGATATCGTGCGTATATATATCAACAATCGAGTCAATGCAATGATATATATAAATAAACATCTGACATCATATGCCTGTATGCATGTGGATATCATCCACGTGTTCAACAACGACACAAACAATATCATGGAACCTGAGTGTCCCACAACGACACTCGAACATCATGAAAACATAAGCATGTATATATATGAGGATATCAACCACGTGTGTCCATCAACGACACATCAAAATCATGGAACCTGGGTGTCCAACACCGACACTCGAAACATCATGAAAACATAAGTCTGTATGTATGAGGATATCAACCACGTGTGTCCATCAACGACGCATCAAAATCATGGAACCTGAGTGTCCAACACCGACACTCGAAACATCATGAAAACCCGTGTCCAGCATCGACACATAAATCCTCATATCTCAGACGCCGCATACTCAAATCAGCCCTCATATCTATCTCATCTTAGGTGCCGCATACTCAGACCGGCCCTCATATCCATCTCATATCATAACTCCAAAATGGTATCCTACGGATATCCGCCGAGCTCTATAAAATCACCAGTAAGTACTAGTCCCTCTGCCAGGCTCATCGTCTATACCACAAAAATCATTTCTTGCCCTGGGGTACCATATCGGGTCCACCATTTACCCGCAAACGGCATCCGCCAACTCCTCGAATCAGGTCTCGAAAAAAAGCTCAGAACTGAGAAAACTCATGAAGGACGTCTCGAAATATCATATCAAGAGAAACCGGGTTTTTAAAATAATACACCATTTCCTTTGAAATATACCACGGTTCTCAAATCCAGAGATCTCATGAAAACAGCATCTCAAACATATAACCATAAGGTGCGATGTATGCAACATAGTGTAGTAATATGAACATATCGAGTATATCATGCAAGCATGTCAAGTGATAGTACTGAACAATGAATGTACTATACAATTAAGAATAATATCATGATGCGGCAGTTCTACTGTGTAAGTGGCATGACAATTCTACTGTGTAAGTGGCATGGCAATTACCGATGAAGAATGTGTGTGAGCCGGCAAATCTGTGTATGTGTAACATGCGCAACAACGGTAATTGTGCAGGTGTACTAGCAATTGATATCATATAGTATTAAATACCTTAATGTGTTATGTACCTCATGAAGGGTAATATCCTACACAACATGAACAATAAATTGGTATATCTATTTACACAAGAATCATACGGTCACTTTTAAAAGATACACATCGTCGTTTGAAAATAGCTATGGTTTAGGTGGCAATATTTATATCGACGATCTCGCCACATAACATCTGATATGAAAATAACCCACGATCATCATCCTCAAATCACTAGCGCGGATCAATCATCTAGTATATCTCATAGAGTACGGTAATCTATCGTACGGTGACATCAAACAGAATAGAGATTCTATCGTCCTATTCATAATTAAGGAAACGTATCTAAAATCTCGCACGGCATATCACTCTTTATCCGCATAAATAAATATATATACACAAATATCTCAAATCACATTTGTATCAATCTCATATAATGATATCTTGCATATACATCATATCTTATTAATCTCAAAACGTCTCGATCTCGATCTCATATTATACCATTATCAACTCACACTTGTTCTCTTCCAATTCATACTTATCATGATTCGCTTTCTCATTTCATATTCTCAAGCCAATATATCAATCTATCCATTAGTGTCAATTTTTATCATATCATCTTTTACTAAATCCTATAATCATGTCCGTAAGTTCGTAACATATCATTTATCAAAATTATAAGTTATATAACAATCTTTCCATATCAATGGTTGCGGGGATGCTATACGCCATCCACCCGACTTTTCCCGTAGATATAAATCTACTCATCTGCTAAACTCCTCGCTTAGCCGAAGTCGATGTGCTTCGTCGTCACGGAAGTCCACGCGAGGTACCTTCAATCAATACACAATCGCAATACTATTAAAACCAATCTCGAAAACCGATACGGCACACGAATTTCTCATAGGTTAGAACCTATAGCTTACGCATGAAAGATTAACCAAACAACCCTCGTCGTTGACATACAAACATCCAACAACCAAATCACATCAAGAAATCCATAAATCCAAGTTTCAAATATCGGAAAACATAGCCACAACCAACTCAAAATGCTCCCAGATTTTAGCTCAGGTAGACTAGGACAAAACAACCAATACAGTAGCTAGGTTATAAGTAGTATGAGCTATAGGCAAAAACCCAACACCAGACTCCAAAATGTGGTCAGCGAGAAGTGCTACGGTAACGGGTGTCGCCAGCCTAATTTTGGTATTTTGGTCTCGTTCTTCTGTGGTAATCTTCTAGTGGTCCTATTAAGTCAATGTACTTGTTTGATTTTCTCATAAATGACCCAAGTTGCTCCAGATACCCTGTAGTACTCTAGGTTTCATAAAACCGACACAGGAAAATTCTAAGTTCGTGTATCGGGTTCTATTCTCTGTTTTGGTCCAAAAAAGGAAATCTCTAAGGTCTTGCAACACTCACTACACCTCTATCGTATCTTAACAAGTCCACAAATCACCAAACATCAACTTGGAATATTCTAAGATCATCAAATCATATCGGTTTAACTCTAAACTAACAATAGGATATACTAACTCAAAAACTAATCTAAAAGAAAGGAAATATATCTCATTTGGCAAGTTAGGAAAATTCTTGAGTTGCCCAAAGTCTTCAAAATCCAAACTTGAATGGTTCAAAGAGTTTAGAATAGGCTTGTGCATGCTTTTAATGTAGGTTGCATGGGGTTTTGAAAAGGATTTGGAGATGATACATAGAGGTAGTGAGGGATGAAGGAGATGAAAAGTTATGAAGAAGGAGATGAAGAATGAAGAATGAAGAAGAATGGAGAAGTAGTCAAAGGTCTCTCTCTCTCTCTCTCTTACCCTCACTCTCTCTCAAATATCTTCTTTGTTTCATTCTAATTTTGTTTTTCACTCTTAACTCTTTTATTGCTTTTATTTTTCTTTCTTTTTCTTTCACAAACTCATAAGTCACAAGCAAAATGAATAACATGCACATGACATGGTGCACTAGCCATGGAAAAATGTAAAAATATGGATTTGGCCAATTCACGATTTGTGGTGCACTGATCAAGTTTAATTTAAATTTGGATATCATTTATTATAAAAATTCTAAAATCCGATAAATATCATTATAGTAAATAAATTATTTTAAATCTCCAATCTTTTCCAAATATTGGCATATACTTATACCATTTTACAAAAAACCCATATTCGCAAATCGAATAGTTTTCGCGAAATATATTATTTTAATATTTAATTTCCAAAAATAATATTTTATATTTCTGAAATGTTACAGGATGATGTAGACCCAGTTCAAATACAGGACCTGCCTTACGAGATCGCGGAGATTTAGACAGCGACATCAGTGTTTTCGTCTCCTACTTTAAATAAAAGACCTTGTTATTTTTGTTAGTAGTTTCTCTTGTTAATAAACGCTTTGTATCCGTTAAACTCATTTGGTTAAATGTAATAAAGTAGTGATTGTGATTTCCTTTACTTTGTATTGTGTTTACTGATTACCATGTAATGCTAGAATCCGAAGTGTGACTACGGTGGGATTATTCCTTGACCGTAGGAGTATAGCTGGTTTAGTCACCCTCGTATTCCATATTTTGGAAAGAGAGGCATGACAAACTCCATGCACTGCAATAAAATATGGACTTTGTTGGGTGCTCCTGAAGGGGTAAAATCCATTAGGAGCAACTAGATCTTTCGAGATTACTGCAGATGGAAAGGTAGTAACCTAATAAGGTTAGACTTGTAGTAAAAGGTTTTCATCAAATACCCGATGTGGATTATGATGAAACAATTACTTCAGTGTCGGTGTTGAAGTCCATACAGATATAATTTGTCACTGTTGTTTTTCATGACTATGATATCTAGCAGATGGATGACTATAACGTTTTTCTAAATGGTGATTTAGAAGTGTATGTGTATATGACTCTGCCAGAGAGTTATCATAGTCAATAGGAGCAGCGGAAGGTGTGCAAGATGCTTAAGTCTATTTATAGACTAAAGCAGGCATAGTGGAGATGGATCATCTGTTTTGATATTACGGTCAAAATGTTTGACTTCATGAAAATGATGAACCTGGTATTTGTAAGAATGTAGGGAGTACTATCATATTTCTCATATGGTGTGTGGATAACATACTCCTAATAGGAAATGATGTTCCTATACTACAATCAATCAAACTATGGTGGTCACAGGTGTTTCTCGATATAAGATGTGGATATCAGTTCAATTCTGGAGAAACATAGGATTGCAGTGAAGAGCATATGATGTTCTTAGTGTATGGTAATGGCAGCATCCTACAGGAGGCGGTTACCGATTCCAGCTTCCAAGATGACATAGATAACAGAGTGTCTATCGTAAGTTATAAGTTTACCCTCTTCTGAGGAGCAGTATATTGGAAAGAGTTCCAAGCGGGACACTGAGGTAGTCGTGGCGCTGGATGGTGATTATGACTTAGCAAAGGATACATCCTAAAAAGTTGTTAGATAAAATTGTTCATTTATGAACCTGGTCCCATCATATATCCAGACAAATCCTAAGGAAAGTATCACTCAATTCGAAAGATAGTTGATCTCCGCGAGATTGAGAATAAGAGAGATAAAGTTGGAAACATTATAGAGGATCCACTCGCTAAGGTTGTTTCTCGAAAACGGTTTGTAAAACTATCAGTAGAGAAGTTGGGTATGCGATACCGTAATAATTGGCCTTAAGTGCATGTGGGAGATTGTTGGATATAGGTGCCCTTAAGGCAATTATTGTAATTGTAGAAGGACCTATACGGAGAGAACAATCTTACTCGAGATGATAGTATGCTATCCGGTTTGTCTTTATCATTTGTGTATATGTTTTACTCGTTATCATGTATCGCTAATACATAATGATGAAGCCCGTAGGATCTTTGCTTGACTACCAGGATTATGATAAGGATCATGCTAGTAGGGCCTCGGTAGTCCATAAGAACATCCTTAAATGTCTCTAGTCATGGGAGTATCGAGACTGGGCATCAATATTCCAGAGTAGACTAGTGTATATGTTTCTTGACCCTGTATGGAGCGATGGTTGATTCCATAGTCATTGGTGTTTGACACCGGAAATTGTATACAGGTGTATATTAGGTTTTGAGTTACACTGGACGAACTCACTGAGACTCCTAAATGGTATTATACCTATCGTCAGATAGTAGTTCTGTTGGATATAGTGCCCTCAGAGTCAATTATTGGATCACAGGCACGTGATTGCAATGATCGAGGGAGGACCTATGCCGGTAGGACAGTCTTACTCGAGATGATAGTATGCTATCTGGTTTATCTTTATCATCGTGTACTGCTTTAGGTGGCCTTACAGGTCGCTATTACACATTGATAGAGCCCTTAGGATTCTTGCTTGACTACCAGCAGTATGATGGCGATCATATACATGGGAGCTGGGGTCTATAAGCACATCCTTAAAAAATCCCTAGTCGTGGGAGTTTCGAGACTAGGCATCGATACTCCATTAGTAGACTAGTGTATACAGTCGAGACCCCGACGAGGGACGGTGGCCGGTCTCATAAGCCATTGGTGTCAGTTGGATCACCTAAGATGTATACAGGTGCTCATTGGGTTATGAGTACACCGGACAGGACTCGCTGGGAACATGCTAGTTGGTATTATACCTGACGTCGGATGGCAGTTCCCTGGTGACATGTGTACAGGTTAGTTCATCAACCTGAGATCGTCATTTGTCTCGTATGAGTTCCCACTGTGCTTTGATTATTACCCTACCACGGCTCAAAGGAGTCATGCAAACAGGTTTTAGTTGGGTACAGTCCAGAGCCATATGGAGGCAGTGAGCGGATTGGCAGGGGTTTCATCTCTCCTGGTATTGGGGGTGAGATCGCGCTGTGTCTAGGAGAGCCATTACACGAAGTCCTTGGCCAAGGCAGGTGATTTACTGGTAGGTATTCCAGTAGTATCTCAGGGTGTTCTGGGCTACACTTCGACACGACTTGTACCGCTTTTGGGGGTCTGAATTTTACCAACCCCCTAGGCCCGCCATGCGATGCTCATAGACGAACGGACCGGACTGTACGGATATTGTCACTGACAGGCTAAGTAGGGTGTCAGGATGAGTTCGCTCATTGACCTCCTTTTTGGTCAATACCTGGTAGTCCGTTACGTACGGCTAGTACCTCTAACGTACTAGTGGTTAAATCCACAGCCAATATATTGACGAGTCTTTAGAGTCCCCGACAGACAGTTTCTCAAGTTTCGGGCGAAACGTTGTAGAGGCCGTATGATATATGGCAGGGTCCGATCATATACATGCAGTAGTGCACGGATCATGATCGGACGGATCATACTAGTGGGCTTTGGTTTAGTCCGGATCCTAGTATTAGATTTGTTGGATTACTTTAGTCTCATCGCATTCGCATTCAGTCGGAATGCGGATGCAGGTATGTATATACAGGTGAGGGGTATCCTTGTGATCCATCACGAGTTTACTTTAGATGTTGCCGTATTTTTTTATTGTTGTGAACATTTTGGTTAATGTTTACATATGGAAATTATGAGCTAGAAATCATCATTAGAAGCCTTAATTGTGACACATGCACATGTGATGACTTATGGTCTCTTTCTTTATGCATGTGTCACATTATTTGATGGATTTGAGTCTTGATATGATAAGAAGAGAGAGAGGGGCTGCCATGATATGGTTTTGGTCTTGTATTTTTTCGTAACACTCTCTCTTTTTTATCATAAGAAACACACAAAAGAAAAGGCTTCTTCTTCTTCCTCCTCCTCTAGCTCACAACCTCCATTAATGGCATCATCTCTAACCTCCATCCATACACTCTCATGTGATGAGAATCAATGGATGCTTGAGACAAAGTTATCACACACATTCTCTACATCGCCTTGGACACGTCGGATAGCGAACTTCGTGCCCGAGTTGCTTCGGACGAAGCGGGAACCCGTAAAAAGACTCGATGATGTGGTGCTCTTTCCGACGAGGAGATCGAGACCGAAGATGCCACGAGGAGCTTGGGATGGTGGCCAAAGTCCGAAGGACATGGATCGATCGGTATAGCTTTCCAACCCTTTCTCTAGTTGCTAGTTGTAGATTAATGGTTCGATCCGGATTTATAGTATACGATAGCGCCACTTTCTAGTATAGAAAAAGTTTTCGTTTCCGTATTTTGGCCTCGGACAGACGGCCGGGGCGCTACCATAGACTTACATGGTATCAGAGCTACGCCATTAACCTTTACTAGATTGTTCTAACGTATTTAAAACATCGATCGAAAAAAATTTCCGAAACTGCATTTCCAATACTGAACTTTCTGTCGAATTTTTTTTGTCGTCGAAAAATTATTTTGAGCATTGCAGAAATTCAGGCAGGCTTTTATAAGACATCTGAGGAAATTTGGTAGCATGATGCTACAGTAGAGTCGTGGAACCGCGGCCATACCCATATTTTGGCCGCGGTTCCGCCGCCATTTAGTGGCTTCTCTGCTCCAAAATTTCTACAGTGGTTTTTTTCTTGGAAATGGGGTTTCTGGAATGTTTATTTTGGGCCCAGATTTGTTTGAGTACTGGGAATTGTGCTTGGGGCCCACTTCGGGAAATTTTGTCGATCAAAAATTTTAAATATGTTAGTTCACAGTATTTACATTATATCTGCGACCGTGAATGTCATTTGATCGGTAAATCTTGTCTAATTGCTATAGCCCTTTTAGACGGATTTGCGAACGTGACATTCACGTTGATGTTCTGTGTTGTGCTGTGATGTTGCGGATTTGTCGTGGTGGATAGCCTGGATGCAATGGTAGTACAGTTTGGTTGTATTTGTACATTTGATATTGCGGGGCGAGCGTCCGAGATGTGGACTGTCGTCACTGCCTGTTTGTATATTATTCTTCTAGGGCACGACCGGGCTGAGGTCGATGCACCCGTTGTATATATTTTACTTTCTGTACTAGGATTACCCCGCGGTGGGGTGCACGGATAGCCGGGTTCTAGAGGGAAACGGGCCCGCATCTCATGGCTTTGAGACGGAGGGGGCTTCACTCTAGAATTGGCAGGCTATTCGCCGCACTCGTAGGGGGTACAAGTTGACCCAAGGAGGGGTGCTCAAGTTACCGGATTCCGTGAAGTGTTGGGTGGTCCATTCACTTTGTTGAAGGGGGCTGACTCGCTTCAGGTTTTGGCGGGTAACTTGCCGCGCCCGTAGGGGTCTAGGATTTCATTGCACAGGCTATCCACACGACCAGGGGAACATCGGGTTTCAGTTGCGGCTCTATGAAACCCGGGGCACCCAGATTATCTGTATTGTTCTGTGATGCTTATTACTCTCTGTGATGTTGCATTTTATCACGCCTTGAGCGAATATTATATATTGATATATATACTAGTAGATGTTGTATATGTTTTACACCCGCGCTAGTCCAGTCCCCGCTCTGTCGTTTGTTAAGTAACCTAACGGGTGATGAAGGGACCCAGTGGCGAATGCGGATGGCATATACGTACATCATATTTTCGTTCTTTTATGGTGTGATTAATTGATAGGACTGCATTGATTCGGATCAATGCAAGCTAAACAAACCTGTTTGATGTTCTTGGAACATTTTTCAAAAAGCTGTTATTGCAAGGACGTTCTCTTTTGTTTTGCACAGTGGTATTCGGTTATGAATATCCAGCAGCTCAGTCGATGAGGCAAGGGCCGAGATCGATTCACCGGGAGTGACCCCTTGGACAGAAGTTTGCGTCAGGGTAATAACTTCACTATAGCCGATTGCCTTTTTGCTTTGTATCGTGGTATTCAGCTGGAATATACTGTACCTCATTCTACGGGGAAAGAGCCAAGATCCCTTCACCGGGAGTGACCTCTTTAGCAAAGGTTTTCGCCACTATATTTTTATAAAAAGCTATCTGATTCTTTCAACGATATCAAGTTCATTACGTTAAAGGTTTTTCGCTAAAAACTATTCGTAGCCCTCCGTCATTTCAGAAAGGTAGCACTTAGTATTCATGCTATGTATGTTGGCCTTCGTCAAGGCATAGTGTATGGTATCTATTTGTTACTTTTCTGTTGCATAGATAGATGCGTTAGTTTGGGACAGTCGTACTACTATTTTGGCCTTCGTCAAGGGTGTGTACGGGTGGGTTCAAATTAACCTAGACAATGATGGGTAGAACTTGACATGTGACTTATGATTTATTGACCTTCGTCAAGGTCATAAGAGCATGGGGTAAAAATCACATCGGGAGTTTCTAAAGAAACTGAAACTTGCCAGATATGCGCATACCTTCTGGAGTGTGATAACGTGAGTGGATTCCATCACGTTATCATGCGATGATAGTTGGATCCCGATTCCCACTGATGAGTTGGTTTACTCCTCGGGTGATCCCGACTAATTCTTCTTTCAGGTTTGGAGGAGAATTTGACGATACAGTGGGAGGTTTCCTGATTAGATAAATTGATAACCATTCTGATCTAGGTTAGAGTGCACGCTGAGTGTTTCTTTTCTCTCTCTCTTTGGCAGCGACCATGACCCGACCCTTGACTATGACTCAGTGACCAAGTTAACCGAACTTTCTTAAAACACTGGCTTTTGGATTGTCTGAGTTGCAAACCTCATTGCCACTCCTACTTTTACTCTTTTCTCCAGAACACCCCGTATTACTATGAACATCCACTTCCATTGGATAAAACCATCGTATGGTTATATACGAACTCGAAGGAACTTGTTCCAGATTCGTGGATGGTTTCCGGTTCTGGAGAAAATGAATAAGACTATTCAGTTGTCTTTTCCTTTTACCTCCTCTCAGGTTGCGAGTGCTCCTTGGATTAGGACGGTACACCTATTACGCTAATTGGATAGTCTTCTTCCAAACCATAGGCAAGTGTCGAACGGTAGGGAATGAAGAAAACCAATTAGCCTAACGATGGTATACAGAAGGTAATAAGTTAAGACAAATAAAGGGATTAGTAAGAGGGCAAAGTAAATTGCGACTGCTATTCATGACCAAACCAAGTATTTTATCGCCACTCCTACTTCACCTTTGTATTTCTCCAGGACACTCCGTATCACTACGAAGATCCACAGTTTATTGGATACTCCATCGTATGGTTATATACGAACTCGAAGGGACTTGTTCCAGTTCGGGGATGGATTCTGGTTCAGGAGAAATAGGAATAAGGTTTTATTCAGTTGTCTTTTATCTTTACCTTTTCTCGTGTTGCGAGTACTCCTAGTATTAGGGGAGTACACCTATTATGCTTATTGGATAGTCTTCTTCCAAACCATAGGCTGGTGCCGAACGGTAGGGAAGGAAGAAAACCATTTGACCTAAAGGGGTGTACAGAAGGTAATGACTAAAGACATATAAAGGGATTTGGAGAGATGGAAAAGAAATATACGGTTACAGTTGTGAATCTGATAATGGAAGAGGCATTACTTAGAATACCCGGATACCCCTTCGAAACATTTCCATGTTTCAGTTTCACTGTGTATTGTTAAAAAAAAGCTGATTTCCCAATTAGTCCTTGCTCCAGGGTATGTATTTACCAGGTTTGATACTCACATCTGTATGGTTTTACAGATGATGAGTGGGAGTAAGCTATTGGGAATTAGGTGATCATCCTCATTATATTGGGATTCGTTGTAATTGGTGATATCTGAGAAAATCGCCTGGGTTGTTTGCCGGATGGCAAATATTTGGTTTTAAATATCCGTTGGTATGCACCAATTTCAAATTGATATATCTGTACGTTTATTTTTATAAAGTGAGATATAACTTTTTGAAATTATATCCATAACATTTACCTATATCAGTGGATGGTTAGGTAAGGAGCATTAAACAGCGGTATAATTCTTCTTAACCATAAGTACAGTTTTCAACCTACGACACACAGGGAATGAGTTATTAGACTCAGGGGACTTATACAGAGTATTGTATGTTGTCCATGAGGACAGAGGGGTTGGTACTCGTACTATATTCTGTTTACTTATGACTTCTCTAGTTCTTAGACATGTGTTTCGTAGAAATGCAAGGTCTAAGTTTTGAAAAGTTATAGGTATAAGAATAAAGTAGAGAACCAGGTGCTGCAAGTATCAGGATTCTTCAAGGTGATCGAAGATGTAGATACTTGTGTATGGTATTCAGTTGATAGTAATGATTATGAGAACTTGCTTCTTTTTCAGGTTACTCATATCTGTATGTATTCCTAAGTTGAGTAATACTGATCGGCTTCTCTCCATTTAGTTGATATGCACTGGAGACAGCTGCATAATTTGAATCTGGTTCCAATTAAATCAGAGCCTCTGTTTCTATATTGGATATAGAATAGTTCATATCTTAACATTGTTAAGATACGGGGAGTTTTCCGGCTTATGCTCAAAACCAGACTTTGGATAACTTAAGGCACGTTTCTGTAATGGCTGTTTGTGGGTTGACCCGGGCTATGACGAGGGTTGACTTTCTACCATCTGGAAGATCAATAGTGATATTCTTCTTGACTTGCCACTGTTTTAGTAAAATGGATTTTTTTCAAAAAACAGAAGTGGGAGTATGGTAAAACTGGAAGTGATTCCAGAACCGCAAACGATTACTGAAAATTTGATATGAACATAAAGATTCGATCTGGTTTGACATTCTATTGGCCACTCCGCAGATATGGTGGGTAACCTCAGGCACCCGAGGGGTACTCCGGTAGCCTCAAGGACGGTGACAAGGAAATTCTTGTTTACCCAAACTTGACACTACTGTTGTTCCAGACTATGAGACCTGGCAGGAGGATGAGTATAGCGACGTTCTAAACTAGCTTTAGAAATGTACGTGTATATGACTCTGCCAGAGGGTTGTCGTAGTCAGTAGGAGCAGCGGAAGCATAGTGGACAAGTAGCTTCTGTCTATTTATGGACTAAAGCAGATATAGCGGAGATAGATCATCTATTTCTGATGTGACAGTCATAGGTTTGACTTCATCAGAATAAGGGGTGGATCTGTTAAGAAGGTAGTAGGGTGTGATGTATTGGTATTTGGATGACATACACAGAGTAGGAAGTGATATTCCTATACTACGATCGGTTATACTTTGGTTGTCACACAGTGGTTTCTCCACATAGGATATAGATATAATATCAGACATTCTGGTTACTAGATCTATGGTTTTAGATCTAGATTTGGGTAGTTTCCCAATCAGGGTACTTAGACAGCATTCTAAAGGTGTTTTAGAATGGACGACTCCTGGCACGGCAGTGTACCTGCAGGTGATGGAGTCACCCTCTCTAAAGGTGTCTTACAGACTAAAGGGGAGAGGGATGTGCATGATTGGCAGATCACTTGCTTAGGCAATTGAGTCAATCATGAAATGTCAAATACCATACCAGATATTGTTTCTTGCACTAGATGCAATAAGTTGATATTAATCCTATCCTGGAGAAACGTTCGGAAGCATTTTTGGACACAAGTGGATGTTCTAGGGAAATGATAACGGCGGCCTCCTTTAGGAGACAGTTATCATTCCAGGCTTCCAAGGTGACCTGGATGATAGAGTGGCTGTCAGAGTTATAGTTTTCCCTCAGACGAGGGGCAGTAATTTGGACAGGTGGTCCAAGTGGATACTGAGGGAGGTGTGGCACAGGATACTGGTTAAGTTCAGTTGACGATACAGTCTAAGAAGTTTGGATTTGGAGTTCATTTATGAACTAGGTCCCATCAGATATCCAAATATATTCTAAGACAGGTATTGCTCATTTCGGGAGATGGCTTTCTCTGTGAACTTGAGATAAAGAGAGACATAGAAAGAAACATCAGGGCGGATCCACTCACTGAGGCTATTCCTCGAACGCAACAGTTTCGCAAACGGGCTTTATGAGACTGATTAGTAGAGGGTTGGGTGTTCGGTATCTCATGGGCTGTGAGTATGCGACATCGCAATAATTAGCCTTGAGTGCAAGTGGGAGATTGTTGGATATAGTGCCCTCAGAGTCAATTATTGGATCACAGGAACGTGATTGCAATGATTGAGGGAGGACCTATGCCGGTAGGACAGTCTTACTCGATATGATAGTATGCTATCTGGTTTATCTTTATCATCGTGTACTACTTTAGGTGACCTTACAGGTCGCTATTACATATTGATAGAGCCCTTAGGATTCTTGCTTGACTACCAGCAGTATGATGGCGATCATATACGTGGGAGCTGGGGTCTATAAGCACATCCTTAAAAAGTCCCTAGTCGTGGGAGTTTCGAGACTGGGCATCGATACTCCATTAGTAGACTAGTGTATACAGTCGAGACCCCGACGAGGGACGGTGGCCGGTCTCATAAGTCATTGGTGTCAGTTGGATCACTTAAGATGTATACAGGTGCTCATTGGGTTATGAGTACACCGGACAGGACTCGCCGGGAACATGCTAGTTGGTATTATACCTGACGTCGGATGGCAGTTCCCTGGTGACATGTGTACAGGTTAGTTCATCGACCTGAGATCGTCATTTGTCTCGTGTGAGTTCCCACTGTGCTTTGATTATTACCCTACCACGGCTCAAAGGAGTCGTGCAAACAGGTTTTAGTTGGGTACAGTCCTGAGCCACATGGAGGTAGTGAGCGGATCGGCAGGGGTTTCGTTTCTCCCGGTATTGGGGGTGAGATCGCGCTGTGTCTAGGAGAGCCATTACACGAAGTCCTTAGCCAAGACAGGAGATTTACTGGTAGGTATTCCAGTAGTATCTCAGGGTGTTCCGGGCTACACTCCGACATGACTTGTACCGCTTTTGGGGGTCTGACTTTTACCAACCCCCTAGTCTCGCCATGCGATACTCATAGACGAACGGACCGAACTGTACGGATATTGTCACTGACAGGCTCAGTAGGGTGTCAGGATGAGTTCGCCCATCGACCTCCTTTTTGGTCAATACCTGGTAGCCCGTTACGTACGGCTAGTACCACTGACGTGCTAGTGGTTAAATCTACAGCCAAAGTATTGACGAGTCTTTAGAGTCCCCCACAGACAGTTTCTCAAGTTTTGGGCGAAACGTTGTAGAGGTCATATGATATATGGCAGGGTCCGATCATATACGTGCAGTAGTGCACGGATCATGATCGGACGGATCATACTAGTGGGCTTTGGTTTAAGCCGGATCCTAATATTAGATTTGTTAGATTACTTTAGTCTCATCGCATTCGCATTCAGTCGGAATGCGGATGCAGGTATGTATATACAGGTGAGAGGTATCCTTGTGATCCGTCATGAGTTTACTTTAGATGTTGCCGTATCTTTTTGTTGTTGTAAACAATTGGGTTAATGTTTACATATGGAAATTATGAGCTAGAAATCATCATTAGAAGCCTTAATTGTGATACATGCACAAGTGATGTCTCATGGTCTCTTTCTTTATGCATGTGTCACATTATTTGATGGATTTGAGTCTTGATATGATAAGCAGAGAGAGAGGGGCTGCCATGATATGGTTTTGGTCTTGTATTTTTTCATGACACTCTCTCTTTTTTATCATAAGAAACACACAAAAGAAAAGGCTTCTTCTTCTTCCTCCTCCTCTAGCTCACAACCTCCATTAATGGCATCATCTCTAACCTCCATCCATACACTCTCATGTGATGAGAATCAATGGATGCTTGAGACAAAGTAATCACGCACATTCTCTACATCGCCTTGGACACGTCGGCTAGCGAACTTCGTGCCTGAGTTGCTTCGGACGAAGCGGGATCCCGTAAAAAGACTCGATGATGTGGTTCCCTTTCCGATGAGGAGATCGAGACCGGAGATGCCGCGAGAAGCTTGGGATGGTGGCCAAAGACCGAAGGACACGGATCGATCGGTCTAGCTTTCCAACCCTTTCTCTAGTTGCTAGTTGTAGGTTAATGGCTAGATCCGGATTTATAGTATACGATAGCGCCACTTTCTAGTTTAGAAAAAGTTTTCGTTTCCGCATTTTGGCCTCGGACAGACGGCCGGGACGCTACCGTAGACTTACAAGTTCTTTGGTGATATGAATACAGGGTAGTCTGTAGACCTGAGATCGTCATAGTATCTTGTCTTCTTCCTATTGTGCTTTAATTACTACCCTACCGCGGATTTAAAGAGCCGTGCAAACAGGTTTTAGTTGGGTACATCCCGAGCCAAATAGAAGAAGTGAGAAATCGGAAGGGATTCGTCTCTCCCGGTATAGGGAGTTGATATCGTACAGTGCACAATTGGCTATAACCATAAGTCCCTGTCAGGGCAGATAAGATTTACTGATAAGTGTTATCAGTAGTTTCTCAGTTGCTTATGAACTTAAAATTGGCATGACTTATCGGGTTATTGGGAGTCAGACAGTTTCTACCTCCCAGACCTGGTATGAGATGCTCTTTGATGAAAAGACCGGACTGTACAGTGAATGTCACTGATAAGCTCTGCAGGGTTCGGATGAGCTTGCTTGTCGACCTTCTTTCAATTAATATCTGGGTAGCTGTTACATGCAGCTAGTACCGCTGACGTGCTTATAGGTTATGGATGTGATCCTAACTTACTACCAGCATATTGTTGAGTTTTTAGAGTCCCACACAGAGGTTTTCCGACTCAGGCGAAACAATGTAGAGTATGTATAGTGATACATACGGGTGCGTATAGTGATACGTGCTGGAGTTCGATTAAACATGTGTATTTGATACACGTATGTTAATCGGACGTTTTAATTATACTAGCCAGTTTATAAACAACCAGATTATTAAATTAAAGGTTGATATAATATATATATATATATGAGAATAATGGAGGAAAGATGCCATAGGAGGGAATTTCCTCCTATGGCGTCGAAAAAATACACCCTCCCTCATTTTTTCCGCCGATCGGCACCCACCATCTTCATCGTTATCATCTAAGATATGGGTACACCAAATTTTATGTGATTCTACAACCTTTTCATCATTGATTTAGCAATGTAAAAAGTTCTATTGTCGGTAAATCGTTAATTTTGAACCCACTAAATCAACGGTGAAAAAGTTGTAGAATCACATGAAATTTGGTGTACCTACATCTTAGATGATAACAATAAAAATGGTGGGTGCCGATCATCAGAAAAATGAGGGAGGTTGTATTTTTTCGACACCATAGGAGGAAATTCCCTCTTATGACCTCTTTCCTCTATTAAGCTATATATATATATATATATATATATATATATATATATATATATATATTCTAGTTTCATGTTCACTTTATATTTTCTCTCTCACATTTGAAATATGTATTTGATACATGGATTATGTGTATATGATACATTATTCTAGTAGGACACCTCAATTCTTTATGGTTGATAAAGAAAATGAGAAGATGAGAATAGAGTAGTATGGAATTTTCTAGTTTCTTTTAGAAATAAAAGAAATTCCTAGAATGGTTTTTTCTTCTTATCTCATTCATTTCATCTTTTTCATAATCTCTCTTGAATTTTCTTGGAGATAAAAAGAGAAACACTTGAGAGGAAATATTGTGAGCTAAATCTACATCTTCTTCATCTTATATTTCTAGCAAATTTATGAGAGTGGGTTGCTTCACAATGGTTTCTTTTGTGAAGTAGTAGCTTGGGTTTAGTTTTCCTCAAAGTGGATCATCTTTGAAAAAGAGATCTTCTTGCAAACTCGATCCATATCACTTGGAGCCTACAAGGGGTTTTCCGCAATTGGACGGACACGCTATAAAGGTTGTAGCAAGCTCAAATTCCTCTCTAGATGTTTCAAGTTTATGTGTTTGGGTTAGATTCTAGTGTATGGATGATTTAGCTCTCTAGATTTTTTAAATTATACATTCCTCTGTGTTTTTAAATTGTTGCTTGGTAAGCATGACATCCTAACAGGAAAAACGACGGTTTGGTTGGATTCAGCGATTCCGATTATGCGGGTGATCTTGATAGACGAAGATCGATCACCGGTTATATATTCTCCTTGGAAGGATGTGTCATCAGTTGACGTGTTACATTATAGCCTACGGTAGCATTATCTACGACGGAGGTGAAGTATATTGCCATTGTTGCAGCTATTAAGTAAGCGATCTGGTTTAACAGACTATTTTCGGAACTTGGTATTCAAAAGGATACCATAATAGTTTACTGTGATAGCCAAAACGTGATTTACTTAATGAAAGATCAGATGCATCATGATAGAACGAAGCACATTGATGTGAGGTATTGATTTGTACATGAAGTCGTTGAGAAAGAAGAGATTATTATGAAGAAAGTTGGCGCGGCGGATAATTTGGTCGACATGTTGATGAAGTCTCTTTCAGTTGTTAAGTTTGAGCATTGCTTGAATTTTATTGGAGTGTGTCGCACTCATTTGAACCCTTGAGGGATTTTGTGGTGAAGATGGAGCTATTATTAATTTTGATGGAGGAGTATGTGGGAATGTGATAGAAGGTGATGTTGGATATATGTATGCCCTAGAGGCCATTATATGTATAGTGGATACTTGGACATGTGTGTGTGTGTGTGCACAGATGACTTTCTTGCTCGACATGATAGTATGCTATCTGGTTATACTTTATCTTGACTTGTTCATTTGATCATGCATCTTACTCTTTTGGTACATGTTGATAAAGCCCATAGGATATATGCTTGACTACTGGGACTATGATGCAGATCATACTAGTGGGACGCGTGTAGTTTATAAGCATATCCTTGAACTGTTCCTAGTCGTGGGTGTGTCGAGACAGGGCATCGATATTCCAGAGTAGACTAGCGTATACCATTCTTGTCCCATATGATGGGAGATGGATGATCCCATATCCATCTGGTGTGGTGACAACAAAGATTGTATACGGGTGCTCAGTGGAGACTGGGTACACTGAACGAACTCGCCGAAAACTCCTATGTGGTATTATATCTATCGTCGGATAGCAGTTCTCAGGTGACACTGGTACAGGTTAGTTTGTAGACCCGAGATTGTCATAGAGTCTTGTGTGTCCTCCCACTGTACTTTGATCTCACCCTACCACGGCTCTACTGAGTCATGCAAATAGGTGGATTTTTGGTACAGTCTCGAGACACATGGAGGAAATGAGCGATAGGAGAGGTTTCGTCTCTCCCGGTATTGGGGGTTGATGTTGCGCCATGCTCGATTGTCTATAACAGCAAGTCCCTGGCCAGGGCTGCTGAGATTTACTGATAAGTGTTATCAGTAGTTTCTCGATCTGTTATGAGCCATACACCGGCATGACTTATTGAGTTATTAGGGTCGATGATACCATCCCTAGACTCGATATGCATCATATCTGACGATGAGACCGGACTGTACGGTAAGTGTTGCCAGTTGTCTCGATGGAAGTTTTGACAGGTTTGCTTGTTTTTCTTCTGATCGCTCAATACCCGGGTGGCCGTTACGTTTAGCAGACCGCTTGCGGCTTGTGGGTGATTGATATGATCATCACCTACTGCTGGCGTATTGACGAGTCTTAGAGTCCCACAAAAGAGTTTTCTAGCTCAAGCAAAACGATGTGGTGTGCATATGAGATATGCGCAAGAGCTCGATTAAATGCGTGTATGTGATACCGTATATTAATCAGGAGTTTTCTATTGGTCGGGTCGTATGTGATATGACCAGTTTATTAAATCAAGTATTGATTTAATATTGACTTTTAGCTCATTTACATAAACCATTTTTCTTTTTGATGTATGCATGGATTCATGCACATGATGATGTGAATGCACACATACATACATACATTGTATCATGGTTGTTGATACACTTGTGATGGCAATGCAAGACTCACATGGAACTAATATGTATATATATTTATTTTTGAGTTAAAGAAAAAGAAAATTAATTCATGGTTAATAATTCTACACACTTCTTTATTTAACCTTTGCTTTGACCATGAGTTAACTTTCCTTAGTTGCTTTAAACTCTAAAATAAATATCTAGATATTTAGTTACCATAGTTAAATGAGAGTGTGACTTTCATTTATATTTTCTATTCCCTTTTTATTAAGAGATTATCACAAAACTTGAGCTCAAGCTTTGCCATCTTCATGTTCTTCCTCTCTCAAGCTCTCTTGAGTTTTCCTTTGAGTGAGGTAGATAAAAAGAAAGGGTTTTGAAGTGAGAAAACAAACCATATCATCATTCTATACTAGTTTAGCCATTAGTGTAGAGTGTTTGCTTCATCTTCATTCTTGATCAAGTGAAGCTTGGAGCTTTGAACAAAGGGACTTCGGGTGGATCATCGTGGACTAGGAAGGTTTCAAGCAAGCCGGTTCAAACTCCAGGAGATCTAAGGAGTCAAGGAGGGAAGTCTACAAAGGTTGAATTATTTATCTCTTAGTATAGATTACCTCTAGTATGTGATACTAATTAGATGTTACCCTAATTTTTCTAGTCTGATTTATGGTTAGTTTGCTTAGCACCTCCTAAAAATTTTATAGTGGCATATGTGATGCTTCCAAACGCTAGGCATGGTGCTAAGGAAACCCCAACAGTGGTATCAGAGCCAAGCTAGAAATTTAGAGATGATATTATAACTATTACGAAAACGAAAACAGCTCCAAAAAATACGATATTTAGAAACCCTAAAAATAGTTGTCTGTTGTTTTTAAAAAAGCCGTCTAAAAATTATTTTAGCAACTGCAGAAGTTTATATATGATGTACTGAAGGTTAGTTATATATATGCCCTAGAGGCCATTGTTGTACATATGATGTATATTATAGTGGATGCTTGGATATATATAGAGAGGACTTTCTTGCTCAACATGACAGTATGCTATTTGGTTTCACTTTGTCTTAACATGTTGACTTGTATTGGTTTACTGTCTTGCTCTCACATGTTGATAAAGCCTTTAGGATATGTACTCGACTACTGGGATTATGATGCAGATCATACTAGTGGGGTCAGGGTATTCCAAGAGTATATCCTATAACTGTTCCTAATCGAGGGTGTATCGAGACAGGGCAACAATACTCCAGACTAGACTAGCGTATACGCATCTTGACCCGTATGATGGGCGATAGATGATCCCATATCCATCGGTGTTTGACATCAAAGATGGTGTACGGGTGCTCAGTGGAGACTAGGTACACTGAACGGACTCGCCGAGAACTCCTAGATGGAATTATACCTATCGTCAGATAGCAATTCTCTGGTGACACTGGTACAGGTTAGTCTGTAAACCCGAGATCGTCATAGAGTCTTGTGTGATTCCCACTGTGCTTTGATTTCCATCTTACTACGTTCATGAGAGTGTGCAAAACGGTGGCTTTTGGGTACAATCCCGAATCACATGGAGGCAATGAGCGATAGGAGGAGTTTCGTCTCTCCAGGTATTCGGAGTTGATGTTGCGCTGTGTTCGATTGGCTATAACTGGAAGTCCCTGGCCAGGGCTGATATGGAGTGCTACTGGTAAGAGTTATCAGTAGTTTCTAGACCCGTTATGAGCCTCACATAGACACGACTTATCGGTTACTAGGGACTGACGTTTACCACCCCTAGACTAGATATACGACATATCAGACGAAGAGACCGGACTGTACGGAAGTGTTACTGATTGGATTCACAGGAGTATGTACAGGCTTGCTTGTTGATCTTCTGATCGCTCGATACCCGGGTGGCTGTTACGTTTAGCTGACCTCTTGCAGCTTGTGGGTGTTTGATATGATCATCACCTACTGCCGGCATATTGACGATTCTTTAGAGTCCTACATAGAGGTTTCCTGGCTCAGGCAAAACGGAGTAGGAGCACATATGTGATATGTGCGGGACCGAGACTAATACGATATGAGATACCGTATTCGATTCTCGCGATATGTGATATCGGCCGGCTATATGTGATATAGCCGGGTTATCGGATCAAGTGTTGATTCGATAAAATGGTACATGTTATATTAGTCGGTTATATGTAATATAGCCGGATTATCGGATTAAGTGTTGATTCGATAATTTAATGTATAATTATATATGTGATATATTACATTGCATTAACTAATATAAGCTCTCTTTATTGATTCTTTTTATCACTTGGTAATACATTAATGTATATGCGATATATGTTAAATGTATTATTTTCTTTTGTTACATTAAATATTATATATGTGATATATAATATTGTTACATGTTAGGGTTACAAATGCAACTAGGGTTATGAGATTAAACCATGTTAGGGTTTGAATTAGGGTTAATGTTTTGGATTAAGTTTTGGATAAGCTTTGAGGAAGCTTCATGATGGTTTGACTTAGTCCACTCTCTTTGATATTTTTAGAAGATATTTGTTAACCCAACCCAAACCTTAACCCATGGTTTATTCTCTACAAGGGTTAAGCATGTCATGCTTAACCCTAGGTTGCAATTGTATCCACAACAATAATTCATTATTCATCACAAAAGAAACTTCATCTTCTTCTTCTTCTCTTGGAAAAGCTTTTCTAGCTTTTGGTTTGTGATGATTTAAAGTGAGTTAAAGAAAACAAAAGAGAGCAAAATTCCTACTTCATCATCCTTGTATATTCTAACCACTTAGATTAGGGTGTTCACTTCACTAATACCTAATTAGAGAAGTGTGAGCTTGGGTTAGTGTTGCTTCAAAGTAGATCATCTTAGAAAAGGAAGACTTCAAGCAAGATGCCTCATTCACCTCATGGAGCCTCTCTAGAGTCCGGGTTCTTAATGATCGCAGCGAAGGGACTTCAACTCGGAGCTTATAAAGTGAAGGAACGGACTACAAAAGTTGTAATCCCCAACTCTTAGAAGTAAATTTGTTTACTTGGTTGTTTGGTTTGATTCTCTGGTTTAAGATCCTAGGTTTAGGGTTATCTGTAATGGCAAATTTTAAAATTGGCATGGGAGATGCCACCCGAAACCTTGCTGCCGTTGTAGGTATCCTAATAGTGGTATCAGAGCCAGGTTAGAGAATTATACGGATAAGTATAGGATTACGAAACCGAAACAACTCCGAAACACCCGTATCGAAACCCTAGTTTCTGTCGAAATTTTTCAGGTGTCAAAAAACTTTCCAAACAGTTGCAGAATCATGTATGAGACATATAGTGAACATGACCAAAATTTGGACCCCTGTGCTCGGATTTTGGCCGAGCACATTGAAGCCGGCCCCTATGAGGGATTTGGGCTCCAGATTTTGGTCATGGTTTGGTCTCTGGGGTTTGGTACTTCAGGTGTTGTTTGTTTTTTCTAAATTTGTATGTGATGTTATCTTTATCCAAAGGCAAATTCGGAGTGTTTCGTATTCGTAATTCTAGTTTCTGTTTCGATTATTTTAGACGGTATTAAAAAGTTCAAACGGATATTAAATACCCACTTTTTCCCTTACTGAAATTTTTTCAAGAGTTGGATCTTTTCATAGTTAAAGAACATTCAAATAGCATGCAAATGACGCGGTGGACCCTCTAGAAGAACAAAACCTTAACTCGATTATGTGACCGTCAGAACTACCTCTAAACCCTAGGGTTTGTGGTAGTTCAGCGTTGCCACATGTGAGGCGTTGGTTTGACCCTTCTACGGCTGGTCCATTGGTACTGTGGCATGTGATGGATGCTTTTAAACTAAGTTCAAGTGTTGAGCATTTAGGGAAATTTTGGGTGTTTGTTGATTCGATCGGAATGTTTAACGTCGTCTAACTTTTTCTGTAATGTGATACAATATGTGGAATTCATATAGTTAGGCATAAAATCCGTAATATGTGATATTTCGGGTTTACGATGTCTAAAGTGATAGTGGATTCCAAATGTTGTAGTTTTTCACTTTCTTTTCTGGGACCGTAAGTGTAATATGTGGTATATCACCTTTTTCGTTGCTATATGTCAACGACAATTGTGATAGGCATATTTACTTACGTTGATGACATGTGATGTTAAGTGTTGCTGCAATATGTTATATTGGATCGTCGTGTTCTGAATAGCCGGGGTTTTATGTGGGATGAGAGTTTTTATTTTCATTCATGTAAAATTCATTGTATATAATATTCTTTTATTGGGGCACTTCCGGGTTGAGGATGATATCACCATTGTATAATATTTACTTTTCCGCATTAGGATAGACCCAAGGAGGGGAGCACAAGTAATCGGCTTCTAGGGTCCAGTGGGAGGCCATCTCGAGGAGTCGAGACCGGGTCTTCTAACCCTAAAATTGGAAGGTTGCTTTCCACTCTCGTAGGGGTCTAGGGATGTGGGTTTGGCTATTCATCGCGACCGTGGAATCCGTGTTTTATACAGGCTCAAAATAAAACACGGACAATCTAGTATATCCAATATTTCATATGTTTTTTCTGCTGCTGATATACTGTGATGCGGTCATATTATATGCGTGAGACGAATGCTTTATTATTGTATATATGATATATAATAAACGTTGCTTATGTTTTGCACCCACGCTAGTCCCGCCCCGGTATGCCATTAGTTAAGTAACCTAACGGTGCATAACGGGACACTGTGGCGAATGCGGATGGCATAAGCGTACGTTGTATTTTCGTTTCTTCTGTGATGCTTAGGAAGCTTAAATGATGGGATTCATTAATGAGATTAATGAAAGAAAGAAACCTAAAAGATGTTGTAGAATCAAATTTATAAAAAGGATAGCTCTAGTTCTTGCTTTGCATAGCGGTATTCCTTGTAGAATATCCAGCACCTTATTCGATAAGGAAAGAGCCGAGATCCCTTCACCGAGAGTGACCTCTTTAGAAAAACTAGCAGATGCTACAACTCACACGGTTATGTTTTTGATTTCTTCCATAGTTCTTACTTTGCATAGCGGTATTTTTGAAATATCCCGCACCTTATTCGATAAGGAAAGAGCCGAGATCCCTTCACTGGGAATGACCTCTTTAGCAAAACTAGAAAAAGCCTCAATAACACTCCTTTTCAAAATCACTTGTTTCTACAACGATATCAAGTTCATTACGCTCATGGTTTTTTGAAAAACATGCGTAGCCCTCCGTCATTTCAGATAAGTACTACTTAGTATTCGTGCTACGTTTGTTGACTATGTTAAGGCGTAGTATGCGTTAACTAATTAGTGTTTATCTGCTAAAACGTGATATGTGATTGGATTAGGGTAGTCATACGACTTTGTTGACTAATTTAAGGGTCGTGCGGGTGGGTTTAATTCAATCGGGAAATGACGGGTTGAACTTGGCTAGCAATTATGATTTGTTGACTATGTTAAGGTCATAAGTTGCTAGGGGCAAAAGTATTATTGGGAATTTCAAGTGTTGAAATTTGCAATGAGATTGCATACCTACTATGAGATAGTTGGATCCTGATATCCACTGTGAGTATGAGTTACTCCTGGGAGAATTTTACACATGACAATTAGCCGATCAAGTAGGTGTCTAGAAAGGTGTTAACGGAGTTATGCCTCTTGAAAAACAAGGTTTATTTTAATTAGGTCCGTGCGAAAGCACGGGGAACCTCCCTCAAAGTACCAACACTGACCTGGCTGAAAGATTGGCGAACTTGTAAGGTGTAATTAATCCCGGCTAGTCTTACATTTTAGGATTTTAAGGAAGATTTGATAAAACCAGTGGGAGCCATCCTGATTAGATAAGATCATAACCAATTTAATCTTGCAAGAGCATACGCTAAAGTGTTTTCCTCTCTCTCTCCAGATAGCGACCATGTCAGGCCTTAATCAAGATAATAATATAGATGTATTGACCGAACCCGCTTGTTATACTGAGCAGGGGAACGTTGGTCCCGCTCCAACTTATAATTGTTATAAGTCCGAGCAGGGAATAGGAGAATATCCGGATTCTCACGCTGCCCAAACGAAGAATAAGTATGTTGATGTATCTTCTTCAGGTGTGTTAGTTATCGAGAACTGTTTCTCAGTTCACTCTACGTCCTGGGTATTAGATACCGGATCAGGATCCCACATATGTAATATGTTACATGGGCTACGTAAAGGTAAGGAACTGGGAGAGGGTGATCATTCCGTAAGAGTAGAGAATGGTGCAAATGTTGCAGCCAAGGCTGTTGGAGAATATCACTTTGTGTTACCAAATGGTAATACATTGATTCTGAACGAATGTTATTACTTTCCGACCCTGATATGCAATCTTATATCAGTTTCTTTATTGAGTAAGGAAGGATATAATTTTGTAGTACAGGATAATGTTATGAACATCTTCCTGAATCAAAATTTGATTGGATCAGGCTCGTTAAATAATGGCATATATGTTCTCAATCAAACTACAGTACTTAATGTGCAAAACACACATAAGAGGAAGAGTTCAGAAATGAACGAATCCTGCTTATGGCATTGTAGACTAGGTAACATCAATGCGACACGACTGGCTAAGTTACATAAGGATGGATATTTGAATCCGTTCGAATTTTCATCTTATGACACTTGCCAGTCATGTCTCAAAGGCAAGATGACCAAAAATCTGTTTAGTGGACACGGAGAAAGAGTTATGGAACTCTTGGGACTTATACATAGTGATGTATGCAGTCCCATGTCTATACATGCCAGGAATAGTTCCTCATACTTCATTACATTCACTGACGATCTCTCAAGATACGAACATGTGTTCCTGTTGAAACACAAGTCTGAAGCTTTTGAAAAATTCATAGAATATAAACACGAAGTAGAGAACCAAAAAGGTAAAAGTATTAAGATCTTTCGATCTGATCGAGGAGGAGAATACTTGAGCAATGAGTTCCTGGACTATCTAAAAGAGAATGGGATTCTCTCTCAGCTTACTCCTCCCTATACACCACAGCACAACGGTGTATCGGAGTGGAGGAATCGCACCCTATTAGATATGGTGCGCTCTATGATGAGCGCTGCTGAGTTGTCTATTTCCTTTTGGGGCTATGCGCTTGAGACAGCAGCATGCCTATTGAATCAAGTTCCATCTAAATTTGTACCTACCACACCATATGAGATATGGAGCGGGAAGAGACCATATTTTAAACGAGTTAAGATATGGGGTTGTCCGGCCTATGTCAAAAGGCAAAATCCGGACAAACTCGAGGCACGATCAGTTCTTTGCAAGTTTGTGGGATATCCTAAAATTTCCTAAGGATATATTTTCTACCACGCTGAGGAGCAAAAAGTGTTTGTTTCTCAGTATGCCACCTTTTTAGAAAAGGAATTTCTTACTAAAGAAATTAGTGGCGAAGAGGTAGAGCTGGAAGAAGTTCCAGCAGCACAAACTACAACTGAAGATTTAGTGGAACCAGAGGATTCGATAGTTCCCGACAAACCCCAGCCTCTCCTCCGATCTAGTAGGGTTCCTCATCCACCTGAGAGATACTACGGTTTTATCATTGATAGTGGGAGCGAGGATTGCATCATGGAAGATGATGACCCAACTAGCTTCGAGTAGGCCATCACGAGTGGAGACTCTGTGAAATAGCTGGATGCAATGCGATCTGAGATGGAATCCATGTACACCAACAAAGTATGGACTTTGGAAGTTGCTCCTGAAGGGGTAAAACCCATTGGAAGAAAATGGATCTTTAAGAAGAAACTTGGTGTAGATGGAAAAGTTGAGACTTTCAAAGCTAGACTTGTTGCAAAGGGTTTTCGTCAACGACCACGTGTGGATTATGACGAAACCTTTTCTCCAGTGGCTATGCTTAAGTCCATCCGGATCCTACTTGCCATTGCTGCATACCATGACTACGAAATCTGGCAGATGGATATTAAGACCGCCTTTCTAAATGGTGATTTAGAGGAGTGCGTATACATGACTCGGCCAGAGGGCTTCGTAAATAGTGGGAGCAGCGGAAAAGTGTGCAAGCTGCTTAAATCCATTTACGGGTTAAAGCAGGCGTCGCGGAGTTGGAACATCTTTTTTGATGTTGTAGTCAAAGAGTTTGACTTCATCAAAAACGTAGATGAACCTTGTATCTACAAGAAGGTTGTAGAGACTAAGGTTGTCTTCCTCGTATTGTACGTGGATGACATACTCTTGATAGGAAATGATGTTCCTATGCTGCACTCAGTCAAGCTCTTCTTATCACATAGATTCTCAATGAAAGATCTAGGTTACATTTTAGAGATTAAGATCTATAGAGATAGATCTAAAAGGATACTGGGATTGTCCCAATTCAGGTACATTGACACCATACTAAAGAGATTTAGTATGGAAGAATCCAAGCGTGGGAACCAACCCACGATCTCTGGACTCACTCTCTCCAAAGAGATGTCTTCTAAGACTGATTTGGAGAGAGCTCACATGCAAGGGATACCCTATGCTTCGGCAGTAGACTCTATCATGTATGTGATACTATGTACCAGACCCGATGTAGCATACTCATTAAGTGTAGTGAGTAAGTATCTAGCAAATCCAGGAGAGAGTCACTGGACAACTGTGAAGAACATTCTCAAGTACTTGAGAAGGACTAAGAAGATGTTCTTGGTGTATGGTAACGGAGAACTCCAGGTAGAGTCCTTTACCGATTCAAGCTTCCAAAGTGATAAGGACGACTCTAAGTCGCACTCGGGATTTGTCTTTACCCTGAATGGAGGGACGGTTTGTTGGAAGAGTTCCAAGCAAGAAATCGTGGAAGACTCGACGATGGAGGCAGTAAATCCCCATTTCCATTCTAATAAAAGTTTCCTATTCTCTGATTTCCAGTGGTTTCTTTTCTTTTTCCTTCATATTTTGAATTGGTTGTTTAAGCCTAATATTTATATTTTTCCAAACCCTAAAGGTTAAAACCCAAGATTTAAAACCAAAACCAATTAAACTAAAACCTAAACTAAAACCCTTACTAAATTTTTCCCCAGCCCTTACTGTTTTTTTCCCCAGCCCTCATCATTTTTCCCCGGCCCGTCCCCTTAAAATTCCCTCAGCCCACCCAGTTTTCTTTGGAGATTATATTTTTTTTAGTGAGCCGGCCCACTTCTTCAGCCCACTCCCCAAAACCCATGCCCGTTTCCTCATTACCCGACCCGACCCCACTCCTATTCATCTTCCCCCTTCCTCTAACGGTAATGTGCACTATTCACGCGCGCGATCCCATATCTCCGCCGCGTTTCACGCCCACGCCCACGCCTCCGTTGACGCGACGTTACACCACGACTCCAATCCTCATTCTCTTCCTCACACCCCCACCTCCCTTCTCTGTTGTTTCAAAACTAATCCCTCATCTCTCACCCTCACATAAACTCACCGAGCACCAAAACTTTTCCTCACTTCGCCGCTGGCGACGACCCTCAACGACCCCCTCAGAGATCCCTCTCTCCTCCTCCACCAATCTTCTCCCTCTACGACTCCATCTTCAAAAACCCGAGCCCTGCCAATCCCCTGCACGCCCAAACCCAATTGCAACCGAGCTCGGCCACCTTACACCCCTCGAAGCCGGCGAACTCCCCACCACATCGCCGACCTCCACCTCCTCAGCATCATCACCATCACAACAATCCCCAGCCCCACTGCTTAACCTATTCCCCTCTTCAAAATTCCAAAACCCATTTTCAAATATTTTTCCCTCACTGTGAATTTCACTGTTGCACTTCGCCGGAGCGCCGCCGCCGACCATCGTCAATCTCAGCACTACTCAAGAGATCCACAGAGCCTACTCTACACTTCCAGCGCGCACAAGACGACTCCGAGAAACTCCGACGTAAAACCCGTGTTTCGAAGCGAGCTCGCGAGAATCCGTTACACGGCGTACGTCACGCGTCCGTGACGCCACTGCTGCCGTGCGACCCCGAGATTTTTTCCAGGCAAGTGTTTACTTGCTTCATGCTAATATAGTTGTGTTACAAACCTAGATCATATAGTTTATAAACTTACCGATTACCAATATGTATCATGACCTAGGTGTTCGATGCTAGTCTCTCATGGAAATGATTGTTTATTTTGACGGAAACTGAAAATTTTTGTTGGCCCATTGGATGATAAATATCGTGTATGAATCTCGCTGGAAAATACGATTGTTAGTGACAAAAATTGATACCCCCAAATATGCCGTTAAAACTAGAATTTTCTCATACCTGGAAACGAATAAAATCACCATAAATTACATATATACTGAAAAGATGCGTTCGAGGGCTTAAATCGAAGCCGACTCGACGAAATTTAACCCTATGTAAAATTCTAATGATTTCTGTTCTGTAACCATGATGATAATTAGGTCGGAATGCGACTCTGGACTGCAGTCCAGAGCGTTTCTGATTATTGTGTTCTGTCCCAAGACCTGTGTCACTGTGTTTCCTGAAGTAGTATGTTACGGAACTTTACCATAGATTAAATATAATTCTGTTGGCTAAACAAAACAAGTGGCTCCATTCCGTTTCATCTCCTTTTGCTATTTTAAACTGTATTTAAAAGGGCAGAACGTATAACTGTCCAGAACAGATTCTGAAATGACACACTGAGGTTAAACTGTGTATAACTTTCAACGTACAGATGCGATTGAGGATCCGTCTGTTGCGTTGAATACTCTATTGAAAACCCTAGATTTCATTTAACTGTAACATCGCTAAATTCTGAGCCCAACTGGGTGCAATTTGTGTCGCGAAACGGACGTTCAGTTCTGAAACTGAATTTCCAGCCGCGAGCACTTAAAATGAAACAGCTATATCTTGAAAACCGGAATCCCGATTAAACTGAAACAAATTTTGATGAATTTCTGACTGAGTGTACTATTTGTCTTACTTGTATCATTTTTCTGAATTCTTAACATATTAATTTATGCAATTTATGTAAGTTAATGACATGCATGTTGATTCATAACATACAGAGCTTATTGGTAGCATACAATACATATATCATACCCTTGCCATATACTCAGTGTTAGTGCGTGTGGACATTGCATTATCGTGCGTGATAGATGTTGGTGTAGGAGTGACGAGTACACCAATGGAAAGTGAATATTCGTGACAGTGATTGATACAGTGAACAGTGATAAAACCGTGCCATTGGTATACTTGTACACAACTAGATCAATATCATAAATAGTGTAAACCTGGGGGAAAAGGGGAAATCAAAGTGGAAAGAGTATCGTATTTAGCGGGACCGTGTTTAGAGGATGATCATTCGAACCGTGATACTGATACGTGTAGGATAGGATCTAGCGATCCGGCTGACAGGGTTATGTCCCGGGCATGTGGGCCGTTGTCTCGGGTATGTACGAGACTCTTGTTAAACATGATCCTCCTTCCACTATGTGATTTCAAATATGACCTAGAGACCGATAGGGACACATAACATATTCTGCATCATATAGTGACATAGTGATTACTTGTATTGTTCCTACACCAGTATTACCTCATATACCTGTTTCATCTTATTATTATAATATTGTTATTGTGTCGCTCTGACGACCTGAGTATGCATATGCTCAGATTCCGCGGGAGGACCAGCACAGGAGACGGATCTACCCTTTGAGTTCACGGAGATATAGTTTGGTGTACCTTCTTCATTTACTGCTTTCCATAAAAGTGATCGTGAGATTGAACTTGGTTAGTTATTGTTCTTATTATCTGTAATTTGTGAACAATGAAATTTTAATGTAATAAATTAGTGATGTGATTCCTTTAATACTGTGCTTTATTTACTGATTACCATGTAGTGCTAGAAGCCGAAGTGTGACTACGGCGGGATGATTCCTTGACCGTAGGAGCATGGCTGGCCTAGTCATCCCTCGTTTTCCGTATTTTGGGAAGCGGGGCGTGACATGGTTTAGTTGGTATCAGAGCTTGTGTTTAGTATCAAGGAATAACATTAACTATACTGTATTACGTTATTCTTGTTTCACTACTCTTGATTTTCCTCCTTGAATCTGATCCTATCCTTTTGAATCCTCCAGTGATATGACGTCCCCGAACGACCCCTCCTCGGACTCCAGCTCTCAGGACCGCACGGAAAGAATACTCAGTGCACTGACCACTCTCGCGGAAGCTCAGGAGAGGAAGACAGATTTGCTTACTGAGGGACTCAGGGCGATTACCGCCGCAGGAGGACCCTCCGCACTCATTACCGCCCCCGAGGGCGCTACTCCACTAGCTTATCAGGCTAGAGCTGGTACCGTATCAGACTTCCGACGGTTAAACCCAGCTGCATTCACAGGGCTAGCTGAACCCCTTGAGGCTGAGCAATGGCTGGTAAACATGGAGAATTTATTGACAGCCGCCAGGGTTCCAGAGGAAGACAGAGTGGACGTGATAAAGATTCAATTAGAAGACGAAGCCCGTACATGGTGGTCGGTGGAGGAAAGCAGACTTGACGAGCCGATTGAATGGAACAAGTTTAAGGAGTGCTTCTTAGATCATTATTTTCCTCCCACAGCCAAGGCAGAAATGGAGGAAAGGTTTATTCTTTTGAAGCAGAATGGACGCCCAATGGACGTATATGCGGCAGAGTTCAACCGTCTGAGCCGCTTTGCTCCATACATGGTCAAATCAGAGGCCACCAGGGCCAGACGCTTCCTTCAGGGGTTAGATTTCGAGTTGATTGCATCGTTGGATTTGCGGACTTTCGCACAGGTACTCAACGCGGCGAGAGTTCAGGAGCAATTAATTAACAAGTTCAGAAGAGCCCCAGTCGTTCCAGCGCGTACCCACGCACCTTCTCGAGGAGCCATACCGGTTCACAGAGCAGGAATGACACAAATGAAGAGCCCGTTCGTACCACAGCATCGCCCCCAGAGACAGGGCATAACTTGCGGCTATTGCGGTAGAGGAGGGCATACCCAGAAGGACTGTCGCCGTGCCAAGGGACAGTGCTTGATTTGCGGTTCCAGTCAGCACAGGATTAACAGTTGCCCAGAGCGAGCAGAGGGACAGGGAGGTTCTGGACCGTCACAGCAGAGGCCGCAGGAGCAGAGGCAACCCTTTACAGGTCGCGGTCAGGGACGGGCTTTCACCTTGACCGCCAAGCAGGCAGAGGCGTCAGGAGACGTGGTTACAGGTACTCTACTCGTACATTCCTTGCCAGCTAGAGTACTATTTGATTCGGGAGCATCGCATTGTTTCTTGTCTGAGCATTTCACTAATACACACTCAATACCACATGAACCACTAACCAAGGGATGGGAAATTCATACGGGTAATGGCATTATTATATCTAGTCGAGAATGTAGATTATGCCCGGTTGTAGTGTGTGGCAGGGAATTCTATGCGAATTTCCTTCTGATTGGGACAGGCAGTTACGATGCAATTCTTGGAATGGATTGGATGAGCACTTTCCATGCAGTTATCGATTGTCGTGCAAAGAAGGTGATCTTCCGCATCCCCAATCACCCGGAGTTTATTTTCGAGGGCGGAAGCGAATCTTTGGAGCCAGCTAAGTACAGAGCAAAGCCTAAGGAGCTGACAGCTATGGAGATTGATAAGAGCCTAGCCCCAGAAATTGTTCGGGACTTTCTGGACGTATTTCCCGAAGATTTACCAGGTCTACCACCTCCTCGAACCTTGGAGTTCTCAATCGATTTGATTCCAGGTACAGCCCCAGTATCCAGAGCCCCATACAGAATGGCACCAGTTGAGTTGGCGGAATTGAAGAAGCAGGTTGAAGAACTTTTGGGGAAGGGATTTATTCGGCAGAGCGCTTCACCGTGGGGTGCACCAGTCCTGCTAGTAAAGAAGAAGGATGGATCGCTGCGAATGTGTACAGATTATCGGGAGCTGAACAAGGTCACAATAAAGAACAAGTACCCAATACCGCGCATTGACGACCTATTCGATCAGCTAAGTGGAGCTAAGGTATTCTCGAAGTTGGACCTCCGTTCTGGATATCATCAAATCAGAGTAGCAGCCGAGGATGTATGCAAGACGGCCTTCAGGACCCGATACGGACACTACGAGTTTCTTGTGATGTCGTTCGGTGTTACCAATGCCCCAGCAATATTCATGGACTTGATGAACAGAGTGTTCGCAAAGTACTTGGACACGTTTGTCGTTGTGTTTATCGACGACATGCTTGTCTACTCGAAGACCCGGGAAGAGCACGCTGAACATTTGCGCACGGTACTACAAATTCTTCGGGAAGAGAAGCTGTATGCGAAGCTGAGCAAGTGTGAATTCTGGCTCGACAAGGTTCAGTTTTTGGGACATATTGTTTCGGGCGACGGCATCTCGGTGGACCCGGCGAAGATAGAATCTGTCAGAGATTGGCCAACGCCGAAGTCAGTAGCTGAGATCAGGAGCTTTCTGGGATTGGCAGGTTATTATCGGAGATTCGTCCAAGATTTCTCAAGAATCGTGGAACCATTGACGAGGCTGACACGGAAGGACGTGCCGTTTACGTGGACAGAGGAATGCACTCAAGCATTTGGCACACTGAAGCAGAAGTTAACCACGGCGCCTATTCTTACCGTACCAGATAATTCCGGTGGTTTGGTGATACACAGTGATGCCTCAGGGAAGGGTTTAGGCTGTGTTCTAATGCAGCACGGCCGAGTGGTTGCTTACGCCTCTCGACAACTGAGAAACCACGAGAAGAACTACCCTACACATGACTTGGAGTTAGCTGCGGTAGTATTTGCATTGAAGATTTGGAGGCACTATCTTTTGGGTGAGAAAGTGGAAGTGTACACAGATCATAAAAGTTTAAAATACGTTTTCACTCAGAAGGAACTAAACATGAGGCAGCGCCGATGGCTAGAGCTAATGGCAGATTATGATTTGGACCTTCAGTATCACCCGGGGAAGGTCAATGTTGTACCAGATGCACTCAGTCGCAAGCCAGTGGTCATGATGTTGACCGATCAGAGGAGCATTGTTGAGGATTTTCAGAGACTTGAACTTGAAGTCGTTACGCCGAACGCACTCAGTCAATTTTGGCAACTGCAGGTGCAATCTTCTCTGGTGGATCGCATCAAGATTGCACAAGCGGATGATCCCCGATTGCAAAAATTCAGAGAGCAAGTGGATGCTGGACTGAGAACGGATTTGATTATACATGAAGATGATTCTCTGAGATTCGGTAGCAGACTCTGCGTACCTAAAGGGGATGTTCGAGAAGAAGTTTTGGCTGAAGCACACAGTTCAGCTTATTCTGTGCATCCAGGAGGTACAAAAATGTATCAGGACCTAAAGCAGTACTTTTGGTGGAACGGAATGAAGCGGGAATTGCGAGGTTTGTATCCAGATGTTTGGTATGTCAGCAGGTGAAGGCGGAACATCAGAGGACAGCAGGACTGTTACAACCTTTGCCGATACCTGAATGGAAGTGGGAGCACATCACTATGGATTTTGTGACGGCCTTACCACGGAGCCCTAGAGGCAATAACGCTATTTGGGTTATCGTCGATCGCCTCACAAAAGCTGCACACTTCCTACCTTTCCGAGTGGGACAGTCGACAGAATCACTGGCAGAAAGATATATGCAGGAGATTGTGCGACTTCACGGTGTTCCAGTCAGCATTGTGTCAGACCGGGACACGAGATTCTTATCGCACTTTTGGAAGAGTCTACAGGAGAGTTTGGGAACCCGCCTTAAATTCAGCACAGCTTATCACCCACAGACGGATGGACAATCCGAGCGTACGATTCAGACGCTCGAGGATATGTTGAGAGCCTGTATGTTGGACTTTCAGGGTTCCTGGGAGGACCATCTGCATCTAGTCGAGTTCTCTTATAACAATAGTTATCAGGCTAGTATTCAGATGGCTCCTTTTGAAGCACTTTACGGGTGGAAGTGTCGATCCCCAGTATGTTGGGATGATGTGGGAGAACGAAGACTAGTGGGCCCCGAACTCATTGTGCAGACAGTCGACAAAGTCCAAATGATCAGGCAACGTATTAAGACGGCTCAGGATCGACAAAAGAGTTGGGCAGATACCAGCAGAAGGGCACTAGAATTCGAAGTCGGAGATCATGTGTTCTTGAAGATTTCCCCTACTCGTGGAGTTATCAGGTTCAGAGGTCGGGGAAAGCTTAGTCCCTGTTTTATCGGACCTTTTGAGGTGCTAAAGCGAGTAGGAGAGGTGGCCTATCGACTCGCCTTGCCTCCATCGCTAGCTGGTGTGCACAATACCTTCCACGTGTCACAGTTGCGGCGTTATATTCGGGATGAGAGCCATGTCCTGGACCATTCGGAGCTAGTTTTGAGTACCGATTTATCATACGAGGAGCAGCCTACTACCATTCTCGACCGCAGAGAGAAATTGCTGAAGAATAAGATCATTCCTTAAGTTCGAGTGTCTTGGAGTGGTTGTTCCCCAGGAGAATCCACCTGGGAGCGGGAGGAAGATATCCGTGATCGTTATCCACATCTCTTTGTTTAGTACATTGTATTCTTGTATCTTTGTCAAATTTCAAGGACGAAATTTTTGTTAAGGGGGGTATGATGTAAATCCCCGTTTCCATTCTAATAAAAGTTTCCTATTCTCTGATTTCCAGTGGTTTCTTTTCTTTTTCCTTCATATTTTGAATTGGTTGTTTAAGCCTAATATTTATATTTTTCCAAACCCTAAAAGTTAAAACCCAAGATTTAAAACCAAAGCCAATTAAACTAAAACCTAAACTAAAACCCTTACTAAATTTTTCCCCAGCCCTTACTGTTTTTTTCCCCAGCCCTCATCATTTTTCCCCGGCCCGTCCCCTTAAAATTCCCTCAGCCCACCCAGTTTTCTTTGGAGATTATATTTTTTTTAGTGAGCCGGCCCACTTCTTCAGCCCACTCCCCAAAACCCATGCCCGTTTCCTCATTACCCGACCCGACCCCACTCCTATTCATCTTCCCCCTTCCTCTAACGGTAATGTGCACTGTTCACGCGCGCGATCCCATATCTCCACCGCGTTTCATGCCCACGCCCACGCCTCCGTTGACGCGACGTTACACCACGACTCCAATCCTCATTCTCTTCCTCACACCCCCACCTCCCTTCTCTGTTGTTTCAAAACTAATCCCTCATCTCTCACCCTCACATAAACTCACCGAGCACCAAAACTTTTCCTCACTTCGCCGCCGGCGACGACCCTCAACGACCCCCTCAGAGATCCCTCGCTCCTCCTCCACCAATCTTCTCCCTCTACGACTCCATCTTCAAAAACCCGAGCCCTGCCAATCCCCTGCACGCCCAAACCCAATTGCAACCGAGCTCGGCCACCTTACACCCCTTGACGCCGGCGAACTCCCCACCACATCGCCGACCTCCACCTCCTCAGCATCATCACCATCACAACAATCCCCAGCCCCACTGCTTAACCTATTCCCCTCTTCAAAATTCCAAAACCCATTTTCAAATATTTTTCCCTCACTGTGAATTTCACTGTTGCACTTCGCCGGAGCGCCGCCGCCGACCATCGTCAATCTCAGCACTACTCAAGAGATCCACAGAGCCTACTCTACACTTCCAGTGCGCACAAAACGACTCCGGGAAACTCCGACGTAAAACCCGTGTTTCGAAGCGAGCTCGCGAGAATCCGTTACACGGCGTACGTCACGCGTCCGTGACGCCACTGCTGCCGTGCGACCCCGAGACTTTTTCCAGGCAAGTGTTTACTTGCTTCATGCTAATATAGTTGTGTTACAAACCTAGATCATATAGTTTATAAACTTACCGATTACCAATATGTATCATGACCTAGGTGTTCGATACTAGTCTCTCATGGAAATGATTGTTTATTTTGACGGAAACTGAAAATTTCTGTTGGCCCATTGGATGATAAATATCGTGTATGAATCTCGCTGGAAAATACGATTGTTAGTGACAAAAATTGATACCCCCAAATATGCCGTTAAAACTAGAATTTTCTCGTACCTGGAAACGAATAAAATCACCATAAATTACATATATACTGAAAAGATGCGTTCGAGGGCTTAAATTGAATAAGACTCGACGAACTTTAACCCTATGTAAAATTCTAATGATTTCTGTTCTGTAACCGTGATGATAATTAGGTCGGAATGCGACTCTGGACTGCAGTCCAGAGCGTTTCTGATTATTGTGTTCTGTCCCAAGACCTGTGTCACTGTGTTTCCTGAAGTAGTATGTTACGGAACTTTACCATAGATTAAATATAATTCTGTTGGCTAAACAAAACAAGTGGTTCCATTCCGTTTCATCTCCTTTTGCTATTTTAAACTGTATTTAAAAGGGCAGAACGTATAACTGTCCAGAACAGATTCTGAAATGACACACTGAGGTTAAACTGTGTATAACTTTCAACGTATAGATGCGATTGAGGATCCGTCTATTGCGTTGAATACTCTATTGAAAACCCTAGATTTCATTTAACTGTAACATCTCTAAATTCTGAGCCCAACTAGGCGTAATTTGTGTCGCGAAACGGACGTTCAGTTCTGAAACTGAAATTCCAGCCGCGAGCACTTAAAATGAAACAGCTATATCTTGAAAACCGGAATCCCGATTGAACTGAAACAAATTTCGATGAATTGCTGACTGAGTGTACTATTTGTCTTACTTGTATCATTTTTCTGAATTCTTAACATATTAATTTATGCAATTTATGTAAGTTAATGACATGCATGTTGATTCATAACATACAGAGCTTATTGGTAGCATACAATACATATATCATACCCTTGCCATATACTCAGTGTTAGTGCGTGTGGACATTGCATTATCGTGTGTGATAGATGTTGGTGTAGGAGTGACGAGTACACCAATGGAAAGTGAATATTTGTGACAGTGATTGATACAGTGAACAGTGATAAAACCGTGCCATTGGTATACTTGTACACAACTAGATCAATATCATAAATAGTGTAAACCTGGGGAAAAAGGGGAAATCAAAGTGGAAAGAGTATCGTATTTAGCGGGACCGTGTTTAGAGGATGATCATTCGAACCGTGATACTGATACGTGTAGGATAGGATCTAGCGATCCGGCTGACAGGGTTATGTCCCGGGCATGTGGACCGGTGTCTCGGGTATGTACGAGACTCCTGTTAAACATGATCCTCCTTCCACTATGTGATTTCAAACATGACCTAGAGACCGATAGGAACACATAACATATTCTGCATCATATAGTGACATAGTGATTACTTGTATTGTTCCTACACCAGTATTACCTCATATACCTGTTTCATCTTATTATTATAATATTGTTATTGTGTTGCTCTGACGACCTGAGTATGCATGCTCAGCTTCTGCGGGAGGACCAGCACAGGAGACGGATCTACCCTTTGAGTTCACGGAGATATAGTTTGGTGTACCTTCTTCATTTACTGCTTTCCATAAAAGTGATCGTGAGATTGAACTTGGTTAGTTATTGTTCTTATTATCTGTAATTTGTGAACAATGAAATTTTAATGTAATAAATTAGTGATGTGATTCCTTTAATACTGTTCTTTATTTACTGATTACCATGTAGTGCTAGAAGCCGAAGTGTGACTACGGCGGGATGATTCCTTGACCGTAGGAGCATGGCTGGCCTAGTCATCCCTCGTTTTCCGTATTTTGGGAAGCGGGGCGTGTCAGAGGCTGAATACATCGCTGCCAACGATACTGCCAAAGAGGATGTCTGGATGAAGAAGTTCATCACTGAACTTGGTGTGGTTCCATCCATTGATGTCACGGCCCGAAATAGCACGTGACTGGCCCTTGAATCATATAAAGTCTATAGGACCCCATCTAATCCAAGTAAGCCAAAAGCCCATAAATCTAAAACCATTTTTAAGTAATAAATGAAGGAAAAATAGTTTTTAGAAGTGAAGAAAACATATTTAAAAACAAGGTTTTTGAATAAGTAAGCCGAATATGCATTTTTAAAACCTATAGTCTTTTCTGAAAATTTCGGCAGAGTTTCCTTTGTAAATACTGGCCCCGAACAGGGTACAACAAGAATAATATATGCACAACGATAAAAGGCATCCCCAAGCGGGAGCTAGCTCTTCGTCAATCGACGGTCTCAACCACGCAAGCAATAATATACAACGCCAAAGGGCGAGGATCAAAACTCAAAAAGAAACTCAAAATCAGCATGAAAACCATAATACTACAACGCGCGACTCTAAGGTCGAAATAATATACAACTGGTTTTCTAAGTCTGAAATAATATACAAGTTTGGTTGATGGAATTATTAGATACAACTGAATAATACATATACAATGGTGGTTCTGATGCAAAAGAACCCACCTACCAAAGCAAATCACCCGTAAGGGAAGCAGTGTGCCAGAAAGCCGCAATGGAACCTGTACGGCAAAACCTACAAGAACTGTGGCACAACAGGGGTGAGTTGCCAACTCGTGAGTAGAAAACATCACAGAGCAGAAATCGTATGTATGACATAATCCTGGGTCAAAACGATCAATATATATATAAACCTCAAATGAAAAGTCTGAAGCATGATAAGGTGGCAAGGGTAAACATCTATATATAAGTATAATCCCATGTGCTCGTGTCAAAGCCTCAGGTAACGACATATCATAAATATGAGGTATGATCAAGGTAATCAGTGTCGACTATATCATGAAGTCTATGAGTATGTGGATATCATCCAACTATGTGATCAATGTCTGTATGTATGTGGATCTCGTCCATGTATCACCCAATGACAATAAGCATCATGCATGTAAATATTATAAAGCATATGCATGGAAGTATGAGAATGTAAATCAACATGTGTCGCTCGCGACATATCAAAAGCATGGAACCTGAGTGTCAAGCATCGACACTCGAAAACATCATGAAACCTGTGCCTAGCATCGGCACGTAAATCCTTATATATCGGGCTCCGTCAGTCCGGATCGGCCCATATCATCTCTCAACTCCGGTCGGTATCCCCCAGATATCCTCCGAGCTCAAATATAATCACCGGTAGGTAGTACTCCCCTGCCAGGCTCACCGTCCAGCATATACGAGTCTTCTTGCCCCGGGGTACCTCACCGGGTCCAGCATATACCCGCAGACGGTGCCTACCGCTCCTCGAATCGGGTTTCACATGCCACTCTCAGAACCGAAAAAACATATGGTGGACGCACTGAAATATCATATCAAGGGTAACCGGGTTTTTTAAACAATACATACTCTCTTTTAAAATACCCACGGTTCCCAAATCCAGAAATATCATGGAAACAACATATCTCAATGCGTGTAATCAGAAAGCTTGATGTATGCGACATATAAAAGAAATGTAAGCATATCGGTATATCATGCAACATGGAATAGTAATATGCACATATTGAGGGAAACCGCCCTTTTAAAATGAATACAGTTTTAAGATATATCTTGCGGTTCCCAAATCTCCAAATCCAGACAGAATCATCTATGTATGTGCAAATACATGTGTATGCAAAAATGGGTGTACCATAGATATGTGCACAAGTATGAGTGTACAATAAGTATGTGCACAAGTATGCTATGCAAGGGATCATATCCTGATGCAATAATCCTACTGTGTAGTGACATGGCAATTATCGATGATGAAGTGTGTGAGCCGGCAAGCAGGTGTACGTGGAACATACGCATCATCGATAATTGTGCTGGTGTCCTAACAGCAGGGTTTCAATATAGCAATAACATATTTAACATGCAATGCGATGCGAACAGTAAGAATATGAGGCAAATGAATAATAAACACAACAGTACAGAATCTACATCAATGTATCTATGTCATACTGTTTTGCCATTTGAAAGAAGACGAATCGGGGTTTTTTTTTCGAAAATAAGGGCTACGGTGTTTTTAAGAAAAGATGCGTCTTTTGAAAATATCCGTGGAATCCCTTTGCCTGTCTTTTTAAAATACTCCCGATTCGTTAGTTTTTGAAATAGGTATGACACCGGCCTAGCCTAACATCTACTAGCAAAACTACAGCTCTAACTAACAAGCTAATCGGGAGGGGTATGGAAATCACCTAAATCTGAGTCGATATATATATATATATATATATAATAGTCGGTGATCCCGCATCAAAGGTACCGCGTACGATACAATATCATATGACTTCCTCGAGTCATGAGTGCGGATCTATCATCAATATAAATCTCGTATGGCAAATTATCGTACGGCATCCCAAAAGCTGGGTACGGGTCAATATCACATTCATCTCATCAATTATCTGGTATCCTTATCATCATATCTCATGATCTGGGGTACTGATCTAAGTCTAGTACAAATCGATACCATCTATATAAATATAAATGCGTGTGTGGAACATACGTTCAAAGGCCCGCTAAAATCTCATGGCGTATCCCAAATACGAATCACATCATATCACCGATCTCATGGCACTATGCCCAATCTCATAGACTCATCTTCAAATATCATACACTATCCTCATCATCCAGGTATAAGTATAACAAGCAAGCATGTGTGTGTGGGGGGGTGTAAACCTATTCTAGGGTTCGCAACTAGGAAACTATATTAGTTTACTTCTAAACCCTAATCTATCCAAAGTACACCTAATCACATCTAGAATACCCATATCACACTTAACGCTATCATACATATATATATAGTATATATCTAGTATACTAAATATCGAACTGCGGGGGTGCTATACGCCATCCACCCGACTTCCCCCGTAGATATAATCTACTCACTTGCATCCTGTGTGTCGGTGTCGATATCGCCTTCATCTTCTTCATCGTATGGAACCCTCGTGAAGGTACCTACAAAGATAGAACAACCGTCAACGTACATTAAACTCACATCGGAAAACCGAAACGACACGCTAAGGCCTATAGGTTAGAACCTATGGACTACGCTTTCAAAACCATCAAACAACCCTCGATATCGTCGTACAAACGTCAAGTGATCGAGGTAAAACACCAATACGCAAATCCAGAATTCAAAATACGAGAAACGAAACCCCGAATCTAAACATCAACTCTCGTAAAAGGTCCCAGATTTCATCCTAGGTCAAATTGGTCAAATTTGCATATACCAAGGGTCTAGTTTACATGAGATAAAGCTACAGAACCAACACGGATCAAATCCCCACTGGTCTGGCCGCAAATTATGGCCAGAAAGATTAAATTTGCGGCCTGAATTGGGAGATAGGGGCTAGGGTTTTGGTGGTAGCTTCCTAGGTGCCTGCATGTATCAATGTCCTTGCAAAAAAAATTTCAGAGGCTCCGGGTGTTAGCAGATTCCATTTTACATCCACAGAATTCACAATTTTCCGATATCGGGTTTCTAAATCCATATTCCGGGGTTCTAGTCTCTGCTCTAGGTCTGAATTCTAGCACTAGAGGGTTTATGTGGCCTCTACTGAGCTTAATTACACATTACAACCCAAAATTTCCATAAACCCTAACTAGAGTTTTCAATGTTCACCCAAACCACACGATATCGGTTCTAATCTAACAGGGGGTAAAAGTAATGGAAATACCAAGCTAAAGGTTCAGAAAATACCTCATTAGGCAACTCAAGAAAATTCTTAAGTTGCCCCAAGTGTCCAAAATTGGATTTTTCTTGGTCCAATGTGCTTCCCTTGAGCTTGTGCACCTTTTTAATAAAAAGGGTAATGGTTTTGAGGTGTTTATTGTGATGATTTGAGAGGGTTGAAGTGGGTGGAGGAGGAAGCAGCAGCAGCAAGGAAGGAGAGGGGAGAGGAAAAAGATGGAAATGGTGAGATGCAAGTCAAAGATAACCCCCTCACCTTCTCTCTTTCACCCATATCTAATATTCTATTCATATTTTTCTTTTCTTTTCTTTTCCTCTTCTATTTTCCTATAAATCTACAACCATGCTTTAAAACATGAAGGAAAGCCATGGAAAACATATGTAACAAGTTCTAAAATGATACGGTGCATGGTTTGCACAAAATACGCTTAAAGTCCGATTAGCGATTTTTAATCGCAATTAGCACTAAATTAGCGTATAATTAAACATAAAAACTTAAAAATTACATAATTCCATAAAACACCATCTTTTTAGTAATTTCCATAATTTCCAAAAAAAAATCCCAATTTTATAGGTATTTAATTATACCGCCTTATATTCAATATTTTATTATTAAATTATAAAAATTCCCCAAAAATAATATTTTATTTTTTTGAAATGTTACAATCTTCCCCCCTTAAAGAAATTCGATCCCCGAGTTTAAATTTAAAACCCCACAAATACTAAAACATTTCAGTAAAAGTCTAAGTCGTCGGGATTCCGAAATCATCTATACATAAAACGCATCATAGCGCAATGCATGCGCATGACTAATGAGCAAATAACTCAAAATCAAAACTCCGTCAAGCATCCCGCAATCATCGGAGTCATGGTAAAGACACAAATGTCAAATCCAAGACAAAACCAATATGATATATATCAAAACCATACATGTAGACATAAATTCTATACATGTAAATATCTGAAAGAAATGCATGCCAAACCTTTCATGTTGTTGTGCGATGCGCATAGCACTGCACAGTGGCGGACGTCTAATGTAAGAAAATAACTATATATGTATATATCTTTTGTTTAATACGTACGTCCCGCCGTTTTGAAAACAATTTAGAAGGGTTTTCTTGTTTTAAACGTTTCGTGTCCTATCAGACACGTAGGTATATACTGAGACTATAGCTCGCTTTTTGGAAATCCCTTCGATAACTATCAATGCATGCAAAATATATCCAGGTATTGTTCTCTGACTAGTCCTGCTTAGTACGAAAACATACTACAAATATCATAAAAACGTACTGCTCCATAAGAAATCAATCCCAAAATGTGCATATGAATGCTACGTGCGTCAGGTGCGCACGGAAATCAAAATCCATATACGTGCCATACATGTGCACAGAAACAACATCTAGGTGCAACGGGTGTGCACGAAACATCTGTCACAGGCAACGTGTGTGCCTGACAGCAAATTAAGGTGCGTCTGATATGCACGAAGAATCTCGATTTAGTGCATCTGGTGTGCACCAAAATCGCATCTCAAAACAGGCGCTCAACACGCGCGAAAATCCAAATCAGGTGCATCCATCATGCACGAATAAAATCTAAATCATGCGCATTCAACATGCACGAAATCATGAAATCCAATATCAAGCGTCGAACATGCGCAAAGTCCAAATCAAATGCACGGAGTGCGAGAAATCAACATCAATATCAGAATCAAAATCGACGGTATACAATACGGCTCAATCAAAATCAGGTATACCGCGGTATATAATCTCACAACCATGTGCATCAGTGTGCACAATCAAATCAAAACACCAAAAGTGTATGAAAACTATGCCGAAAGCATAAGTCAAATCGCATGCATATCATAGGCATGAAATCAAAATCAACATATCGAATGACATCAAATCGAAGTCTTTCTCAAATCTCGTCTCCGCCGAATTGCCTGGAAGTTACCATCCTTACTATATCTGTTTCTTGTTCCGGAACGGCTACATACTCATCGCGCCTCCTTCTGGAAGATATATCAATAATCAACGCCTCTGCATGCGTATCGCATCTCTGATGTCAGCGGAGTGGAACGTCATCTCGTGCGAACTCTTTACTCCACTCTGCTTCAATGTCGACTGATTCGGACCCGTCTTCTCGTGGCTGCATAGACTGCGCACTAACGGCTATACTCATATCTGGAGTCTTCCAAGAAATGTGTCCCATCACATGATATCCAAATGATGTTGAACCATCTGATCGATTTGTCAAAACCTCATAATCCCCCAAGAGATCAACATCTTGAGTACAGTTTAATAGTATTCCAGTGCATGCCACAGCACCTGTGGACCAACCGTAGAAGGGCAAACCCAAGCCTCACAAATGGCACCGCTAAATTGCCGCAAAGCCTAAGGTTCGAAGGCGTTCCATGGTCATTACGTCGAGTTAGGGTTTCATTCTTCTAGAAGGTCCATAGCATTACTTGCATTGTCTTCCGAATACTTTAAACTTGGAAATGGGTTCCTAACATTCGATCGTCTCTATCGACTCTCAACGAATCTGCGTGAAGTCATCTCTAGCTGGAATCAATCTATCTGATGGCCTCACATTGGGGTATGCGAACGGACCACATGTCCTAGTCGTTCATCCTCGGATGACTAGCGACCTTCCATCATATCTCTGAGTATATGCTCAAGCTGCAGTAGCTCCAACATCTGGGCAATATCTCGTCATTTGCAGCAACAACTGGCTCATTCGTCTGTATGCTGAACAGCGCCTCAATCATCATGAATAAGCGATATATCAATGGTCATCACATTCTAGCTGGCCTCTAGCAGTAGCCTGATCCTCTGGTGCTGATCTGCACGTCCGAGAAATCTCATAAAAGCGATATGTCAAATGCTCATAGCGCGAAAACACACTAAAACGACGCCTCTCTATGCAATCGTATGTCCCTGGAATCATGCTTCGGTCCGTCCTCATCCGTGATGAGCTCAAGCTAACGCAACTCTAGCCGTAGCTCTCTCTGCCCGTGTAATCGTGGCAGCAAAATCATAACCAATATCGATGAGGATAGATCATAGAAATGAATATAATACTGTACAAGGAAATGTACATCCTAAGGTTTCTTAAGCGGAGTAGCGTATCGTAAGTATGCCGCGGAACATACGTACGGTACGTCACTCTACTCAAGCTACCTACTCCATCAACCAAAGGTCATCCTACGCGACGAAAGTTCGGGTATAATACCCTCTCGACTAAGTCTAAGTTCCGTAAGGTCAAGCCTAAGTTCCGTATATATATATATATATATATATATATATATATATATATATATATAAACGCTCTAGGCTCCACATAGTCAAACTTAGACTCGAACCAAGATTAACCTAGCGCTCTGATACCAACTGTAGGGTGTTTTTCGTCACCCCATTGAGATGGGAATACGCGCGCGCTTGTCAGGCGCACTACAGATTCCCCCGGCCTAGGGTAGGCCGGGGTTTATTGATTGTGGGGATCCGAATCTCCGGCAGCCGCGGACTAAGCTGCCGTTAATTACCCCTCGCCTTTGGGGCGAGGGAACCTCCGATTAACGGGTTAAACTGGTCATGCGAACTCAATGTGCAGTGTACGTGTGTTGTGTTTTGAAAGGGGGGTTTTGGATATATCGGGAGCCACGCAGAGTTTTTACGGGGGTCCCGCTACCCGGATAGCGGGCTGGGGGTCAAGGGGGCTAGCAGCCCCCTTGCGGGGTGCGGGGCAGCGCCCCGTTAGAAATTTTTTTCTAACAGGGACAGTGTCGCGGAGTATGTGTATGTGTACATTTATATACATATGTATATATATACATGTAAATATAAGTAAAGGGGAAAAAGACATCCAAATGATGCGTGGGGCCAGCGTCTAAAGCGCTGTGCGCTAAGGTGCTGTGCGCTCAGGCGCGCGCGCGCCACGTGTCGGCATGTGGGCGTTTTGCGCAAGAGCGCTGCGCGCAGGTGCGCAAGCGAGCGCGCGCCACGTGTCGGCACGCGGGCGCTTTGCGCACTTGCGCAAGCGCGCCACGTGTCGTCACGCGGGCGCTTTGCGCACTTGCGCAAGCGCGCAGGTGCGCAAGCGTGCGCGTGCCACGTGTCGGCACGCGGGCGCTTTGCGCAAGAGCGCTGCGCGCAGGTGCGCAAGAGCGCGCGCGCCACGTGTCGGCACACGGGCGCTTTGCGCACTTGCGCAAGCGCGCCACGTGTCGTCACGCGGACGCTTTGCGCACTTGCGCAAGCGCGCAGGTGCGCAAGTGCGCGCGCCACGTGTCGGCACGCGGGCGCTTTGCGCACTTGCGCAAGCGCGCAGGTGAGGACAAGAGGCTTTTAGCCTAAAAAGATTTCTCTGAAGAGAGATCAAAGAGGAGTTGGACTCCTGAGCGTTTTTTTCTTCTTTCTTGGGGGTTTAGTGAAAGATGTTCTTCTTCTTCCTCCTCTGTTGGCTGGATCTTGATGATCAAGAGATGTGAGATCTAAAAATCTCCACTTTCTGAGATCTAATGGTAGATCCAAGTTCCCCTTTGTGGGTTTTGTGGTGAAAGACTTCTTAGTTTTTGAAAAGAAAGAGTAAAACTCTTGATTTAATTCAAAAGAAATTAGAAGGTTTAGAACCTTGGAGAAGGAGCAGGAGGCACAAAGAACCCTAATTTTTGGGGGAATGAAAAGTTGTTTTTTTTATTCATCATCATGTTGCCTTTTATAGGCTTACACATTTACATATAGCCCCTTGGGCTTTTCGAGATGGCTTTTTGCCTATCACATGGCTTATGTGTCATTTGTTTTTGCACATAAGCCATGAGCTTACAAAAATTTGGCTTTATGCCCATTTTACATACAAAAATCATGCACAAAAATTACATAAAAATTATTTGTTACATGATTTTTGTTGTTGGCATGGAGGAGGCTGGCCGCGGCCTTGACTTGGGCATGGGCCCGCTTGCCCTGGGCTTGGGCCCACCTGCCTTGGGGTTGACCTTGACCTTGACTCGGTCAACGGGGGTGTAAATTTTTACCCCAACAAAGTGCCCCCCATCAATAAATGCACACAGCATATATGGGTCGTGTGCATGAAATTGATGGATCTTCTTTCACGTGGAGGCGACTTGCTTTGGTTCCCACTTTTTGGGACGCACTGCCCTTTTTACGACATGGACGGTCGACGCTCTGTTACGAAGCGATTTGGGTTCCCAGTTTGCGGGAGCCTGCACTGCCCTTTTTGCGACATAGACGGTCGACGCTCTGTTACGAAGCGATTTGGGTTCCCAATTTGCGGGAGCCTGCACTGCCCTTTTTGCGACATAGACGGTCGACGCTCTGATCCGAAGCGATTTGGTAGACGTGTCCCCGGCACGGAGTGTCGCTGGTCGACGTTTCCCCGAGGCGGAGTGCCTGTGGTAGGACGTATCCCCGAGACGGAGTATCTGTTGTAGGACGTATCCCCGAGACGGAGTGCCTGTGGTAGGACGTATCCCCGAGACGGAGTGCCTGTTGTAGGACGTTTCCCCGAGACGGAGTGCCTGTTGTAGGACGTATCCCCGAGACGGAGTGCCTGTTGTAGGACGTTTTCCCGAGACGGAGTGCCTGTTGTAGGACGTTTCCCCGAGACGGAGTGCCTGTTGTAGGACGTATCCCCGAGACGGAGTGCCTGTTGTAGGACGTATCCCCGAGACGGAGTGCCTGTTGTAGGACGTTTCCCCGAGACGGAGTGCCTGTTGTAGGACGTATCCCCGAGACGGAGTGCCTGTTGTAGGACGTTTCCCCGAGACGGAGTGCCTGTGGTAGGACGTTTCCCCGAGACGGAGTGCCTGTGGTAGGACGTATCCCCGAGACGGAGTGTCTGTTGTAGGACGTATCCCCGAGACGGAGTGCCTGTGGTAGGACGTATCCCCGAGACGGAGTGCCTGTTGTAGGACGTTTCCCCGAGACGGAGTGCCTGTTGTAGGACGTATCCCCGAGACGGAGTGCCTGTTATAGGACGTTTCTGTTGTAGGACGTTTTCCCGAGACGGAGTGCCTGTTGTAGGACGTTTCCCCGAGACGGAGTGCCTGTTGTAGGACGTATCCCCGAGACGGAGTGCCTGTTGTAGGACGTATCCCCGAGACGGAGTGCCTGTTGTAGGACGTATCCCCGAGACGGAGTGCCTGTTGTAGGACGTTTCCCCGAGACGGAGTGCCTGTTGTAGGACGTATCCCCGAGACGGAGTGCCTATTGTAGGACGTTTCCCCGAGACGGAGTGCCTGTTGTAGGACGTATCCCCGAGACGGGGTGCCTGTTGTAGGACGTTTCCCCGAGACGGAGTGCCTGTTGTAGGGCGTATCCCCGAGACGGAGTGCCTGTGGTTGACGCAGAGGTCGATGTTGGAATTAGTTGGTTTGATTTGTTTGATTTGAGTTGACATTAGCATCGCTATACTGGAATATGGTACCAGGAGCGAATCATCATCTGTCTTTGAGAGGATTTGGGAATTGGGGTTTTTGTTTGGCATCTGCATTGCTGCACTGGAATAATGCCAGGAGCAACTCATCATGTGCCCAGAGAGGATTTGGATTTGGTTTGTTTGGCATCTGCATTGCTGCACTGGAATAATGCCAGGAGCAACTCATCATGTGCCCAGAGAGGATTTGGATTTGGTTTGTTTGGCATCTGCATTGCTGCACTGGAATAATGCCAGGAGCAACTCATCATGTGCCCAGAGAGGATTTGGATTTGGTTTGTTTGGCATCTGCATTGCTGCACTGGAATAATGCCAGGAGCAACTCATCATGTGCCCCGAGAGGATTTGAATTTGGTTTTTGTTTGGCATCTGCATTGCTGCACTGGAATAATGCCAGGAGCAACTCATCATGTGCCCCGAGAGAATTTGGGAATTGGTGGCTTAGGAGACAGGTTTAGATCCCTGTCACCTAAGGCTTTTCAATTTTATGGGCCGCGAGGGTCCCATAAAAGCATTTTCTCCCTACGGGTCGTAAGGATCCCGCTGGTGTATTTTCTCCTTAGGAGTCGTGGGGACTCCTAAGTGTGTTGCTCCTTTGTGAGTCGTAGGGATCTCACGCGGGAATTTTCTCCTCACGAAGTCGAGAGGACTTTGCGAGTGCATTTCATATTTTTTTTTTTTTTTTTTTACGAGTTTGCGCCCTTTCGGGTTTTCACAAACTCGCCGGCAGTCCTGCTGTTTTTACTCATGGAGCCCTTTCGGGTTTTCATCCGTGCCCCTTTTGCTTGTGGACATACCGTTTTTTTTTGTTTTTTTTTTTTGCAGGAATCGGGATTGTTTTGCGCCCGTGGATTGTATACGGTTTTGCAGGATGTATGATCCAGACCGTAGGGCCAGAAACATTTCAGGACCTTGTTGGCGTCTGCATCGCTGCACTGGAATATGGTACCAGGAGCGACTCATCATTCGCCGTTGGTATGAGATTTGGAATTTGGTTGGCGTCTGCATCGCTGCACTGGAATATGGTACCAGGAGCGATTCATCATTCGCCATTTTGGGGTATGGGAGTTGGAATTTGGTTGGCGTCTGCATCGCTACACTGGATTATGGTACCAGGAGCGACTCATCATTCGCCATTGGGTATGGGATATGGAATTTGGTTGGCGTCTGCATCGCTGCACTGGAATGTAGTACCAGCAGCGACTCATCATTCGCCGCTTGGGGATTGGGATTTGGAATTTGGTTGGCGTCTGCATCGCTGCACTGGAATATAGTACCAGGAGCGACTCATCATTCGCCACTTGGGGATTGGGGAGCGATTGCTTAGGAGACAGGTTTAGATCCCTATTACCTAAGACTTTTCAATTTTATGGGCCGTGAGGGTCCCATAAAGGTATTTTCTCCCTGCGAGTCGTAAGGATCCCGCAGGTGTATTTTCTCCTTAGGAGTCGTGAGGACTCCTAAGTGTGTTTTTCCTTTGTGAGTCGCAAGGATCCCACAAAGGCTTGTTCTCCTCATGTATCGTGAGGACACATGAGTGGATTTCCCTCGTTCCCAGTTTAATGACTTAGAGGTCCACTGTTTCCAGTTTAACGACTTAGAGGTCATCTGTTTCCAGTTTAAAGACTTAGAGGTCATCTGTTTCCAGTTTAATGACGTAGAGGTCATCTGTTTCCAGTTTAAAGACTTAGAGGTCATCTGTTTCCAGTTTAACGACTTGGAGGTCATCTGTTTCCAGTTTAACGACGTAGAGGTCATCTGTTTCCAGTTTAAAGACTTAGAGGTCATCTGTTTCCAGTTTAAAGACGTAGAGGTCATCTGTTTCCCAGTTTAAAGACGTGGTGGTCGATCTGTTCCCAGTTTAATGACGTGGTGGTCATCTGTTTCCAGTTTAAAGACTTGGAAGTCATCTGTTCCCAGTTTAATGACGTGGTGGTCATCTGTTTCCAGTTTAAAGACTTAGAGGTCATCTGTTTCCAGTTTAAAGACTTAGAGGTCATCTGTTTCCAGTTTAACGACGTAGAGGTCATCTGTTTCCAGTTTAACGACGTGGCGGTCGATCGTTTCCAGTTTAATGACGTGGCGGTCGATTGTTCCCAGTTTAATGACGTGGCGGTCGATCGTTTCCAGTTTAATGACGTGGCGGTCGATTGTTCCCAGTTTAATGACGTGGCGGTCGATTGTTCCCAGTTTAATGACGTGGTGGTCGATCGTTTCCAGTTTAATGACGTGGCGGTCGACGGTTCCCAGAGAAAGGTGGGTGTTTGAGAGAATCAGGTCCCTGATGGACTTCGGTCCCCGTATGTATGAAGTTGGCGGTCGCAGCTTGATTGTTTGTTAACACGCCAGGGGACAATGATATTTCTCCCGCCTTGTATTGTTTCTCAACCCAATCCTTGAAGATACAACAGTCTTCAATAGTGTGCCCCAGCACTCGGTGGTATGGGCAAAAGTTGGGATGATCAGTCTTGTTCGCTTCACTTAGCCTTCTCGGTTCTGGTAGCCGCAGGCCATTCTTTAGAGCATCTTTAAAAATTTTGTGGACCTTGTCCTTTCGGAATGAGTAGACATTATTTCTCCTTTCCTCCAAAGTTGGCTCTCGAGGCTGGTCAGTCTTTGCCCCGCCCGTTCTCTGCTTATTTGGAGAATCGGTGATGTCAGAACTTCCGCCTTTTCGGTTGTCGTCCCTCCAAGGTTTCGGTCTGTTTGTGAACTGAAGATCCTGAGCGGACTCGGGCTTTGAGCGTTCCAACGTTTGGACCTTTTTGGTCAGCTCTTGGAATGTTTTGAGACCCGCGGTACATAGAAACGGGGCCATCCAGTTGTTGAGATTTCCGACGAGGAGACTGACAGATTGGTCTTGCTCTATCGGCGGTTCGCATTTGACGGAGAGATTGCGCCATCGGGTTATAAAATCCGTGCTGCTTTCATTGTTCTTGGGCTTGGTCCTTACGAGCTCGGCAATGGTGATCTTATCGCTGACGCTCATGAACCTTTGTCGAAACAAAGATTCCATTTGGATGAAAGTAGTAACGGAGCCATCCGGTATGCTCGCGTACCAGTCGAAAGCAACATCGGTCAAGCTATTAACGAACTGGCGGAGGAGAAGTGCATCGTTGCCCCCAGTATTCCCGCATGAGGCTTTGAAGTGGGCGATGTGCTGATTCGCATTTCCCGTCCCATCGAATCTTCCGAATTTGGGGATGACGTAGCCGCTAGGAAATTCTACCAGATCATACTGAGCAGGATATGGTCTCCCACTACTGCTGACATCTTTTTGCGCTTCGGCTTCGGCTACCAAGGTTTTGACTTTGTCGGTAACCAAATCCATGATTTGATCTTGAGTTAGCGGGCTATTGTCGTCGGTAGCCAAGACATTTTCCGAGATAGGATGCGACCGACTTTCGTGCGGTCCGCCCACCCTTGGATTTGAAGGAATAGGCGTTGGCTGCCTTGGGACACCGTTTCCCGGTTCACGAGCAGAGCCCTCCGCTTGATTGGGCGGCTGAGAGGCAAGTTGGGCCGTGAGCTGTAAGACGACGTTCGTCAAGTCGTCAATTTTGGAGTAGAGTTTGGCCATCTCCTTGTCTTTGCTTCTGAGCTGTTTTCGGAGCTCTTGAAGCAGCTCTTGCTCCGTGGTCCTGGGGCGGAAAGTCGGCTCTTCTTCGCTTTCCGAGCCCGACTCCTCATGGACCGAAGGGTCTTTCCGCCTATCATCCTCATCAATAGGGTTTTCATCACCCAGTAGAGGCGGCTGTTCTTGGGAAGCGGCCACCACATTCAAGCCAGATTGGGTTTGAGATGTGGTAGCCCCGTCCTTGCTCTTGCTGCGCGTGCCCACCGTGTAGACAGTGTGGACCACATACCCAGCCATTTCCTCATCTTCGGCAGGGTAACCCTGTTCTTCGAACCTCATGAGGTTCAGCCTGGCAGGAGCCCTAGCCCTTTTGTTGGCTCTATATCTGAGCCTTTTCTCCCTCAACTTCTCGATTTTGAAGGCTTGGCGGGCATCCGCTATCCGGGAAGCCATTGTGAGTTGATCAGCGGGGAGCTTAGAGAATACACCCGATCGAGCAGTTATCAGGGGCACCGCCGGTGCTTGCGCGAGACGCCCTGTCTCTTTGTTGGTGCTGATGGCCTTGCCCCCAGCTGGGGCCATGGAGAGTCGTTCGGAAACGGACTTGCACTTGGGCTGAGGTGCCCTCGCGACCACCACATTTGGCCTCTTGCCTTTCGAGACCGGTCTGTCTGTCACTGGGGCTTGAGGAGCCGGGATGGCGCCAACTGGCATGAACATGATAGAGCCAAATGGTAGCAGCGTCTCCTCCCATTGTCGTCCGAGACTGGCCGGAAGGACCGTCCTAGAGTCTATCCTCATCGTGTAGGAGACGGGAGCTGAGTTCATCATCGAAGACATCGTCGGAAGGTGATTGCTTGAAAATCTGCATGAAAAAGCATTATTTTAGTATAAAAACAGGTATGCATATTGATTGAGTTCGCATGAACGCTTAACCCGAAATATGGGAGGAGAGATTGGTCCCACCGGGCGTGCCAGAATCTGTAGGGTGTTTTTCGTCACCCCATTGAGATGGGAATACGCGCGCGCTTGTCAGGCGCACTACAGATTCCCCCGGCCTAGGGTAGGCCGGGGTTTATTGATTGTGGGGATCCGAATCTCCGGCAGCCGCGGACTAAGCTGCCGTTAATTACCCCTCGCCTTTGGGGCGAGGGAACCTCCGATTAACGGGTTAAACTGGTCATGCGAACTCAATGTGCAGTGTACGTGTGTTGTGTTTTGAAAGGGGGGTTTTGGATATATCGGGAGCCACGCAGAGTTTTTACGGGGGTCCCGCTACCCGGATAGCGGGCTGGGGGTCAAGGGGGCTAGCAGCCCCCTTGCGGGGTGCGGGGCAGCGCCCCGTTAGAAATTTTTTTCTAACAGGGACAGTGTCGCGGAGTATGTGTATGTGTACATTTATATACATATGTATATATATACATGTAAATATAAGTAAAGGGGAAAAAGACATCCAAATGATGCGTGGGGCCAGCGTCTAAAGCGCTGTGCGCTAAGGTGCTGTGCGCTCAGGCGCGCGCGCGCCACGTGTCGGCATGTGAGCGTTTTGCGCAAGAGCGCTGCGCGCAGGTGCGCAAGCGAGCGCGCGCCACGTGTCGGCACGCGGGCGCTTTGCGCACTTGCGCAAGCGCGCCACGTGTCGTCACGCGGGCGCTTTGCGCACTTGCGCAAGCGCGCAGGTGCGCAAGCGCGCGCGCGCCACGTGTCGGCACGCGGGCGCTTTGCGCAAGAGCGCTGCGCGCAGGTGCGCAAGAGCGCGCGCGCCACGTGTCGGCACGCGGGCGCTTTGCGCACTTGCGCAAGCGCGCCACGTGTCGTCACGCGGACGCTTTGCGCACTTGCGCAAGCGCGCAGGTGCGCAAGTGCGCGCGCCACGTGTCGGCACGCGGGCGCTTTGCGCACTTGCGCAAGCGCGCAGGTGAGGACAAGAGGCTTTTAGCCTAAAAAGATTTCTCTGAAGAGAGATCAAAGAGGAGTTGGACTCCTGAGCGTTTTTTTCTTCTTTCTTGGGGGTTTAGTGAAAGATGTTCTTCTTCTTCCTCCTCTGTTGGCTGGATCTTGATGATCAAGAGATGTGAGATCTAAAAATCTCCCCTTTCTGAGATCTAATGGTAGATCCAAGTTCCCCTTTGTGGGTTTTGTGGTGAAAGACTTCTTAGTTTTTGAAAAGAAAGAGTAAAACTCTTGATTTAATTCAAAAGAAATTAGAAGGTTTAGAACCTTGGAGAAGGAGCAGGAGGCACAAAGAACCCTAATTTTTGGGGGAATGAAAAGTTGTTTTTTTTATTCATCATCATGTTGCCTTTTATAGGCTTACACATTTACATATAGCCCCTTGGGCTTTTCGAGATGGCTTTTTGCCTATCACATGGCTTATGTGTCATTTGTTTTTGCACATAAGCCATGAGCTTACAAAAATTTGGCTTTATGCCCATTTTACATACAAAAATCATGCACAAAAATTACATAAAAATTATTTGTTACATGATTTTTGTTGTTGGCATGGAGGAGGCTGGCCGCGGCCTTGACTTGGGCATGGGCCCGCTTGCCCTGGGCTTGGGCCCACCTGCCTTGGGGTTGACCTTGACCTTGACTCGGTCAACGGGGGTGTAAATTTTTACCCCAACACCAACTTTGTCACGACACGTAATAGCACGTGACTGGCCCTTGAATCATATAAAGTCTATAGGACCCCATCTAATCTAAGTAAGCCAAAAGTCTAAAAATCTAAAACCATTTTTAAGTAATAAATGAAGGAAAAATAGATTTTAGAAGTGAAGAAAACATGTTTAAAAACAAGGTTTTTGAATAAGTAAGCCGAATATACATTTTTAAAACCTATAGTCTTTTCTGAAAATTTCGGCAGAATTTCCTTTGTAAATACTGGCCCCGAACGGGGTACAACAAGAATAATATATGCACAACAATAAAAGGCATCCCCAAGCGGGAGCTAGCTCTTCGTCAATCGACGGTCTCAACCACGCAAGCAATAATATATAATGCCAAAGGGCGAGGATCAAAACTCAAAAGGAAACTCAAAATCAGCATGAAAACCATAATACTACAACGCGCGACTCTAAGGTCGAAATAATATACAACTGATTTTCTAAGTCTGAAATAATATACAAGTTTGGTTGATGGAATTACTAGATACAACTGAATAATACATATACAATGGTGGTTCTGATGCAAAAGAACCCACCTACCAAAGCAAATCACCCGTAAGGGAAGCAGTGTGCCAGAAAGCCGCAATGGAATCTGTACGGAAAAACCTGCAAGAACTGTGGCACAACGGGGTGGGTTGCCAACTCGTGAGTAGAAAACATCACAGAGCAGAAATCGTATGTATGACACAATCCTGGGTCAATACGATCAATATATATATAAACCTCAAATGAAAAGTCTGAAGCATGATAAGGTGGCAAGGGTAAACATCTATACATAAGTGTAATCCCATGTGCTCGTGTCAGTGCCTCAGGTAATGACATATCATAAATATGAGGTATGATCAAGGTAATCAGTGTCGACTATATCATGAAGTCTATGAGTATGTGGATATCATCCAACTATGTGATCAATGTCTGTATGTATGTGGATCTCGTCCACGTATCACCTAATGACAATAAGCATCATGCATGTAAATATCATAAAGCATATGCATGGAAGTATGAGGATGTAAATCAACATGTGTCGCTCGCGACATATCAAAATCATGGAACCTGAGTGTCAAGCATCGACACTCGAAAACATCATGAAACCTGTGCCTAGCATCGGCACGTAAATCCTCATATATCGGGCTCCGTCGGTCCGGATCAGCCCATATTATCTCTCAACTCCGGTCGGTATCTCCCAGATATTCGCCGAGCTCAAATACAATCACCGGTAGGTAGTACTCCCCTGCCAGGCTCACCGTCCAGCATATACGAGTCTTCTTGCCCCGGGGTACCTCACTGGGTCCACCATGTACCCGCAGACGGTGCCTACCGCTCCTCAAATCGGGTTTCACATGCCACTCTCAGAACCGAAAAAACACATGGTGGACGCACTGAAATATCATATCAAGGGTAACCGGGTTTTTTAAACAATACATACTCTCTTTTAAAATACCCACGGTTCCCAAATCCAGAAATATTATGGAAACAACATATCTCAATGCGTGTAATCAGAAAGCATGAGGTATGCGACATATAAAGGAAATGTAATCATATCGGTATATCATGCAACATGGAATAGTAATATGCACATATTGAGGGAAACCGCTCTTTTAAAATGAATACAGTTTTAAGATATATCTTGCGGTTCCCAAATCTCCAAATCCAGACAGAATCATCAATGTATGTGCAAATACGTATGTATGCAAAAATGGGTGTACCATAGATATGTGCACAAGTATGAGTGTATAATAAGTATGTGCACAAGTATGAGTGTACAATAAGTATGTGCACAAATATGCCATGCAAGGGATCATATCCTGATGCAATAATTATACTGTATAGTGACATGGCAATTATCGATGATGAAGTGTATAAGCCGGCAAGCAAGTGTACGTGGAACATACGCATCATCGATAATTGTGCTGGTGTCCTAACAGCATGGTTTCAATATAGAAATACATGAAATGCGATGCGAACAGCGAGAATATGAGGCAAATGAATAATAAACACAACAGTGCAGAATCTACATCAATGTATCTATGTCATACTGTTTTGCCATTTGAAAGAAGACGAATCGGGGATTTTTTTTTGGAAAATAAGAGCTACGGTGTTTTTAAGAAAAGATGCGTCTTTTGAAAATATCCGTAGAATCCCTTTGCCTGTCTTTAAAATACTCCCGATTCGTTAGTTTTTGAAATAGGTATGACACCGGCCTAGCCTAACATCTACTAGCAAAACTGCAGCTATAACTAACAAGCTAATCAGGAGGGGTATGGAAACCATCTAAATCTGAGTCGATATATATATATATATATATATATATAATAGTCGGTGATCCTGCCTCAAAGGTACCGCGTACGATACAATATCATATGACATCCTCGTATCATGATTGCGGATCTATCATCAATATAAAGCTCGTACGGCAAATCATCGTACGACATCCTAAAAGCTGGGTACGGGTCAATATCACATTCATCTCATCAATTATCTGGTATCCTTATCATCATATCTCATAATCTAGGGTAGTGATCTAAGTCTAGTACAAATCGATACCATCTATATAAATATAAATGCGTGTGTGGAACACACGTTCAAAGGCCCGCTAAAATCTCATGTCGTATCCCAAATACGAATCACATCATATCACCGATCTCATGGCACTATGCCCAATCTCATCGACTCATCTCCAAATATCATACACTATCCTCATCATCCAGGTATAAGTATAACAATCAAGCATGTGTGGGGGGGGTGTAAACCTATTCTAGGGTTCGCAACTAGGAAACTATACTAATTTACTTCTAAACCCTAATCTATCCAAAGTACACCTAATCACATCTAGAATACCCATATCACACTTAACGCTATCATACATATATATATAGTATATATCTGGTATACTAAATATCGAACTGCGGGGGTGCTATATGACATCCACCCGACTTCCCCCGTAGATATAATCTACTCACCAGCATCCTGCGTGTCGGTGTCGATGTCGCCTTCATCTTCTTCATCGTATGGAACCCTCATGAAGGTACCTACAAAGATAGCACAACCGAAAACGTACATTAAACTCACATCGGAAAACCGAAACGACACGCTAAGGCCTATAGGTTAGAACCTATGGACTACACTTTCAAAACCATCAAACAACCCTCGATATCGTCATACAAACGTCAAGTGATCGAGGTAAAACACTAATACGCAAATCCAGAATTCAAAATACGAGAAACGAAACCCCGAATCAAAACATCAACTCTCGTAAAAGGTCCCAGATTTCATCCTAGGTCAAATTGGTCAATTTTGCATATACCAAGGGTCTAGTTTACATGAGATAAAGCTACAGAACCAACACGTATCAAATCCCCACTGGTCTGGCCGCAAATTGCAGCCAGAAAGATTAAATTTGCGGCCTGAATTGGGAGATAGGGGCTAGGGTTTTGGTGGTAGCTTCCTAGGTGCCTGTATGTATCAATGTCCTTGAAAAAAAATTTTCAGAGGCTCCGGGTGTTGGCAGATTTCATTTTAAATCCACAGAATTCACAATTTTCCGATATCGGGTTTCTAAATACGTATTCCGGGGTTCTAGTCTCTGGTCTAGGTCTGAATTCTAGCACTAGGGGGGTTGTGTAGCCTCTACTGAGCTTAATTACACATTACAACCCAAAGTTTCCATAAACCCCAACTAGAGTTTTCAAAGTTCACTCAAACCACATGATATCGGTTCTAATCAAATATGGGGGTAAAAGTAATAGAAATACCAAGCTAAAGGTTCAGAAAATACCTCATTTGGAAACTCAAGAAAATTCTTGAGTTGCCCCAAGTGTCCAAAATTGGATTTTTCTTGGTCCAATGTGCTTCCCTTGAGCTTGTGCACCTTTTTAATGAAAAGGGTAATGGGTTTTAAGGTGTTTATTGTGATGATTTGAGAGGGTTGAAGAGGGTGGAGGAGAAGGCAACAGCAGCAGCAGCAAGGAAGGAGAAGGGAGAGGAAAAAGATGGAAATGGTGAGATGCAAGTCAAAAGAAACCCCCTCACCTTCTCTCTTTCACCCATACCTAATATTCTATTCATATTTTTCTTTTCTTTTCTTTTCCTTTTCTATTTTCCTATAAATCTACAACCATGCTTTAAAACATGAAGGAAAGCCATGGAAAACATATGTAACAAGTGTAAAAATGATACGGTGCATGGTTTGCACAAAATACGCTTAAAGTCCGATTAGCGATTTTTAATCGCGATTAGCACTAAATTAGCGTATAATTAAACATAAAAACTTAAAAATTACATAATTCCATAAAACACCATCTTTTTAGTAATTTCCATAATTTTCAAAAGAAATTCCCAATTTTATCGGTATTTAATTATACCGCCTTATTAAAATATTCAATATTTTATTATTAAATTATAAAAATTCGCCAAAAATAATATTTTATTTTTTTGAAATGTTACAATTGAGTATCCAATACCTGTGTATTGTGATAACAATGGAGCTGTGGTTTTGGCCAAGGAACCTAGGTCCTATCAGAAATCCAGGCATATTCTGAGGCGGTATTACCTGATCCGGGAGATAGTTGATCACCGAGAGATCGAGGTCAGGAGAGTTGACACGAAGGACAACACTGCGAATCCACTCACGAAGGCTTTACCCCAGATACAATTTGAGAGACACTTCGGGATGTTGGGTATGAGATACTACAACAGCTGGCCTTAGTGCAAGTGGGAGATTGTTAGTTATATATATGCCCTAGAGGCCATTGTTGTACATATGATGTATATTATAGTGGATGTTTGGATATATATAGAGAGGATTTTCTTGCTCGGCATGATAGTATGCTATTTGGTTTCACTTTGTCTTAACATGTTGACTTGTATTGGTTTACTGTCTTGTTCTCACATGTTGATAAAGCCCTTAGGATATGTACTCGACTACTGGGATTATGATGCAGATCATACTAGTGGGGCCAGGGTAGTCCAAGAGTACATCCTATAACTGTTCCTAGTCGAGGATGTATCGAGACAGGGCATCGATACTCCAGAGTAGACTAGCATATACGCACCTTGACCCATATGATAGGCGATGGATGATCCCATATCCATCGGTGTTTGACATCAAAGATGGTGTACGGGTGCTCAGTGGAAACTGGGTACACTGAACGGACTTGCCGAGAACTCCTAGATGGTATTATACCTATCGTCAGATAGCAGTTCTCTGGTGACACTGGTACAGATTAGTCTGTAGACCCGAGATCGTCATAGAGTCTTGTGTGATTCCCACTGTACTTTGATTTCCACCTTACCACGTTCACGAGAGCGTGCAAAACGGTGGCTTTTGGATACAGTCCCGAATCACATGGAGGCAATGAGTGATAGGAGGGGTTTCGTCTCTCCCGATATTGGCAGTTGATGTTGCGCTGTGTTCGATTGGCTATAACTGGAAGTCCCTGACCAGGGCAATATGGAGTGCTACTGGTAAGAGTTATCAGTAGTTTCTCGACCTGTTATGAGCCTCACATCAACATGACTTATCGGTTACTGGGGTCTGACGTTTACCACCTCTAGACTAGATATGCGACATATCAGACAAAGAGACCGGACTGTACGGAAGTGTTACTGATTGGATTCATAGGAATATGTACAGGCTTGCTTGTTGATCTTCTGATCGCTCGATACCCGGGCGGCTGTTACGTTTAGCTGACCTCTTGCAGCTTGTGGGCGTTTGATATGATCATCACCTACTGCCGGCATATTGACGATTCTTTAAAGTCCTACACAGAGGTTCCTGACTCGGGCAAAACGGAGCAGGAGCACATATGTGATATGTATGGGACCAAGACTAATACGATATGAGATACCGTATTCGATTCTCGCGATATGTGATATCGGCCGGTTATATGTGATATAGCCGGGTTATCGGATCAAGTGTTGATTCGATAAAATGGTACATGTTATATTAGTCGGTTATATGTAATATAGCCGGATTATCGGATCAAGTGTTGATTCGATAATTTAATGTATAATTATATATGTGATATATTATATTGCATTAACTAATATAAGCTCGCTTTATTGATTATTTTTCTCACTTGGTAATACATTGATGTATATGCGATATATGTTAAATGTATTATTTTCTTTTGTTACATTAAATATTATATATGTGATATATAATATTGTAACATGTTAGGGTTACAAATGCAACTAGGGTTATGAGATTAAACCATGTTAGGGTTTGGATTAGGGTTAATGTTTTGGATTAAGTTTTGGATGAGCTTTGAGGAAGCTTCATAATAGTTTGACTTAGTCCACTCTCTTTGATATTTTTGGAAGATATTTGTTAACCCAACCCAAACCTTAACCCATGGTTTATTCTCTACAAAGGTTAAGCATGTCATGCTTAACCCTAGGTTGCAATTGTAACCACAATAATAATTCATTATTCATCACAAAAGAAACTTCATCTTCTTCTTCCTCTCTTGGAAAAGCTTTTCTAGCTTTTGGTTTGTGATGATTTAAAGTGAGTTAAAGAAAAAAAAATAGAGCAAAATTCCCACTTCATCATCCTTGTCTATTCTAACCATTTAGATTAGGGTGTTCACTTCACTAATACCTAATTAGAGAAGTGTGAGCTTGGGTTAGTGTTGCTTCAAGGTAGATCATCTTAGAAAAGGAAGACTTCAAGCAAGATGCATCATTCACCTCATGGAGCCTCTCTCGAGTCCGGGTTCTTGATGATCGCAGCAAAGGGACTTCAACTCAGAACTTATGAAGTGAAGGAACGAACTACAAAGGTTGTAATCCCCAACTCTTAGAAGTAAAGTTGTTTACTTGGTTGTTTGGTTTGATTCTCTAGTTTAAGATCCTAGGTTTAGGATTATCTATAATGGCAAATTTTAAAATTGGCATGGGAGATGCCACCCGAAACCTTGCTGTCGTTGTAGCTTAAGCCACTCCTTTTCTAAACTTTTTTGATTCTACAACGAGATCAAGTTTAAAACATTAAAGGTTTTCATAAAAATCATCCGCAACCCTCCGTCATTTTAGGAAGCAGAGTACTTATTATTCGTGCTACGTATATTGATCATAGTCAAGACGTAGTGTACGGTAGCTAAGTGATGTCCTCCTACAAAGCATATGATGCTATTAATTAGGACATTCATATGATTATGTTAATCATAGTCAAGGGTCATATGGGTGGGTCTAGTTAATCACGAAATGACGGGTAGAACTTGACTAGCGCTTATGATATGTTGACCATAGCCAAGGTCATAAGCAGCTAGGGGTAAAAATTATATTGGGAGTTTCAAGAATTGAAATTTGCAATAAGATTGCATACCTTCTATATGATAGTTGGATCCCGATCCCACTGTGAGTAAGAGTTACTCCCAGGAGAGTTTTGCACTTTACAATTAGCTAATCCAGTAGGTGTCTAGAAAGGTGTCAACAGGGTTAGACCTCTAGGAAAATGAGGTTTGTTTTAATTAGGTCCGTGCGAAAGCACGGCAAACCTCCCTCAAAATACCGACACTGGCCTGGCTGACCAGTTAGAGAAACTGTAGAATGTAATTAATCCTAACTAATTTTCTTTTTGAGGTTTTGAATGAAAATTTGATAAAAGCAGTAGGAGATATCGATTAGATAAGATAATAACCAATCTAAATCTTTGCAAGAGAATTTCGCTGAGTATTTTCTTTTCTCTCTCCTAATGGCAGATACCAAATGACGGGACTTAAGCTTCTGTTAGAGAAAAACAAACTGACAGGACCGAATTATAAAGAATGGCTGAGGAATCTGAACATTGTACTCACATATGATAAAGTATCGTATGTCCTCACTGCCAAAGCCCCATCCATCCCAGGTCCTGAATCATCTGTTTCAGATAAGAAGATCCGAAAAACATGGGATATTGATTGTGGCACGACCAAATGCCTCACGCTTACTTCTATGGACAATATACATTAGAAGCAGCATGAGAAGATGGATGTTCAATCCATCTTTCTTCATACAAAGGAATTGTATGGAGAGCAATCTAGGACTTTACGCTACGAGGCATCTCGAAAGTTGTTTCAGATGCGGATGGCTTCTGGCACATCAGTAAGTGAGCATGTCTTGAAGATGATTGGTCTTATAGAAGAACTTGAGGACCTAAGATGGACCATGGATAACAAGCAATATACTGATATTGTTCTACAGTCTCTCCCCCCTGCGTTTGCTCCATTCATTGTGAACTTCAATATGAACGATTTGAAGAAATCACTGCATGAACTTCTCAATATGTTGAGAAATGCAAATAGCACGCTTAAGACAGCGAATACTCCCGCTCTGCTTGCTGGGCCATCTTCCTCTTCCGTCCCAAAAGCCAAGGCTAAGGAAAAGAAGAAGAAGAAACCCACCAAACCGAGAGGTGGAGTTGTAAAGGCAAAGGGGAAAGACAAATCCGGGGCTGTGGGAAGTGGAAAAGGAGAATGTTTTTTCTGCCACAAGACGGGACACTAGAAACGCAATTGTGCTTTGTATCTTGCTGATCTCAAGAAGAAGAAGAAGCGTACCGATGCTTCCACTTCAGGTGTGTTTGTAACTAAAAACTGTTTTTATATAAACTCTGCATCTTGGGTATTAGATACCAGTTCTGGTTCTCACATCTGCAATTGTAGGCAGGGATTAAGAAACAGTGGAGTTTTGAAGACTGGTGACCACACTCTTCAGGTTGGAAATGGTTCCAATGTACATGCTGTATCTATAGGAGAGTATCATCTGGGGTTGCCTTCGGGATGTATTTTGGTTTTGAACCCTTGTTATTATGTACCTAGTATGCTATGTAATATAATATCCGTTTCTTTGTTGGACAATGAAGGATATCATTTTGTGTTGCAAAATAATGTTATGAATATTAACTTGAATCAACAGTTGATTGGGTATGGTACACTAAATAACGGTATTTACGTCCTAAACCAGCACACAGTTTTCAATATACAACATACAAATAAAAGAAAATTTTCAGTTATAATTGAAGCTTTTCGTTGGCATTGTAGACTTGATCATATTAATGAAACAAGACTAAACAAGCTACATAAAAATGGATATTTAAATCCTTTTGAATATAAATCTTATACGACTTGTCAGTCCTGTATCAAACGTAAAATGACAAAAAATCCGTTTACTAGACACGGAGAAAGAGCTATAGAACTCTTAAGCCTCATACATAGTGATGTATGCTGATTGTTACGTGAAAGTGTATGTTTGTAGTTTAACCGCAATCAATAACGGTGTCGCGTGTAGCTAGACCGAGGTGAGTACGGGTCGTCCTCTGGGAAACGTGGAACCTTTTACTCTTACTTTAGATGTGTTGAGAAAGAGAGGAGGAAATAAGAATTTTGTGAAAAGTCTCTAGATCTACGTTAAGCAAGAATGCAAAAATATAGATCTAGATTATTTTAAGGATGTAGTTAATATAATAAGAGGGCTTGTAGGGTTCGTTAGGATTTAGTAGTTATGGACGATTAATTAAAAGTTACCCTTTTTATCTATTAATAGATTTAGAACTAGAACGACGGTGATGCGTGTAGATTAGGGTTTCTGGAGGGAAAAGGAATCCCACTCTTAACCCTTATCTCGACACGGAACTCCGTTCATATCCAGCCTTTACCAAAACAATCATTAATCTAATCGCTAATCGCGGTCGGAACTAGCAAAGAATTGCTAGCGCGCCCGATTAGGATGTTAATGATTCTTTTGATAAAGTTCCTAAACTTTATAGGACTTAAAAAGGGTTTAGTTATTTTCATCGTCCATTAGCCTATCCTAATCCTACGAACCCTAACAAGCGGAGAATTACTCGTGCATGTTGGGAGAAGAAGATGAAAAGAAATCGAGGGAAAACATAATGTAAAGTGCAAAAGAATTAAATAAAACAACTACCTTTATTAATCAACTTGAACAATCTACACTTTTATTCCGTAGAAAATGATTACAAACTAGTTGCTTCTCGATCTTTCCTAAGGAGGTAGACGAACAGTTGATGATCAGCCTGGATGCGTGAGCGTCTGGGGCTTCGTGATCTCTTCGGCTTGATAGCTTTTCCAAGAGGCCCTCGGTGCCTTTTTATAGTGTAAAGCCAGAATATTATTGTTGAAAACTTGCTAAAATTTAGTAATGATTTATCTCCCAAAATCTTTCTTTCTAACCCCCTTAAATTGCGGCGGATCCGCGGCAAATGGGTGCTAAGGCCGCGGATCCGCGCTCAAGGGTAGGGATCATTTGATTCTTTTTCTTGGGCTTTCATCTGGTGACATGTGGCAATCCTAGGAATCCTCAGAATCTGAAAATCGTTTCTCGGTTGCTTCCAGACTTGGTCTCCAAGTTTGCTTCTTAATTTGGCAAGATTTCTTCAACAACTTGATTTGCTTGATTCTAGCCTTGGAAAATTCTGCACAACTTGGAAATATTCTGCATAACAACTCAAATAAGATTTTAGTAGACTTTGTTCTACTAGGATTAGGTCAATAATATTATTTGCATACATTCTCCTACCAAATGATAATAAAAATATATTAACACATGGAAAATAATGTTTTTACACATAAACCCTCATATGTATAATATATCATATTAAAGTCCTTTTTTAATATAAAAATGGTAGGAAAAATGAACTACAAATGTGCAGTTTTATCGACTGAACAAATACCCCCAAACTTATCTTTGATCGTCCCGAGCAAACTAGTTTATTCAAGAGGAGAAAAAGAAAGGAGAAAACTAAGCACACTTTCGCAGGCAGACACGATTGCACTGAGCACGTGCAACAAGCCGTTAAACCTCTAGGTGTCCCTAGTAGGAGGAGTGTTGTCTCCTGAGGGTTTTCAGCGGATTACACCCACAAAATCCTATAACAAAAGAGAGATGGTGAAATTTACATATAAAGACAAGAACCATAAAAGAAATACTTTGAAAAGAAGAGTTTCCAACTATACTAGCTTTTCAGTTGTCATGAGCCCTATCTTAATAGTCATGAAAAAATGTTAGAAATCACATCATCCCTCAATAAAACATCGTCTTTATTCTTCATTCCTACCTTTCATCCAAACATTGATCATATAACCCCACGTGTGTGTAAAGAACATCCCTACACTCGGAGAATTCAATTCAAGCTATCATACTCTTGTCCATCTACCTCAGTACTTTTTAATTTTATGAATACTTAGGTTTGCTTACACCTTTTCATGCGACCGTTAATACTTCTTGAGGTACTAACCGACCGATTACTCATGTGCTTGCAGATTCGGTGATAATATTTTCCTCGTCTTGCACCACCTAAGGCTTAGCAGTGACTCCCAGACCAGTTGGCCTTAGGGCACTAGGTGAAGAGGCACCCTCGCTATAATTTTTTATTGCTGCCTTGGTGATAACAAAACCAGTGTTCATTTTTTTATCTTTTCACCATTTTCCTATTTTCTTCATTTTTTTTCTTTTTCATTTCCTTCATACTTTGGCTTTTAGACAAGAGCATTTCAAGGTATCCTCTACTATTCCAAGTTTCAAGACGTGTGTAAGTGCATATAGTAGGGTATCAACTTTCAAATGTTTGGCTTCCAGAATAGAAACTATTTTTCAGACTTATTTTTATCCTCAGATTAGTGACTTCCTTCATCTTACTAACCCTTGGGACAACAGCTCATAACTACTTATTACTAGTTCGTTTAAGAAAACTTCTAATTTTCTTGGTTTTCTTAAATTATTCCTATCTTTTGGATGTAATGTTTCACTTTCTATTCTTTTGTTATAAAAGAAAAAAATTTAAATTTTTTTTGAAAATGTTGTGCTTATGCAAAGTATGATGCAAATTGATGTGTAAGTAAGCACAAACCTCCCCCAAATCTGTTTACAGCAGTGTCCTCACTGATGTCATCCGTTAAGCTCAAAAAACCTGTAGACTTGGGAGGAAATTATTAATGGGGGCAATAATATATGAAAGTGAAAATCCTCCCCCAAACTTATTTTAGGCTCACAATTTTGTAAAAATCATTTTCTTTCAAGAGCCAAAATATACCACCCCTCCCCCAAACTTGAGTTAAACAATTTTAATCTTTTAAAATCACACGAGGGGGTCAAGGTTATTGGTCAATGCCAAGCTTTGCAAAGACCGAAGGTCAACACCAACCATTCAAAATTTTTATCAATGAAGCACCAAGGTTGGTGGAAGAACATGTCACCTATTGACGTGAAGAAGTGGGGAGGTGACAAGAGATGTAATGGAAAAGGATTGCGTCTCAATTTGGAGAGACGACACAGTGATAGTAATGATGGATTACTCGCATTGTCATGATTGTCCAAAAGAGGGGGTGGAGGTCCAATTTCTTCATCTTGGAGTTGATTCATCTCAACACCCGTGTCTTGTAAAAATGCGAGTTCATCAGCGAAAATTTGCTCAAAGCTTTCATCGATACCCCGAAAAATAATGTCATCAGAAAAAATGGGGTGATCGTCAGACTCTATAAAAGGTTTCTCATTAGATGTTGACCCGGACAACTCGGTGGAAGAGTAAATGGTTGGGTCAAACAACAACATATGAAAAGAGTCTGTATCATGAGGTTGATCAAATTCGCTGCTGTCGACATCCATTAATTCGACAGAACACACATGAGCATAGGGTTCGGAGGGTTCACTTCCCAACTTGTAAATGTTAAGCTCAATTGACTTCTTCCCAAAAGATAGGGTCATAGAGCCGTTTCTACAATTGATTACCGCGTTGGAAGTGGCCAAAAAGGGTCGACCGAGTATCACCGGGATTTGATTGCGTGGGTTTGCCACAGGTTGTGTATCAATAACGATAAAGTCCACAGGAAATATGAATTCCCCGACTTTGATTAACACATCCTCTAGCTCATCCCTAGGTTGGGTGATAGATCGATCGGCCATCTGAAGAGTGCAATGTGCAGGTTTTAACTCTCCGATCCCTAATTGCTCATACACAGAATACGGAAGCAAGTTAACACTGGCACCTAGATCGAGTAGAGCACGATTGATATTTTTACCCCCAATAGAAATTGAAATTGTAGGACTTCCGGGGTCCTTTCGTTTCTTGGGTAGTTGTTGTGTAAAAGCAGTGCTCACATTACTCGCAAGGAAAACTTTTTTAGGTACTTGAACTTTTCGCTTCCTAGTGCACAAGTCCTTTAAGATTTTCGCATATGACGGAACTTGTTGAATAGCATCTAGGAGAGGAATGTTTATGCTAACTTGCTTAAAAATTTCCACAATCTTCTCCATTTGTGGACTTGGTCTGTTGCCCCTCAACCTGTTTGGATAAGGTGCTTGATCAATAAGTTTTGGGTCCAACGTTTGTGGAGAAGACTGTGGCGACGGATTCGATCCCAAAATTGGAGTGGGCATCGACTTAGATAGATTTGGCGAAATGTTCGAGCCTTGGGGAAAATGGAGAATAGGCTCGGACGAAGGTGGGAGACTAGACGAATTAGGGAAAGAAGAAGAAGAAGGGGTATCAAATGTATCACTATCATGAAATTGCTCACCCACTCGGTTATTCAGCACTCTTCCCGATCTCAACGTAGTAATGACATTCACATTATGACTTTGTGAATGGCCAGGATTCGGTAAGGGTTGAGATGGGAGCTTCCCTTTCTCTCTCGCACTCATTGCGGCGTTTAACTGTGCGATTTGGTTTTCTATTGATTTAATACTCTCACCATGGGAGGAGGAGTTTTTCGTTAGGGCATCAATAGAAGACCTCATCTCAGCCGAATTTTGCATGGATTGTTTCATGAACATATCCAAAGTTTGTGCAAGTGAGTTGTCAGTACCGGCCACTTATGGTGTAGAAATGTTGGCCGGATTTTGGAAATTCTGTGACTGAAAGGGGGGCTGATTCTGTGGTTGTGGTTGCTGTGGAGGAGGTCTTTGATAATTGCTTTGTTGGTTTTGGTTCCAAGTAAAGCTAGGATGATTCCTCCATCCTTGATTGTACGTGGAAGAATAAGGGTCGTTTCTAGGTCGTTGCTGAAAAGCAGCATTAGCTTGAAACGAAGCATTCAAAGGACATTCTTTCGTTAAGTGTGAAGGATCCGAACAGCAACCACAGACGGTCTTAGGAAGCGTGACCTGATTTAGGGAGAATGATGAGAACTTGTTTTCGATAGCGTCGAGTTTCTTCTGTATCGCTGCCATTTCGGCTTTTACTGCGATAGAAACATCGAGCTGGTGAATACCTCCCTTAGTTGAAGGTGGTCTTACGCTTTCCCACTGCAAAGTGCTTTCTGCGAGATCTTCCAGATATTTCCATGCTTCACCATCATCTTTAGACATGAAATTGCATTGACACATTGTTTCAAGCATCTGCTTTGTCGCTGGATTAATGCCCTCATATATAATCCGACATAAATCCCATCTTCGTATTCCGTGATGGGGGCATTGGACAAGCAGATCTTTGAAACGTTCAAAGCACTTCCAAAATGGTTCATTGGGAAGCTGGGTGAACTGGTTGATCTCGCTCCTAATATGTGTAGTCTTATGATTTGGGTAAAACTTCTTAAGAAATGCTACGACGAATTCATCCCAATTAGTGATAGAGTGTGCGGCAGTATTATAAAGCCATTTTTCTGCCAAGTCGCACAATGTGAATAGGAGAAGACGTAAGCGCATAGCATCTAAAGTCAATTGTGAAGTACCCATCATTGCGCATACGTTTTCGAATTTGGTGATGAAAACGTACGCGTCTTCCGACTCAAGCCCGTGAAATTTGGGCAGCAGGTTGATGTAGTAGGATTTAATTTCGAAATTATCCCCGTTAGGTGGTGGAAGAGATAGACAAGTAGGAAGGGGACCACGAATAGGATAGCATCTCTCTTGGAGAGAGATGCGTGGTGGATTCTGCGCACCTGCGGGCGGTGGCAGCGTGGTGTTATACTCTGATGGAGTACCGTCCATCTCGGTTGATGTGGTGTGTGGTGGGGGAAAAGAAGATGAAGAAGTACCGACTTCGGCGTCGATAGCAGGAACGCGGACAAGACGGGCACTAGGATCCCGTGTCCAGCCGAGCATGCACTAAGCGGGTTTAGTGCAAGTGACAGCGTGTGTGTGATTTAAAATTGGCTTGTTTTGAAAAATGTGGGACTCAAGACAAATCTCCCTAAGATGCACAAGCAACCCTAGAACTAAGGTCACCTAGGTCCAGTCTCTAGACCGCTCCTAGACTTCCAAAGGACAAGCCGCAGGATAAATCCTCTACCGCCTCCGTACTACCCTTGTAGCCAGGTAAGTGCCAGGTAAGTGGGAAGGAACCACGTCGTGGGCCTAATTAAAAACCACTAGCCTTTGTCACACTTGCCTAGGCACTACAAAAGTAATGCGGATAAACGATAGATTACCCACGACCTTCCTCTGTCCTTATTGAGCGCGACAGTCCTTAGAGTCTGGTCTAGATATTTTTTAAATTAATGAAGGGTTGATCTATATGCTCAGTTTGTGATTTGTGGGGCTTAGAAAGGGTGATGAAATCCCCACCTAATCTTGATTTGGTCTTTGCCCCTTAGAGTCCGTATTAAAATATGCAAAACAAAACCAATCACAAAACTTTTGCAAAAAGATTTTTGAGCGGCGCGATTTTGCAAAGAATCCTGCAGAAGATAGATTTTATTGGATTTGGGGAGAGAGAGAAGGAGTAAATAAAGATACCAGAGAGTTCTGTGCCCCTAACTCCTCCAATATGCCGCGATTCCGCCGCAAAAGTGGTGCTTTTGCCGCGGTTCCGCCGCGTGGCAGAAGGATCAGTTGATGAAAATTCTTGTATAGCCTTCTGTGCTCCTCTGGATCTCTAGAAATGTCTCTGTTCCCTGTTCTCCTTAATTCTGTGACTCCAGATCTCCTTACAAAAATTCACGCACAAATCGTTAAATATGCAATTTGCAGTTTTGTGTTAATAATGATATGGCTCGTCTAAGAATTCAACACAAATAGTAAAAATAAAAAATTACGCACGTATCCCCGGCAACGGCGCCATTTGATTGTTACGTGAAAGTGTATGTTTGTAGTTTAACCGCAATCAATAACGGTGTCGCGTGTAGCTAGACCGAGGTGAGTACGGGTCGTCCTCTGGGAAACGTGGAACCTTTTACTCTTATTTTAGATGTGTTGAGAAAGAGAGGAGGAAATAAGAATTTTGTGAAAAGTCTCTAGATCTACGTTAAGCAAGAATGCAAAAATATAGATCTAGATTATTTTAAGGATGTAGTTAATATAATAAGAGGGCTTGTAGGGTTCGTTAGGATTTAGTAGTTATGGACGATTAATTAAAAATTACCCTTTTTATCCATTAATAGATTTAGAACTAGAACGACGGTGATGCGTGTAGATTAGGGTTTCTGGAGGGAAAAGGAATCCCACTCTTAACCCTTATCTCGACACGGAACTCCGTTCATATCCAGCCTTTACCAAAACAATCATTAATCTAATCGCTAATCGCGGTCGGAACTAGCAAAGAATTGCTACCGCGCCCGATTAGGATGTTAATGATTCTTTTGATAAAGTTCCTAAACTTTATAGGACTTAAAAAGGGTTTAGTTATTTTCATCGTCCATTAGCCTATCCTAATCCTACGAACCCTAACAAGCGGAGAATTACTCGTGCATGTTGGGAGAAGAAGATGAAAAGAAATCGAGGGAAAACATAATGTAAAGTGCAAAAGAATTAAATAAAACAACTACCTTTATTAATCAACTTGAACAATCTACACTTTTATTCCGTAGAAAATGATTACAAACTAGTTGCTTCTCGATCTTTCCTAAGGAGGTAGACGAACAGTTGATGATCAGCCTGGATGCGTGAGCGTCTGGGGCTTCGTGATCTCTTCGGCTTGATAGCTTTTCCAAGAGGCCCTCGGTGCCTTTTTATAGTGTAAAGCCAGAATATTATTGTTGAAAACTTGCTAAAATTTAGTAATGATTTATCTCCCAAAATCTTTCTTTCTAACCCCCTTAAATTGCGGCGGATCCGCGGCAAATGGGTGCTAAGGCCGCGGATCCGCGCTCAAGGGTAGGGATCATTTGATTCTTTTTCTTGGGCTTTCATCTGGTGACATGTGGCAATCCTAGGAATCCTCAGAATCTGAAAATCGTTTCTCGGTTGCTTCCAGACTTGGTCTCCAAGTTTGCTTCTTAATTTGGCAAGATTTCTTCAACAACTTGATTTGCTTGATTCTAGCCTTGGAAAATTCTGCACAACTTGGAAATATTCTGCATAACAACTCAAATAAGATTTTAGTAGACTTTGTTCTACTAGGATTAGGTCAATAATATTATTTGCATACATTCTCCTACCAAATGATAATAAAAATATATTAACACATGGAAAATAATGTTTTTACACATAAACCCTCATATGTATAATATATCATATTAAAGTCCTTTTTTAATATAAAAATGGTAGGAAAAATGAACTACAAATGTGCAATTTTATCGACTGAACATATGTGAATCAATGTCTACACATGCTAGAGGCGGTTTTTCATACTCCATCACTTTTACTGATAATTTCTCAAGATTCGGACACGTGTTTTTATTAAAACATAAATTCGAAGCTTTCGAGAAATTCAAGGAGTACAAACTTGAAATAGAAAAACAAACAGGTTTGAGTATCAAGAAACTTCGATCGGATCGAGGTGGAGAGTATTTGAGTACAGAGTTTTCAGACTTCTTAAAAGAGAATGGGATTCTTCTCAGCTCATTCCCCCTTACACACCACAACACAATGGTGTGTCAGAACGGAAGAATCGTACCCTATTAGATATGGTACGGTCCATGATGAGTGATGCTGAGTTACAGCTTTCCTTTTGGGGGCATGCATTGGAGACAGCAATGTATCTGTTGAACAGGGTTCCAACCAAGACCGTGTCTACCACTCCATATGAGATATGGTGTGGAAAGAGACCATCTCTTAAAAGAGTTAGGATATGGGGTTGTCCGGCTTTTGTCAAAAAGCAGAATCCAGATAAACTCGAGACACGATCGGTCATATGTAAATTTGTGGGATATCCAAAATATTCATATGGATATCTATTCTACCACAAGGAGAAACAAAAGGTGTTTGTTTCTCAACATACCACATTTTTAGAAAATAAAATTTTTACAAATAGTACTGATGGCAATGCGGTAGAACTAGAAGAGGTTCTAGAAACACAAATTACTCATGACGAATTGGTTGAAACTGATGTTGCAGTAGAACTTTAAAAACCTCAGCCGCTACGGAGATCTAGTAGAACTTCTCGCCCACCGGAGAGATACTATGGGTTTCTCATTGATGGTGACAGAGAAGATTGCATCATGGATGATGATGACCCTACTAGTTTTCAGCATGCTATCACGAGTGGTGACTCGGTGAAGTGACTGGATGCCATGAGATCCGAAATGGAGTCCATGTACACCAACAAAGTATGGATTTTGGATGTTGCACCTCCTGGGATAAAACCCGTAGGTTGCAAATGGATTTTTAAGAGAAAGATTGGTGTAGATGGACAGGTGGAGACCTATAAAGCAAGATTAGTAGTGAAAGGTTTTCGTCAAAGACCAGGATTGGACTATGATGAAACTTTCTCTCCATTAGCAATACTTAAATCCATTCGGATCCTACTTGCTATTTCTGCTCACTACGATTATGAAATCTGGCAGATGGACGTAAAAACTGCATTTCTAAATGATGATTTAGAAGAATACGTTTTTATGGATCAGCCAGAGGGCTTCACTGACAGTGGGAGCAGTGAAAAAGCATGTATATTGCTTAAATCCATTTATGGATTGAAGCAGGTATCACAGAGCTGGAACATCTGCTTTGATGATGTAAGTCCACGTTGCCCACCCCGGTACTTACGGGGAGGCGGAAAACGGAATAAAAATCAGATTTTTATGAACTTAGGCAACATGGACTAGACTTTGAAGGATCTTTGCTAAACAAAAACAAGCTAAAGCCAACTAGTAACTAGCTAAGTATTAGAAAGGTTATACCTTGGGCTTTATGTCCTTCTCTCCTTGCTCCTTGGAGTAGTAGAAAGTGGTCACCTTTGTCGTCTTCTCTCGTCGAAGAAGGATCCACCCGAAAGCCTCGACCTTTGGCTTCAACTCCAAGCTAGAAGTAACTAGGGTGCAAGAAGTGCTAATCCTTGAACCCTAGATGAGAGTAGAGATTATCAAGAAAGGGTTTTTCTCAAGCTCAAGTGTTTCTCAACACATGAGAGGGGAGAGCTTGAGGGAGAGGAAGAACAAGAGAGAGAAAAGGAATGATAGAATGAGAGAATAAATCACCATTCTCACATATATGTGTGAATTATTTTAATTAGATAATTAGTGAGATAATTGTCATGGCTTAATCAAGACATGACCATTATCATTTCATTTTTAATGCAATTTGCAAGGATCAAAGAGCATCTTCCAAATGAAATGATGATGGTCAAAGTGTCAACAAGGTCAACAAGTCAAGATAGGTCAAATGGTCAACAACCATAACCATGCACAATTATTAAACTAATATCAATTAACAATAATACACACATAAGCATTAGGGTTAATAAAATGACAATAGTCATTAACCCTAATCAAAGTCCTCTCCCTCTGTCTCAAGCAACTGTGCATACGCACCCGTATTCGTGATCCGAGGAACACGAATACAATGAGAAAAACCAATCCCAAATCATATAGTAGGATCCAGCTTAAACCAAAGCCCGCTAGTATATGTTGTCCGGACAGCAAACGTGCACAAGTGCACGGATGTGAACGAACTCTGTCGCAAAACCATGCGACCTCTACTCATTTTGCCTAAAGGCGAATAGCTCTCTGTGTGGGACTCTAAAGACTCGACACTACGCTGGCAGTGGGTTTAACCACAGACCGCAAGCGGCACTAGCTGTACGTAACGGTCCCCAGGTAGATGTCGATAAGAAGACTGACGAGGTGAACCCCATCTGAACTCCTACTGAGCCTGTATGTGACAATCTCCATACAGTCCGGTCTGTTCGTCTGATACATCGCATGGCGGGCCTAGGGGGGCGGTGAACGTCAGTCCCCTAATAGCGGTACAAGTCGTGTCGGAGTGTAGCCCAGAACACCCTGAGATAACACCGGAAACCTACCAGTATATCTCGCTTGCCCTGGCCAGGGACTACTCGTGTAATGGCTCTCCTGGACACAGCGCGATGTCAACCCCCAATACCGGGAGAGACGAATCCTGTCTAACCGTCACTGCCTCTAAGTGCTTCGGGACTGCACCCAAAAACTACCTGTTTGCACGACTCCTTTGAGCCGTGGTAGGGTAGTAATCAAAGTGCAGTGGGAACACACTCGAGGCGAAGTGACAGTGTCAAGTCAGCGGACTAAGCTGTACTCATGTCACCTGGGAACTGATAACTGACGATAGGTATAATACCGACCATCAGTTCCAAACGAGTCCTGTCCAGTGTACTCGTAACCTGACGAGCACCCGCATACTCTCTCAAGTACGACGTACTGACGGCTGTGGAACAGACCGTCTCTCACACTGGGATGAGAAGCGCATACGCTAGTCTACTCCGGAGTATCGATGCCCTGTCTCGATAGTCCAACGACTAGGGACCTGTATAAGGATGTGCTTATAGATCACCCAGCTCCCACGAGTGTGAGCGCCATCACAACGCTGGTAATCAAGCAAAGATCCTAAGGGCTCTACTAATATGTATATCAGCGATATGCTAAAAGAAACACATGCACGTATTAAAACAGAGACAAACCAAGTAGCATACTACCATTTTGAGCAAGATTGTATATACAACTGTGAATACCCCAAGCTTCCATTAAGTAATATACAAACTAGTATGATACAGTAATGGCCTCTAGGGCATATACACTAACAATCTCCCACTTGCACTAAGGCCATGTACTGGCGTATCGAAGACCTATCATCTCGATCAGCCGCTCGAACTGAGTCTGGGGCAAGGCCTTGGTGAATGGATCTGCTGTGTTATCTTCTGAAGCAACCCTCCGAAACTCGATCTCCTGGCGATCTACGATCTCCCTGATCAGGTGATACCGCCTCAAGATGTGTCTGGATTTCTGATGGGACCTGGGTTCCTTCGCTAAAGCTATAGCCCCGTTGTTGTCGCAATACAGAGGTATTGGGCCAACAATGGACGGAACCACCTGAAGTTCTCTCAAGAACTTCCTCATCCAGACAGCTTCTTTTGCGGCATCAGATGCAGCGATATATTCCGCTTCCATAGTCGAGTCAGTTGGAGCTCTTCCAACACACCGCCCCTCCATTGAGGATAAAGACAAAACCCGACATGGACTTGGAATCATCCTTGTCACTCTGGAAGCTGGAGTCAGCAAAGGCCTCAATCTGCAGGTCTTTTCCGCCATACACCAAGAACATCTCCTTAGTCCTTCTCAGGTACTTGAGAATGTTCTTTACTGCTATCCAATGTTTCTCCCCAGGGTTCGACTGATACCTGCTTACCACACTCAGTGCATAAGCCACATCCGGTCTGGTACACAACATCACATACATTATAGAGCCTACCGCAGAAGCGTAGGGTATAATAGACATGCGATCCCTCTCCAAATCAGTCTTGGGAGACATCTCTTTGGAGAGGGTGATCCCGTGACAAGCCGGTAGATTACCGCGCTTGGAATCTTCCATACTGAAACTCTTCAGTATGGTGTCGATGTACCTGGACTGTGAAAGTCCTAATATCCTCTTGGATCTGTCAAGGTAGATCCGGATACCCAGAATGTATGAGGCATCACCCAGGTCTTTCATGGAGAACCTGTGTGACAAGAACCCCATGACAGATTGTAGCATAGGAATGTCATTTCCTATCAAGAGAATGTCATCCACGTATAAAACGAGGAATACTACAGTTCTCGCTACAAATCTACAATAGATACATGGTTCATCTGGATTTTTGATAAAGCCAAATTCCTTGACCGTCTCATCAAAACAGATGTTCCAACTCCGCGATGCCTGCTTTAGTCCATAAATGGACTTAAGCAACTTGCACACCTTTCCGCTGCTCCCACTCTGAATGAAACCCTCTGGCTGATCCATATAGACACACTCCTCTAAATGTCCATTTAGAAAAGCTGTCTTTACGTCCATCTGCCAAATCTCATAATCGTGGAAGGCAGCAATGGCAAGAAGGATCCGAATGGATTTCAGCATAGCTACTGGAGAAAAGGTTTCGTCATAGTCCAAACCAGGTCGCTGACGAAAACCCTTTGCTACCAGTCTAGCTTTATAGGTCTCAACCTGTCCATCTACACCAATCTTCCTTTTGAAGATCCACTTGCATCCTACGGGTTTTACCCCATCTGGAGCAATGTCCAACGTCCATACTTTGTTGGTGTACATGGACTCCATTTCGGTCCGCATTGGATCCAGCCATTTTACCGAGTCGACGCTCTGAATGGCTTGTTGGAAGCTAGTAGGCTCATCAAACTCTATGATGCAATCCTCTCTATCCCCGTCAATGAGAAAACCATAGTATCTCTCGGGCGGATGAGACTGCCTACTACTCCTGCGGAGTGGCGTGGGAATGTCCTGATCTTTCGAACCCTCTGGTTCTACTAAGCTTTCAGTAATAGCTTGTGGTTCTGGAATTTCTTCCAGCTCTATTGCGCTCCCACTTAATTCTTTTTCTATGAACTGGTGTTCTAGAAAGTGGGCATGGCGAGAAACAAGGACTTTTTGTTCCTCTTCGCAATAGAAGAAATATCCCTTGGAGTTCTTTGGATATCCCACAAACTTGCACAGTACTGAGCGTGCCTCGAGCTTGTCCGCATGCTGCATTTTTACAAAAGCTGGACATCCCCATGTCTTAATGTGATTAAGATAGGGTCTCTTCCCACACCACATCTGATATGGCATAGTAGGCACAGTCTTAGTTGGAACTCGGTTCAAAAGGTATGCAGCTGATTCTAGCGCATATCCCCAGAACGATCACGGCAACTCAGCGTTACTCATCATGGACCGTACCATATCCAATAGGGTTCGGTTCCGTCTCTCCGATACACCGTTAAGTTGCGGAGTGTATGGAGGAGTAAGCTGAGAGAGAATTCCATTCTCTTTTAAGTAACCCAGGAACTCGGCACTCAAGTATTCACCACCTCGATCAGATCTCAGTGCCTTGATACTTTTGCCTGTTTGTTTTTCTACTTCATTCTTATATTCCTGGAATTTTTCAAAGGCCTCGGATTTATGTTTCATTAAGAAGACATAACCGTACCTTGAAAAGTCATCCGTAAAAGTAATGAAGTAAGAATAACCGCTTCGCGCATGTGTAGACATTGGACCGCACACGTCGCTGTGTACGAGTCCCAAGAGCTCGCTCGCTCTTACTCCGTGTCCAGTGAACGGAGTCTTTGTCATCTTTCCCTTGAGACAGGATTGACAAGTTGCATACGATTGATATTCGAACGAATCCAAATATCCTTCTGCATGTAACTTAGTCAACCTTCTCTCATTGATGTGACCCAGTCTACAATGCCATAAGAAAGTTTTATCGATTTCTGGAGACTTTCTTTTGTGTGTATTCTGGACATTGAAAATCTGTGGCTGGTTTAATACGTATATACCATTGTTCAATGTACCTGACCCAATCAAAACTTGATTAAGGTGAATGTTCACTACATTACTTACAAATGCAAATTCATAACCTTCTTTAGATAATAAAGATACAGAAATGATATTACAGGTTGCATTTGGTACACAATAACAACTACGCAAAACCAAAAAGTGTCCATCTGACAATCCCAGGGGACAGTCCCCTACGGCCTCAGCATCCATGCTAGCACCGTTTGCAACTCTGAGGGTCATGTCACCTGCCTTCAAAACTCTACGCTTTCTCAACGCCTGCAAAGAATTACAGATATGAGATCCTGATCCGGTATCCAATACCCAGGATGTAGAGTTTATTGATAGACAGTTTTCAATAACATACACACCTGAAGCTGAAGCCGCAACTCGCTTCAAATCCTGTGTTCTGGCCTTCCAAGCCTTGCAATCCTGTTTCCAGTGACCATTTTTGTGACAATAGAAGCATTCTTCCTTCCCCACCAGCTTTCCCGCTACCTTTGTTGCTTTTCCTTTTCCCTTCGTATCCACTTTACCGACACCGCCTCTTGGTTTGGCGGGGGCTTTCTTCTTCTTGCCCTTGGCTTTCGCCCTGGACATAAAAGAGGAAGATCCTCCTACAAACAAAGTGGATGTCTCCCTACCCTTCTGTAGGGTGCCCTCAGCACTCCTCAACATGTTCAGAAGTTCGGAAAGTTCAACCTCCTTTCCTTGCATGTTGAAGTTAAGAATAAACTGGGCGTAAGTGGAAGGAAGGGACTGGAGAATCAAATCAGTATAGAGTTCATTCTCCAACGTGGTCCCAAGGTCCGCGAGCTCTTCTATGTAGCCAATCATCTTAAGCACGTGTTCCGCTACCGATGATCCGACGGCCAACCTTGCCGAAAACAACTTCTTCGACACTTCGTATCTTGCGATACGAGATTGCTCTCCATACAGTTCTTTTGTATGAAGAAATATGAACTCTAGGTCCATATTCTCGTGCCTCCTCTGATGTTCGTTGTCCATCGAGGCTAGTACGAGGCATCTGGCCTTCGCGCAATCTATTTCCCAGGTCTTGTAGATTTCCCTATATACGACACTGGTTTTGGGACCTGGGACAGGGGGAGCTTTGGTGGTAAGGATATACCCCAACTTGTCGTAAGTGATTGCCATCTTAACATTCCTGAGCTAATCTTTGTAGTTTGGCCCTGTCAATATATTTTTATCTAGTAATAACTTAAGTCCGGTCATGTTGAATGGTCGCTGCAATTAGGAGAGAGAAAAGAAACACTTTATCATGATGCTCTTGCAAGTTTAGAGTGGTTTTTAATTTGTCTAAACTGGATGGCTCCCACTGTCTCTCGAATCCCTTCTCAAACCGTAAAGAAAGGATTAGTCAGGATCAATCTCACCGTACAATACTTGCTTAACCGTTCAGCCAGGCCAGTGTCGGTACTTCGAGGGAGGTTTTCCAACGCTTTCGCGAAGTTCCTTAATTAAGTAACCTCTTTTCCCTGTGGGCGTAGCCCCGCTAACACCTTTCTAGACACCTACTAAGTTTATAGCATTGATCGTTAAGTGAGAGTTTTCCCGAGGAGTAGCATATACTCACAGTAGGATCGGGATCCAAATATCATCGTGTGATAAAACCGAAGGAATCCTACCAGAATTATCACACTCCAAATGGTATGCAGCGCTAGCAAGTTTCAGTACTTATGAAACTCCCGATGTGGATTTTTGCCCTATGCTCTTATGACCTTGACTTTGGCCAAAATATCATAAGTCACATGTCAAGTTCTACCCGTCATTCTCCTGGTTAATTTGGACCCACCCGTACCTACCCTTGACTTTGGCCAAAATGGCAGCACGACTGTCCCAAACCAACGCATCTATCTATGCTGCACATGAATACCCAATAGCTACCAATCATTATGCCTTGACTTTGGCCAAAATACATAGCTTGAATGCTTTTTGACCATTCATGTGGAATGACGGAGGGCTACGAATGGTTTTGGCGAAACCGTGAACGTAGTGAACTTGATATAATCGATGGAACGAGATAGCTTTTAAAAGGAGTGGTTCAAGCTCCGCGTTTAAAAGTTTAGTTTTGAAAAGAACCGAGTGGTTTTCAAAGTGTTCCAATCGACTTTTACTTGGTTTATTTTCTTGGATTAGTTCTTTTAATGCGTCCCATCATTTAATCCTACCATTGCAGAAAACAACCAAAATATGACGTACGCTTATGCCATTCGCATTCGCCACGGGGCCCCGTCATCACCCGTTAGGTTACTTAACTAACGACAGAGCGGGGGCTGGGCTAGCGCGGCTGTAAAACATAAGCAACGCCTAAATAGTTATCATATATAAATATATAGAAATGATAGATATTACAGATCACAGATGAATACATTGGATATACTAGGAATCCGCAATCCGTTCGAGCCTGCAACGAAAAGCGGATTACACGGTCGCGGTGAATAGCCAATACCCCACCCAAGACCCCTACGGGTGCGGCAAACTACCCGCCAAGTACCCGAAGCGAAGCAACCTCCCTCACCACCGTGAGTAGGCCACTCGGCACTTCGAGATACCCGGTAGTTTGTGCACCCCCTCCATGGGTCTATCCTAGAAGCAAAAACAGTAAAAAGAATTATACAATAACGGCTACAACCCCGACCCGGTTGTGCGGCCAAACAAATAATAATATTACATCAATTTACATATTACAGTGAATGAAAGAAAAAGCAACACTCATCTCACATCCACCCCGGCTATTCATCCGTGACAATCCAACCCATTCATATACACAAACCATCATCAATCACAGATCACAGATATGTATAACCCCGACTAATCGACATATAGCGATTAGCCGACGTTCAATACATATAAACAACACAGATATAACCTTTTAGTCAAAGTGTATTGAAGTTCGGAAAAAAAATACGGATTTATAGGCCCCCAAAAATAAATTTCTATTCTGGAAAACCTGGGAATATATAAACCATCTTAAAAATCCCAAAACCTAGCCAAAAGAAAACTGCACCAAACTCGACTCAGTGAAGAGTCAAAACGGCGGCGGTTCCGCGGCAATAGCTTGCTATTGCCACTGAACCGCGGCGGTTAAGACGACTCACTGGACCGGGTTTGCTGTTCTTCTTAAGAAAACCCTGAGATGATTTTTGGAGTATGACAAATTTTATTTTGAGCAGGAAAAAATTTAACAGAAACTTAGGGTTTCGAAAACTCGTTTTTTCGAATTTTCCGATTCGAACTTCGATACACTCTACTACCTAGCTAGTTTATGTTTAGTTAGGCTCTGATACCACTGTAAGTCCACGTTGCCCATCCCGGTACTTACGGGGAGGCGGAAAACGGAATAAAAATCAGATTTTTATGAACTTAGGCAACATGGACTAGACTTTGAAGGATCTTTGCTAAACAAAAACAAGCTAAAGCCAACTAGTAACTAGCTAAGTATTAGAAAGGTTATACCTTGGGCTTTATGTCCTTCTCTCCTTGCTCCTTGGAGTAGTAGAAAGTGGTCACCTTTTGTAAGTGCACGGCGGCGCCCCGGCCGTCAATCCGACGCCGGAATGCGGAAGCGGTGAATAACTTTAAATTTTGCGGACTTTGCAAACCGGCACCACCGCGCACTTTAACCGGATCGAACCATTAACAAGTCTACGCTACAAAAAGAAAGGGAAGAGATGTATACCGACGGATCCGAGTCCTCCGGTCTTCTCGTCGTCGTCCCGATCTTACGCGGAATGTCCGGTCTCCATCTCCTCGCCGGAAGGGCACCACATAGCCGGATTCTTTTACGGGCTCCCACCTCAATACCGAGGCAACTCGGGCGCGAAGTTGGCTAGCCGACGCGCCCAAGATTTGCTGTAGAATATGTGTAGGACTCATGTCTCATTGGGGTTTTGTTGCCATAAAGATGATGGAGGAATTGGTGCAAAAGAAATATCCATGAAGGCTTGCTGGGAATGAAAAAATCAAGCATGCTCTGTGATGAGCTCGGCCACAAAATCCCACTGGAAAAAGAAAATGAAGCAACTCCTTCTATCTTGCTGTGAATGAAATCTCATTGTAACCTTTATATATATATATTAATTAATCCACACCTCAAATCTCAATTCCAGCACACTTCAAGATGGGCTGATTCCTTATATCATTAATTAAACCATTATGTCCATCATTCCATAAAGAATCCCCATGCTTCATAAAAGTGGCCGGCCAATTTGTCCACCACCAAAAATTAACCCCCACTCCACACCCAAACAGTGCCGGCCATACCCAAAAACCCCATACTCTATCAAGTCATAATTAATGCAACAAGGAGCCAAAAATGCAATCAAATTAAATTAATCCTTTTGCAAGAAACCCCCTCAACAAAATGTTAATTGCAAACTTGCAATTAACACCCTCCAACGAAAAGTCCGACCGGGAAGGAAAAAGGGAAAACCGGCCGGAACGGAAAGCAAACTGGCAACCCCAGAAAACTGGTCCCATAATAAATTACAGGAAAACCCCGATACAGTGCATACACACCCGCATTTGTATTTCGACCGAAATACAAATGTAAAGAGACAAAACTACACTATCAAATACTAAGATCCGGCTTAAGCCAAAGCCGGCTAGTAAAAACCGTCCGATCACGATCTGTGCAATACCGCACGTATCTGATCGAACCGTGCCATATCTCCATACGGCCTCTACAGCGTTTCGCCCGAAAGCTGAGTAACTGAAAGTGTGGTAGACTCTAAAGACTCGTCAATACTATGGCTGTGGATTTAACCACTAGCCCGTCAGAGGTATAAGCCAATACGTAACGGGCGACCAGCTATTGACTAAAAGGGACGTCGATGAGCGAACTCATCCTGACACCCTACTGAGCCTGTCAGTGACAATATCCGTGCAGTCCGGTCCGTTCGTCTATGAGCATCGCATGGCGGGCCTAGGGGGTTGGTAAAAGTCAGACCCCCAAAAGCGGTACAAGTCGTGTCGGAGTGTAGCCCAGAACACCCTGAGATACTACTGGAATACCTACCAGTAAATCTCCTTGCCTTGGCCAAGGACTTTGTGTAATGGCTCTCCTAGACACAGCACGACCTCACCCCCAATACCGGGAGAGACGAACCCCTGAAGATACGCTCACTGCCTCCATGTGGCTCGGGACTGTACCCAACTAAAACCTGTTTGCACGACTCCTTTGAGCCGTGGTAGGGTAGTAATCAAAGTACAGTGGGAACTCACACGAGACAAATGACGATCCCCAGGTCGATGAACTAACCTGCACACATGTCACCAGGGAACTGCCATCTGACGTCTGGTATATGACCAACTAGCAGGTTCCCGGCGAGTCCTGTCCAGTGTACTCATAACCCAATGAGCACCTGTATACATCTTAGGTGATCCAACTGACACCAGTGGCTTGTGAGACCGGCCACCGCCCCTCGTCGGGGTCTCGACTGTATACACTAGTCTACTAATGGAGTATCGATGCCCAGTCTCGAAACTCCCACGACTAGGGACCTTTTAAGGATAAGCTTGTAGACCCCCAGCTCCCACTTATATGATCGCCCTCATACTGCTGGTGGTCAAGCAAGAATCCTAGGGGCTCTATCAACGTGTAATAGCGACGTGTCATGTCACTTAAAACAGTACACGATGATAAAGGTAAACCAGATAGCATACTATCATCTCGAGTAAGACTGTCCTACCGGGATAGGTCCTCCCTCAATCATTACAATCACGTACCTGTGACCTAATAATTGACTCTGAGGGCACTATCTCCAACAATCTCCCACTTGCACTCAAGGCTAATTATTGCGATGTCGCATACTCACAGCCCGTGTGATACCGAACATCCGACTCCTCTACTAGTCAGTCTCACAAAGCTCGTTTGCGAAACTATTGCGTTCGAGAAATAGCCTCAGTGAGTGGATCCGCTTAGTTGTTTCTTTCTATGTCTCTCTATATCTCATGTTCGCGGAGAAAACCATCTCCCGAAATGAGCAATACCTGTCTTAGAATGTGTCTGGATGTCTGATGGGACATAGCTCATAAATGAACTCCAAATCCAAACTTCTTAGACTGTATCGTCAACTGAACTTAATCAGTATCATGCGCGCCATGCCTCCCTCAGTATTGCCTTGGACCACCTGTCCAAAATACTGCCCCTCATCAGAAGGAAAAACTATAACTCTGACAACCTCCTTGTCGTCCATGTCACCTTGGAAGCCTGGAATGACAACTGTCTCCTGAATGAGGCTGTCGTTATCATCTCCCTAGAACATCCACTTATGTTCTAAAACTGCTTCCGACTGTTTCTACAGGATTGGATTAATGTCAACTTATTGCATCTAGTGCAAGAACAACATCTGGTGTGGTACTTGACATCTCACGATTGACTCAATTGCCTTAGCAAGTGATCTGCCAATCATGCACGTCCCTCTCCCCTTTAGTCTGTAAGACACCTTTGGAGAGGGTGACTCCATTACCTGCAGGTACACTACCATGCCAGGAGTCGTCCATCCTAAATACTCTTAGAATGCTGTCAAGTACCCTGATTGGGAAACCACCCAAATCTAGATCTAAAACCATAGATCTAGTAACCAGTATGTCAGATATAAAATCCATTTCCTTTGTGGAGAAACTACTGTGTGACGACCAAAGTATAACCGATTGTAGTATAGGAGTTTCTTTTCCTATTCTGTGTATGTCATCCAGATACCAGGACATCACACCCTACTACCTTCTCAACTGATCCATCCCCTATTCTGATGAAGTCAAACCCATGACTGTCACATCAGAAATAGATGATCTATCTCCGCTACTTCTGCTTTAGTCTATAAATAGACATAAGCTACCTGACCACCAATGCTTCCGCTGCTCCCACTGACTACGACAACCCTCTGGCAGAGTCATATAGACGTACACTTCTAAAACTAGTTTAGAATGACGCTATACTCATCCTCCCGCCGGGTCTCGCAGCCTGGAACAACAGCAATGGTAATTGTGGGTAAACAAGAACTTCCCTGTCACCGTCCTTGAGGCCACCGTAGTACCTCTCGGGTGGCTGAAGTTACCCACCTTATCTGCGGAGTGGCCAATGGAATGTCAATCCAGATTGAATCTTTAGGTTCCTTATCAAATCTTCAGTAATCGTTTGTGGTTCTGGAATCACTCCCAGTTCTACCATACTCCCACTACTGTTTTCTGAAAAAATCCATTTTTAATAAAACTGTGGCGAGTCTAGAACAATATCGCTATTGTTCATCCAGATGGTAGAAAGTCAACCCTCGTCATAGCCTGGGTCAACCCACAAACAGCCATTACAGAAACGTGCCTTGAGTTGTCCAGTGTCTGGTTTTAATCATAAACCGGACAACTCCCCGTACCTTAACATCGTTAAGATATGAACTGTTCTATATCCAATATAGAAACAGAGGCACTGATTTAATTGAACCAGATTCAAATCATGCAGCTGTCCCCTGCGCATGTCAACTAAATGGAAGGAGGCCGATCAGCGTTACTCAACTTAGGAATACTTCCAATCATGAGTAACCTGAAAGAGAAGCAAGATCTCTTAAATCATTACTATCAACTGAATACCGTACACAAGTATCTACATCTTCGATCTCTTTGAAGAATCCCGATACTTGCTATACCTGGTTCTCTACTCTATTCAAATACCTATAACTTCTCAAAATTCGGACCCTGTGTTTCCAACGAAACACTTGTCTAAAAACTAGAGAAGTTATAAGTAAACCGAATATAGTACGAGGACCAACCCCTCTGTCCTGATGGACCCTGGACAACATACAATACTCTGTATAAGTCCCTTGAGTCTGAAAACTCATTCACTGTGTGTCGTAGGTTGAAAACTGTACTTATGGTTAAGAAGAATTACACCGCTGTTCAATGCTCCTTACCTAACCATCCACTGATATAGGTAAATGTCGTAGACATAATTTCAGAAAGGTATATCTCACTCTATGAAAATAGACGTACAGATATATCAATTTGAAATTGGTGCATAACAGCGGATATTCAAAACCAAATATTTGCCGACCGGCAAACAGCCCAGGTGATTTCCTCAAATATCACCGATTACAACGAATCCCGATATAATGAGGATAATCACCCAATTCCCAATAACTTACTCCCACTCATCATCTGTAAAACCATATAGATGTGAGAATCGTACCTGGTAAATACATACCCTGGAGTAAGTATCTAATCGGGAAATCAGTTTTCATTTAACATTACACAGTGAAACTGAAACATTGAAATGTTCCGATGGGGTATTCTGGTATTCTTAGTAATGCCTCTACCATTATCCAGATTCACAACTATAACCGTATAATTCTTTGCCACCTCTCCAAATCCCTTCATATGTCTTTAGTCTTTACCTTCTGTACACCCCTTTATGCCAAATGGTTTTCTTCCTTCCCTACCGTTCGGCACCAGCCTATGGTTTGGAAGAAGACTATCCAATAAGCATAATGGGTGTACTGTCCCAATCCTAGGAACACTCGCAATGAGAGAGGGTGAAGATAAAAAACAACCGAATAAACCTTATTCCTATTTCTCCTGAACCAGAATCCATCCCCGAACTGGAACAAGTTCCATTCGAGTTCGTATATAACCATACGATGGAGTATCCAAATAAACTGTGGATCTTCGTAGTGATACGGAGTGTCCTGGAGAAATACAAAGGTGATGTGGGAGTGGTAACGAAATATTTGGTTTGGTCGTGAATATCTGTTGCAATTTACTTTGCCCTCTTACTAATCCCTTGCTTTGTCTGAACTTAATACCTTCTGCACACCATCGTTATGCTAATTGGTTTTCTTCATTCCCTACCGGTCGGCACCAGCCTAAGGTTTGGAAGAAGACAATCCAATTTGCGTAATAGGTGTACTACCCCTAAACCAAGGAGTACTCGTAACCTGAGAGAGGGTAGAAGGAAAAGACAACTGAATAATCCTATCCGTTTTCTCCAGAACCGGAAACCATCCTCGAATCCCTTCGAGTTCGTATCTAACCATACGATGGTTTTGTCCAATGGAAGTGGACGTTCGTAGTAATACGGGGTGTCCTGGAGAAAAGGGTAAAAGTAGGAGTGGCAATGAGGTCTGCAACTCTGACAATCCAAAAGCCAGTGTTTAAGAAGGTTCGGTCAACTTGGTCACTGAGTCAAAGTCTTAGGGTCGGGTCAATGGTCGCTGCCAAAGAGAGAGAGAAAAGAAACACTCAGCGTGCACTCTAACCTAGATCAGAATGGTTACCAATTTATCTAATCTGGAATCCTCCCACTGTACCGTCAAATTCTCCTCCAAACCTGAAAGAAGAATTAGTCGGGATCACCCGAGGAGTAAACTAACTCATCAGTGGGAATCGGGATCCAACTCTCATCGCGTGACAACGTGACGGAATCCGCTCACGGTGTCACACTCCAGAAGGTATGCGCATATCTGGCAAGTTTCAGTTCTTTTGAAACTCCCGATGTGATTTCTGCCCCATGCTCTTATGACCTTGACTAAGGCCAACAAATCATAAGTCACATGTCAAGTTCTACCCGTCATTGTCCAGGTTGATTTGAACCCACCCGTACAAGCCCTTGACTAAGGCCAACAAGGCTATACGACTGTCCCAAACCAACGCATCTATCTATGCAGCATATGAATACCCAATAGCTACCAAACACTGTGCCTTGACTAAGGCCAACAAACACAGCTTGAATACTATTGACTACCCATATGAAACGACGGAGGGCTACGAATGGTTTCTGGCGAAAACCTTTAACGTAATGAACTTGATATCGTTGAAGGAACGGATAGCTTTTTAGAAAATATAGTGACGAAAACCTTTACTAAAGAGGTCACTCCCGGTGAAGGGATCTCGGCTCTTTCCCCGTAGAATGGGGTGCTGGATATTCATAACCGAATATCACTGTGCAAAGCAAAAGTAATCGGCTATAGTGAAGTTAATGCCCTGACGCAAACTTTTGTCCAAGGGGTCACTCCCGGTGAAGGGATCTCGGCCCTTGCCTCGTCGACTGAGGAGCAGGATATTCCAAATGAATACCACGATGCAAAACAAAAGTGAACGTCCTTGCAATAACAGCTTTTTGAAAAGTGTTCCAACAACATCAGATTAGGTTTGTTTTTAACTTGCATTGATCCGAATCAATGCAGTCCCATCAATTGATCACACCACAAAGAACGAAAATATACTGACGTACGTATATGCCATCCGCATTCGCCACTGGGTCCCGTCATCACCCGTTAGGTTAGCTAACTAACGACAGAGCGGGGACTGGACTAGCGCGGATGTAAAACATATACAACATCTACTAATATATATACCAATATATAGTATTTCGCTCAAGGCGTGAATAAAATGCAACATCACAGAGAATGAATAGCATCACAGAAACAATACAGATATCTGGGATCCCCGGGTTTCACAGAGCCGCTGAAACCCGACGTTCCCCTGGTCGTGTGGATAGCCTGTGCAATGAAATCCTAGACCCCTACGGGCGCGGCAAGTCACCCGCCAAAACCTGAAGCGAGGCAGCCCCCTTCAGCGCCGTGAATGGACCACCCAGCACTTCACGGAATCCGGCAACTTGGGCACCCCTCCTGGGTCAACCTGTACCCCCTACGAGTGCGGCGAATAGCCCGCCAATCCTAGAGCGAAGCCCCCTCCGTCTCAATGCCATGAGATGCGGGCTTGTTGCCCTCCAGAACCCGGCTATCCGTTCACCCCTCCGCGGGGCAATCCTAGTACAGAAAGTAAAATATACATACACCGGGTACATCGACCGCAACCAGGTCGTGCCCCAAAAGAATAATACAATCAGGCAGTGACGGCAGTCCACATGTCGGACGCTCGCCCCGCAATATCAAATGTACATAATACAACAAAACAGTACTAGCATTGCATCCAGGCTATCCCCCACGACCGATCCGCAACATCACAGCAAATACATAGAACATCAACGTGAAAGTCACGTTCGCAAATCCGTCTAACCGGGCTATAGCAGTTAGACCGGATTTACCGATCGAGTGACATTCACGGTCGCAGATATAATGTAAATACTGTGAAAAATGTGTTTAAAATTTTCCGATTGATCAAACATTAACAAGTGGGCCCCCAAACAAAACTGTAGCAACCACAGAAAACCTGGGCCCAATTTTAATATTCCAAAAACCACAATTATCACTCAGAAACACACTGAAAAAATTTGGGGTGGTGAACAGTAAAATCCGCGGCGGAAGAGCGGCCAAATCAGGGCTTTGGCCGCCCTTCCGGGGCGGTATGGGGAGATCGAGGTACCAAATTTTTACAGTGTGCTTAGTTTTCCCTGCACATCATTCTGAGAGCACCTGAAAAATTTTTTGGACTCAAAAAAAATTCGACAGAAACTGATGTGCAAAAAAATACGGGTTTTCGGGATTTTGTTCGATCGGAAACGTAAAACACATTACACAAAAGCTAGACGAAGTTAATGGCGTGGCTCTGATACCACTGTAAGTGCACGGCGGCGCCCCGGCCGTCAATCCGACGCCGGAATGCGGAAGCGGTGAATAACTTTAAATTTTGCGGACTTTGCAAACCGGCACCACCGCGCACTTTAACCGGATCGAACCATTAACAAGTCTACGCTACAAAAAGAAAGGGAAGAGATGTATACCGACGGATCCGAGTCCTCCGGTCTTCTCGTCGTCGTCCCGATCTTACGCGGAATGTCCGGTCTCCATCTCCTCGCCGGAAGGGCACCACATAGCCGGATTCTTTTACGGGCTCCCACCTCAATACCGAGGCAACTCGGGCGCGAAGTTGGCTAGCCGACGCGCCCAAGATTTGCTGTAGAATATGTGTAGGACTCATGTCTCATTGGGGTTTTGTTGCCATAAAGATGATGGAGGAATTGGTGCAAAAGAAATATCCATGAAGGCTTGCTGGGAATGAAAAAATCAAGCATGCTCTGTGATGAGCTCGGCCACAAAATCCCACTGGAAAAAGAAAATGAAGCAACTCCTTCTATCTTGCTGTGAATGAAATCTCATTGTAACCTTTATATATATATATTAATTAATCCACACCTCAAATCTCAATTCCAGCACACTTCAAGATGGGCTGATTCCTTATATCATTAATTAAACCATTATGTCCATCATTCCATAAAGAATCCCCATGCTTCATAAAAGTGGCCGGCCAATTTGTCCACCACCAAAAATTAACCCCCACTCCACACCCAAACAGTGCCGGCCATACCCAAAAACCCCATACTCTATCAAGTCATAATTAATGCAACAAGGAGCCAAAAATGCAATCAAATTAAATTAATCCTTTTGCAAGAAACCCCCTCAACAAAATGTTAATTGCAAACTTGCAATTAACACCCTCCAACGAAAAGTCCGACCGGGAAGGAAAAAGGGAAAACCGGCCGGAACGGAAAGCAAACTGGCAACCCCAGAAAACTGGTCCCATAATAAATTACAGGAAAACCCCGATACAGTGCATACACACCCGCATTTGTATTTCGACCGAAATACAAATGTAAAGAGACAAAACTACACTATCAAATACTAAGATCCGGCTTAAGCCAAAGCCGGCTAGTAAAAACCGTCCGATCACGATCTGTGCAATACCGCACGTATCTGATCGAACCGTGCCATATCTCCATACGGCCTCTACAGCGTTTCGCCCGAAAGCTGAGTAACTGAAAGTGTGGTAGACTCTAAAGACTCGTCAATACTATGGCTGTGGATTTAACCACTAGCCCGTCAGAGGTATAAGCCAATACGTAACGGGCGACCAGCTATTGACTAAAAGGGACGTCGATGAGCGAACTCATCCTGACACCCTACTGAGCCTGTCAGTGACAATATCCGTGCAGTCCGGTCCGTTCGTCTATGAGCATCGCATGGCGGGCCTAGGGGGTTGGTAAAAGTCAGACCCCCAAAAGCGGTACAAGTCGTGTCGGAGTGTAGCCCAGAACACCCTGAGATACTACTGGAATACCTACCAGTAAATCTCCTTGTCTTGGCCAAGGACTTTGTGTAATGGCTCTCCTAGACACAGCACGACCTCACCCCCAATACCGGGAGAGACGAACCCCTGAAGATACGCTCACTGCCTCCATGTGGCTCGGGACTGTACCCAACTAAAACCTGTTTGCACGACTCCTTTGAGCCGTGGTAGGGTAGTAATCAAAGTACAGTGGGAACTCACACGAGACAAATGACGATCCCCAGGTCGATGAACTAACCTGCACACATGTCACCAGGGAACTGCCATCTGACGTCTGGTATATGACCAACTAGCAGGTTCCCGGCGAGTCCTGTCCAGTGTACTCATAACCCAATGAGCACCTGTATACATCTTAGGTGATCCAACTGACACCAGTGGCTTGTGAGACCGGCCACCGCCCCTCGTCGGGGTCTCGACTGTATACACTAGTCTACTAATGGAGTATCGATGCCCAGTCTCGAAACTCCCACGACTAGGGACCTTTTAAGGATAAGCTTGTAGACCCCCAGCTCCCACTTATATGATCGCCCTCATACTGCTGGTGGTCAAGCAAGAATCCTAGGGGCTCTATCAACGTGTAATAGCGACGTGTCATGTCACTTAAAACAGTACACGATGATAAAGGTAAACCAGATAGCATACTATCATCTCGAGTAAGACTGTCCTACCGGGATAGGTCCTCCCTCAATCATTACAATCACGTACCTGTGACCTAATAATTGACTCTGAGGGCACTATCTCCAACACCTTTGTCGTCTTCTCTCGTCGAAGAAGGATCCACCCGAAAGCCTCGACCTTTGGCTTCAACTCCAAGCTAGAAGTAACTAGGGTGCAAGAAGTGCTAATCCTTGAACCCTAGATGAGAGTAGAGATTATCAAGAAAGGGTTTTTCTCAAGCTCAAGTGTTTCTCAACACATGAGAGGGGAGAGCTTGAGGGAGAGGAAGAACAAGAGAGAGAAAAGGAATGATAGAATGAGAGAATAAATCACCATTCTCACATATATGTGTGAATTATTTTAATTAGATAATTAGTGAGATAATTGTCATGGCTTAATCAAGACATGACCATTATCATTTCATTTTTAATGCAATTTGCAAGGATCAAAGAGCATCTTCCAAATGAAATGATGATGGTCAAAGTGTCAACAAGGTCAACAAGTCAAGATAGGTCAAATGGTCAACAACCATAACCATGCACAATTATTAAACTAATATCAATTAACAATAATACACACATAAGCATTAGGGTTAATAAAATGACAATAGTCATTAACCCTAATCAAAGTCCTCTCCCTCTGTCTCAAGAAACTGTGCATACGCACCCATATTCGTGATCCGAGGAACACGAATACAATGAGAAAAACCAATCCCAAATCATATACTAGGATCCGGCTTAAACCAAAGCCCGCTAGTATATGCTGTCCGGACAGCAAACGTGTACAAGTGCGCGGATGTGAACGAACCCTGTCGCAAAACCATGCGACCTCTATTCATTTTGCCTAAAGGCGAATAGCTCTCTGTGTGGGACTCTAAAGACTCGACACTACGCTGGCAGTGGGTTGAACCACAGACCGCAAGCGGCACTAGCTGTATGTAACGGTCCCCAGGTAGATGTCGATAAGAAGACTGACGAGGTGAACCCCATCTGAACTCCTACTGAGCCTGTATGTGACAATCTCCGTACAGTCCGGTCTGTTCGTCTGATACATCGCATGGCGGGCCTAGGGGGGCGGTGAACGTCAGTCCCCTAATAGCGGTACAAGTCGTGTCGGAGTGTAGCCCAGAACACCCTGAGATAACACTGGAAACCTACCAGTATATCTCGCTTGCCCTGGCCAGGGACTACTCGTGTAATGGCTCTCCTGGACACAGCGCGATGTCAACCCCCAATACCGGGAGAGACGAATCCTGTCTAACCGTCACTGCCTCCAAGTGCTTCGGGACTGCACCCAAAAACTACCTGTTTGCACGACTCCTTTGAGCCGTGGTAGGGTAGTAATCAAAGTGCAGTGGGAACACACTCGAGGCGAAGTGACAGTGTCAAGTCAGCGGACTAAGCTGTACTCATGTCACCTGGGAACTGATAACTGACGATAGGTATAATACCAACCAACAGTTCCCGACGAGTCCTGTCCAGTGTACTCGTAACCTGACGAGCACCCGCATACTATCTCAAGTACGACGTACTGACGGCTGTGGGACAGACCGTCTCCCATACTGGGATAAGAAGCGCATACGCCAGTCTACTCCGGAGTATCGATGCCCTGTCTCGATAGTCCAACGACTAGGGACCTGTATAAGGATGTGCTTATAGATCACCCAGCTCCCACGAGTGTGAGCGCCATCACAACGCTGGTAATCAAGCAAAGATCCTAAGGGCTCTACTAATATGTATATCAGCGATATGCTAAAAGAAACACATGCACATATTAAAGCAGAGACAAACCAAGTAGCATACTACCATTTCGAGCAAGATTGTATATACAACTGTGAATATCCCAAGCTTCCATTAAGTAATATACAAACTAGTATGATACAGTAATGGCCTCTAGGGCATATACACTAACAATCTCCCACTTGCACTAAGGCCATGTACTGGCGTATCGAAGACCTATCATCTCGATCAGCCGCTCGAACTGAGTCTGGGGCAAGGCCTTGGTGAATGGATCTGCTGTGTTATCTTCTGAAGCAACCCTCCGAACCTCGATCTCCTGGCGATCTACGATCTCCCTGATCAGGTGATACCGCCTCAAGATGTGTATGGATTTCTGATGGGTCCTGGGTTCCTTCGCTAAAGCTATAGCCCCATTGATGTCGCAATACAGAGGTATTGGGTCAACAATGGACGGAACCACCTGAAGTTCTCTCAAGAACTTCCTCATCCAGACAGCTTCTTTTGCGGCATCAGATGCAGCGATGTATTCCGCTTCCATAGTCGAGTCAGCAACGGTTTCCTGTTTGGAGCTCTTCCAACACACCGCCCCTCCATTGAGGGTAAAGACAAAACCCGACATGGACTTGGAATCATCCTTGTCACTCTGGAAGCTGGAGTCAGCAAAGGCCTCAATCTGCAGGTCTTTTCCGCCATACACCAAGAACATCTCCTTAGTCCTTCTCAGGTACTTGAGAATGTTCTTTACTGCTATCCAATATTTCTCCCCAGGGTTCGACTGATACCTGCTTACCACACTCAGTGCATAACCACATCCGGTCTGGTACACAACATCACATACATTATAGAGCCTACCGCAGAAGCGTAGGGTATAATAGACATGCGATCCCTCTCCAAATCAGTCTTGGGAGACATCTCTTTGGAGAGGGTGATCCCGTGACAAGCCGGTAGATTACCGCGCTTGGAATCTTCCATACTGAATCTCTTCAGTATGGTGTCGATGTACCTGGACTGTGAAAGTCCTAATATCCTCTTGGATCTGTCACGGTAGATCCGGATACCCAGAATGTATGAGGCATCACCCAGGTCTTTCATGGAGAACCTGTGTAACAAGAACCCCTTGACAGATTGTAGCATAGGAATGTCATTTCCTATCAAGAGAATGTCATCCACGTATAAAACGAGGAATACTACAGTTCTCGCTACAAATCTACAAAAGATACATGGTTCATCTGGATTTTTGATAAAGCCAAATTCCTTGACCGTCTCATCAAAACAGATGTTCCAACTCCGCGATGCCTGCTTTTGTCTATAAATGGACTTAAGCAACTTGCACACCTTTCCGCTGCTCCCACTCTGAATGAAACCCTCTGGATGATCCATATAGACACACTCCTCTAAATGTCCATTTAGAAAAGCTGTCTTTACGTCCATCTGCCAAATCTCATAATCGTGGAAGGCAGCAATGGCAAGAAGGATCCGAATGGATTTCAGCATAGCTACTGGAGAAAAGGTTTCGTCATAGTCCAAACCAGGTCGCTGACGAAAACCCTTTGCTACCAGTCTAGCTTTATAGGTCTCAACCTGTCCATCTACACCAATCTTCCTTTTGAAGATCCACTTGCATCCTACAGGTTTTACCCCATCTAGAGCAATGTCCAACGTCCATACTTTGTTGGTGTACATGGACTCCATTTCGGTCCGCATTGGATCCAGCCATTTTACCGAGTCGACGCTCTGAATGGCTTGCTGGAAGCTAGTAGGCTCATCAAACTCTATGATGCAATCCTCTCTATCCCCGTCAATGAGAAAACCATAGTATCTCTCGGGCGGATGAGACTGCCTACTACTCCTGCGGAGTGGCGTGGGAATGTCCTGATCTTTCGAACCCTCTGGTTCTACTAAGCTTTCAGTAATAGCTTGTGGTTCTGGAATTTCTTCCAGCTCTATTGCGCTCCCACTTAATTCTTTTTCTATGAACTGGTGTTCTAGAAAGTGGGCATGGCGAGAAACAAGGACTTTTTGTTCCTCTTCGCAATAGAAGAAATATCCCTTGGAGTTCTTTGGATATCCCACAAACTTGCACAGTACTGAGCGTGCCTCGAGATTGTCCGCATGCTGCTTTTTTACAAAAGCTGGACATCTCCATGTCTTAATGTGATTAAGATAGGGTCTCTTCCCACACCACATCTGATATGGCATAGTAGGCACAGTCTTAGTTGGAACTCGGTTCAAAAGGTATGCAGCTGATTCTAGCGCATATCCCCAGAACGATCGCGGCAACTCAGCGTTACTCATCATGGACCGTACCATATCCAATAGGGTTCGGTTCCGTCTCTCCGATACACCGTTATGTTGCGGAGTGTATGGAGGAGTAAGCTGAGAGAGAATTCCATTCTCTTTTAAGTAACCCAGGAACTCGGCACTCAAGTATTCACCACCTCGATCAGATCTCAGTGCCTTGATACTTTTGCCTGTTTGTTTTTCTACTTCATTCTTATATTCCTGGAATTTTTCAAAGGCCTCGGATTTATGTTTCATTAAGAAGACATAACCGTACCTTGAAAAGTCATCCGTAAAAGTAATGAAGTAAGAATAACCGCTTCGCGCATGTGTAGACATTGGACCGCACACGTCGCTGTGTACAAGTCCCAAGAGCTCGCTCGCTCTTACTCCGTGTCCAGTGAACGGAGTCTTTGTCATCTTTCCCTTGAGACGGGATTGACAAGTTGCATACGATTGATATTCGAACGAATCCAAATATCCTTCTGCATGTAACTTAGTCAACCTTCTCTCATTGATGTGACCCAGTCTACAATGCCATAAGAAAGTTTTATCGATTTCTGGAGACTTTCTTTTGTGTGTATTCTGGACATTGAAAATCTGTGGCTGGTTTAATACGTATATACCGTTGTTCAATGTACCTGACCCAATCAAAACTTGATTAAGGTGAATGTTCACTACATTACTTACAAATGTAAATTCATAACCTTCTTTAGATAATAAAGATACAGAAATGATATTACAGGTTGCATTTGGTACATAATAACAACTACGCAAAACCAAAAAGTGTCCATCTGACAATCCCAGGTGAGAGTCCCCCACGGCCTCAGCATCCATGCTAGCACCGTTTGCAACTCTGAGGGTCATGTCACCTGCCTTCAAAACTCTACGCTTTCTCAACGCCTGCAAAGAATTACAGATATGAGATCCTGATCCGGTATCCAATACCCAGGATGTAGAGTTTATTGATAGACAGTTTTCAATAACATACACACCTGAAGCTGAAGCCGCAACTCGCTTCAAATCCTGTGTTCTGGCCTTCCAAGCCTTGCAATCCTGTTTCCAGTGACCACTTTTGTGACAATAGAAGCATTCTTCCTTCCCCACCAGCTTTCACGCTACCTTTGTTGCTTTTCCTTTTCCCTTCGTTTCCACTTTACCGACACCGCCTCTTGGTTTGGCGGGGGCTTTCTTCTTCTTGCCCTTGGCTTTCGCCCTGGTCCTAGAAGAGGAAGATCCTCCTACAAACAAAGTGGATGTCTCCCTACCCTTCTGTAGGGTGCCCTCAGCACTCCTCAACATGTTCAGAAGTTCGGAAAGTTCAACCTCCTTTCCTTGCATGTTGAAGTTAAGAATAAACTGGGCGTAAGTGGAAGGAAGGGACTGGAGAATCAAATCAGTATAGAGTTCATTCTCCAACGTGGTCCCAAGGTCCGCGAGCTCTTCTATGTAGCCAATCATCTTAAGCACGTGTTCCACTACCGATGATCCGACGGCCAACCTTGCCGAAAACAACTTCTTCGACACTTCATATCTTGCGATACGAGACTGCTCTCCATACAGTTCTTTTGTATGAAGAAATATGGACTCTAGATCCATATTCTCATGCCTCCTCTGATGTTCGTTGTCCATCGAGGCTAGTACGAGGCATCTGGCCTTCGCGTAATCTATTTCCCAGGTCTTGTAGATTTTCCTATCTACGACACTGGTTTTGGGACCTGGGACAGGGGGAGCTTTGGTGGCAAGGACATACCCCAACTTGTCGTAAGTGATTGCCATCTTGACATTCCTGAGCCAATCTTTATAGTTTGGCCCTGTCAATATGTTTTTATCTAGTAATAACTTAAGTCCGGTCATGTTGAATGGTCGCTGCAATTAGGAGAGAGAAAAGAAACACTTTAGCATGATGCTCTTGCAAGTTTAGAGTGGTTTTTAATTTGTTTAAACTGGATGGCTCCCACTGTCTCTCGAATCCCTTCTCAAACCGTAAAGAAAGGATTAGTCAGGATCAATCTCACCGTACAATACTTGCTTAACCGTTCAGCCAGGCCAGTGTCGGTACTTCGAGGGAGGTTTTCCAACGCTTTCGCGAAGTTCCTTAATTAAGTAACCTCTTTTCCCTGTGGGCGTAGCCCCGCTAACACTTTTCTAGACACCTACTAAGTTTATAGCATTGATCGTTAAGTGAGAGTTTTCCCGAGGAGTAGCATATACTCACAGTAGGATCGGGATCCAAATATCATCGTGTGATAAAACCGAAGGAATCCTACCAGAATTATCACACTCCAAATGGTATGCAGCGCTAGCAAGTTTCAGTACTTATGAAACTCCCGATGTGGATTTTTGCCCCATGCTCATATGACCTTGACTTTGGCCAAAATATCATAAGTCACGTGTCAAGTTCTACCCGTCATTCTCCTGGTTAATTTGGACCCAGCCGTACCTACCCTTGACTTTGGCCAAAATGGAAGCACGACTGTCCCAAACCAACGCATCTATCTATGCTGCACATAAATACCCAATAGCTACCAATCACTATACCTTGACTTTGGCCAAAATACATAGCTTGAATACTTTTTGACCATTCATGTGGAATGACGGAGGGCTACGAATGGTTTTGGCGAAACCGTGAACGTAGTGAACTTGATATAATCGATGGAACGAGATAGCTTTTTAAAGGAGTGGTTCAAGCTCCGCGTTTAAAAGTTTAGTTTTGAAAAGAACCGAGTAGTTTTCAAAGTGTTCCAATCGACTTTTACTTGGTTTATTTTCTTGCATTAGTTCTTTTAATGCGTCCCATCATTTAATCCTACCATTGCAGAAAACAACCAAAATATGACGTACGCTTATACCATTCGCATTCGCCACGAGGCCCCGTCATCACCCGTTAGGTTACTTAACTAACGACAGAGCGTGGGCTGGGCTAGCGCGGCTGTAAAACATAAGCAACGCCTAAATAGTTATCATATATAAATATATAGCAATGATAGACATTACAGATCACAGATGAATACATTGGATATACTAGGAATCCGCAATCCGTTCGAGGCTGCAACGAAAAGCGGATTACACGGTCGCGGTGAATAGCCAATACCCTACCCAAGACCCCTACGGGTGCAGCAAACTACCCGCCAAGTACTCGAAGCGAAGCAACCTCCCTCACCACCGTGAGTAGGCCACTCGGCACTTCGAGATACTGTCACGACCCAAAATTAGCCTGTGACGGCCCTAATACTACGCAACGCCTAAAGACGCCACGTAGTAAAAGAAAGCCAAACCCAGAAATCTAAACCATGAAAATACGGAAAAGATAATATAAGTTTTTGAAACATTTGAAATCGCAACCCAAATTCTTTAAAAAGGTCTACTTTCTTTCTTTAAAATTTTAGCAACACCCCCTTTTTGTAAAGACTAGTCAAGATGAATACAACAGAATATACGACGCCGTAGCGAAGAAATAAAGACAATAGATAAAAGCTGTATATAAAAGACGTCAAAACCACAAGATACACATTAACGTCCTCACCAAGTCTCTAAGTCAATAATACAATAGTAGATGGAGAGTACAAAATACAACGAATGTACAAAATGAAATACAGATAAACATCTAACCCACCTAAGCAAAATAGTACTGTGAGCTGATGCGGTATCTGTAGCAAAAGTTGATAGCTGGATAGCTGAATGGAGGAATAGCCTGCCTCGACTACTCTGGGGAACGACCTGTAACACCTGTGGCACAACGGGGGTGAGTTGCCAACTCGTGAATAGTAGATAACATATGCAGGTAATCGCAGGAATGTACGTACAGCATGAATCTAAGATATGCGATTACAGTAATAATATGTCATGCAAATGCCGAAATAAAGGAAGTACAGTAACAAGTACAATCCATATGTAAAGCAGTAATAACATGACAATAATATGCAATAACCATGCAATAGGGATATGAGAAAGTCGATATGCAGCTATCATAAGGGTACACTCACCGGTACTACCAATATATGAATCTGTGCATAAAGTAGATAAGTGTGAGGTATAGGGTGGAGTATGTCATTTCCACGGAAACCTGACATCGTGGTAGGATCACAATCCATCAAGACACTCAAATCCCAAATCCTCAAATCAGCCCCAACTGGGCTCTCTCATCACATAGGTCTCACATCACCTCAATGTACGATATCGAGTAGCTCTCCTATATCTCGAATGTACAAATCCACAATCTCTTTCATATCCAATATCCAATCTCAATGAATCGCCTATATCCCAAGTCGAATCTCAAGTAAGTTTCTAACATCCTAAGGGTATAAATATATCTGCAGAAATAACTATGATGGGGGCAATACACATATATTAGCGTCCCATTCCACTAATATTGGTGTAAAGGTATATATAACAACAGCTAAATCCCCTGTTATATATACAAAAGGTATTAAAAGAAATATCATGAAAACAGTGTGCCAAGCATCGACACAGAAATCCTCGTATATCGGGCTCCGTCAGTCCGGATCGGCCCACAGGGTCCGTCTGCGGTGTCGGCCCTCGGCCCCGGCAGTACAGATCATCCCGCATCCATGTCTCGACTCTGGCCAGTATCCTCCGGACAACTGCCAGGTCCAACCAATCACCGGTAGGTACTCGCCCGCCTCTAGGCTCAATCGGCAAACCCATCGATCTTCTTGCCGAGGGGAACCATACCGGGCCCCACCATGTACCCTCTACGGCCTCGACGCCTCCTCGTAGTGGTATATATAATCAGCACCGATAAAGCTCATGGTGGATGCGCAAATATCATATCAAGGAAACCGGGTTTTTCAATGTATGCATAATTTCATGAACTCCCGCGGTTCCCAAATCCAGAAAACATCATGTAAAATCCAAATAATAAGAATGCGCAATCCAGAAATAAATATATGCGATATATCTGAAATGCGAACATATAAATGAAAATGTGTAGCTAAAACCAGATGTATGCGAAACCAATGAGGTACAACTAAGTAACATCAGTAAAGGTAAATATATGATTGCAACTGAATATGTGTGTAACATACAGGTGTAGCAATGTATAGGTATCTACCTATAGGAACTGATGTCGTATACCCCTTGGGTATAAGAAGAATATGAGTAAGGTATCCCACGGTATAAGTAAAATATGTAAAAGGTATACCTGTAGCTGTATCGCAAGGTGTAAATGTACCTATCACTAAAGGTATGATACACTATAGGTATACCGATAAGCTAGATGTCAAATATGATAGGCAATAGAATCTATAAGGGGTTGTGTGTGACATGGCAATTATTGACGGTGTGTGTGTAGCATACAATCCGTGCTCGTGCAACATGAACCGTCAATAATGTGCGCGGTGTCCTACGGCTGCTAGTCACAGTACAACTATATCAAGGAAATAAAGTAAAGGCGCAATTCTACAATGACGTAGAATGTGCGACGGGTATTTGAATCCTAGCCCAGACGCATAACGCCATGCGGGCGATTCCCCTGTAGATGTTAAATCTACTCAGCTACACTCCACGCTAGGTGAATCGTACCATCTGCTCCCTTTGTAGTAGTGTCCGTAGTCCCTGTCTGCAAACCTGCAAATAAGACATGGAAATCACATATAAGCCAAATATTCCGCGAAACGCGATATCAAACCAAAACGAGAAACTCGCGTCGCGAACTAAACGCGCGTGTGCACGATACGCTGAATCGTGTGTGTACGCGTCTAAAACCATCGCGACACGCCACGATACGCTGGATCACAGAACCCACTCACGTATCGCGCGTATCGTGCAAACACAACGGACACAAAAACGATATATAGTCCCAGATTTTCCTACAGGTAAGATATCACAAAACTATACATTCCAAAGAACTAGACAACACAGCAGGGAACCCTACACAAAACCCCAACACCCCAGTCCCCTTCTGGGCCGCAATTTGCGGCCAATAAGAGGAATTTGGCGGCCTGGGTAGGGAGATAGGGGCTCGTGCTCTGGTGGTGTGATCTAAACCTAGGTATCATGTCCCAGTTTGCTCAATTTTACTCTGTAAGGTCCGGCTCCATAGCAGATTCCAGAAATCACAAATATCGCTTAAAAACGACAATTTTGCACAAAATGGAAAACCTAGGGTATTTTAGTGTAATCTGGCTATTTCTCAGTTGAAGTGGCCCTATTAACACTAAAATAAACTAAGGTAGCTAACACAATCAACAATTTACCATCACTTCTCACAAATCACCAAAACTAGCACCAAACTAGCTATTTAATACTAATCGACACAAACCGTACATAACTAAGCAACTAGGGAAAAGGGTTTCAGAATTATACCTTATGGAGCCCTAGAAAGCTGGTGAAGAGGTGTATGGAGGAGGTGAGAGCTTCTGCAAGTGCTGGGGCTCCTCCTGCTGCTGTTGATGCTTGCTGTTGCTGCTGCTGCTGCTTGCTTGCTGTTGCTGTTGCTGCTGCTGCCCCTGGTGCTGCTTGTTGCTGCTTGCTTCTGGTGAGTGTGTGTGTGTGAGAGAGTGTGAGAGAATGAGAGTAAGAAAATGAGATAGAGAAATGAGCACACACAAAGACCCCCTTCTCACTCTCTCTCTCCTCATTAAATGAGGCATGGCAAAGGCCATGATGCCCCATGCTCTCTCTCTCTCTCCCTCTCCCTCTCAAAGTCAACCATGAACCAAAACAAAAATTCAAAATAAAACCCTTTTTAAATTCATTTTCACTTTTAAAACTATCATGACTAATTACAACCATGCATACTATTCAACCCAAAAGCACCTAAACAATAATTATTAACTAGATTAGGGAGAAATGGTTAGTTAACCATGGTTGCTAATCATGTTTAACCCCAAAAACAACCCTAGTTATCATGCACAAGTGTGTGCAAGCCTAACAAAATTCCAATAAAATACACAATAAATAGGATAAAATATTTAAAAATTAATTTGGTAAACTTTTATTAAAAACCATACTTTAAAAAAATATAATTAGCTACAAACACATTCTAAGGTGTTACAATCTCCTCCCCTTAAAAGAAATTCGTCCCCGAATTTAAAAATATACTGATACGCGTACCTTCAAAGGGAAGATTACAACTCCCAAATCTCGCTCGCTGCCTCCAAGTGATTATCTCACTATACGGCTACGTCCAAGAAAACCCTTCACAGATGGCAAGACCCTTGACCGATGTTCCTCCACCTGCCGAGCCATTAACACAATTGGCTGCTGGTGAACGAAAGATCGCGTCACGCTAAATGGTCTGGTGCCAAATCATGTGAGAAAGGTCAAGAAGGTGGTTGTAGAGTATCATCACAAGGAATACGGGGTGAAAATCCAATAATCTGGGCGGAAGTGCCAAATCAAAGGCAACAAAACTAACTCGCCTATAGGATCTTAAAAGGACCTAAATCCTGGGACAACTTCCCAAAATCCAACACCGTCTTTCATCGGAAAGTCCATAGGAATACATGATCTGTCCCTGCGAACTCGAGTCTATGACTAACACAGTCGTCATAAGACCTCAGTTCGAAATGGACAATCCCCATCCTGACCTAACACAACTGGACCGTCTCCGAAGTCTCTAGACTAGCTGGGGTCCAAAGTCCTACTTACGCGGAGTCAAAAGAACAACAGGCTGGTGATTGACACGACCTAACCCCTATGCCTAAGGGTGGCCAATTGGAGTGTCTCCTGATAACGGCTATCGAAGGAGAACCCTAACGATGGCGAGTGACGATCCCCAACCGCTGTCAACAAAAGCACAAACACACAACTTTAAAAAAACAACTGAGCAAACTGAGTATACCGGACGACAAGAATCCGAATGGAGTCACACCCTAACTAAACTTGGTAGAAACCATAGCGAAATTCATGGAGATCTGCTCCCACTCCTACTTCGGAACGGTAAAAGGTTGCATCTCTCCAGCCGGCCTCAGATGCTCGACTCAAGCACACAACAAGACAGACACCTTGAAACGAAACCTGAAACATCTCTTTACATCCCTGCCCACCCGTAACTATCTCACAAGTCACGCTAAATGTTGGTGGAACTTGAATGCATATAGAGAATTGACAGATGTGCATGCTTTAGGGTTTCATGTCTCTACCCGATGAAACCAGGTACACAAACGCGTCCCTAACTTAGCACCCCATTGTCACAAATCAAGGTCTCCGAATCATTACCCAGCCGAGTATGCTCAAGTATCTCAGACGAACGAGCATCGGCGGGCAGTGTCTCGCGAACGATTTTAAGGAAAGTGGTCGGGCGCGGACATGAGCAAGCTGTTCACTCCGTAGAGACGAACTAAAGCTGTACTCAACGATCACACAAGAACTGTAAATCTGCAGAAAACTATCACAACAATCAAAATCCGCTGCAGGAAGATGTTCATTAAGCTCCAGTGGTCCGTGGAAAAATCTGACACGACTCTCAAGCAAGGGGTGTTCCCAAATTTCCCACGCAAAACCACCGCGGCCATCTCCAGATCATGAGTGGAATATCCTCCTCGTACTTCCTCCAAATGTAGGGAAGCAAAAGCGATGACTCTGTAGTGTCACATCAGAACACACTCGAGCCCACTCAAGAAACATTACAGTTTAAACAACAAGGTCGCCCGAACCAGAAAGCAAAGAAAGAACTGATGCAGTGGTTAACCGAATCTCCAACTGCCGAAAACTCCGTACACATGCCTCAGTCCACAGAACAGAAACCTCCATTTTGGTCAATTCAGTCGACGGTGCAGCACTACTCTCGTAATCCTGCATGAAACGGCGGTAAAAACCTGCTAAGTCTAAGAATCTGCGGATCTCCGTCCTGCACACATGTCTGGACCTAAGCTGTACGGTCATGATCTCCCTCGGAACCATACGAAACCATCTCCCGTGACTACAAGACCTAGGAGTCAACACAAAACAAGCCTGAAGAAACACTTCGAGAATTTAGCAAACTGCTGGTGCTCTCCCAGTATCTGCATAACAAATCCTCAAGTGCTGCTTCTGTTCCTCAAGACACATTAGATAGACCAGAATGTCGTAAATAACACAACAAAACCGGTCGAGGAACGGCCTGAAGAAATCTGGTTCATCACATCACGAATGTTGCTAGGGCATCAGTGAATCCAACGACTCACAAAAACACACAAGGCCCGTAGCACGCACAAGGCAGTCTTCGGAATGCCATCACTCCGAACCTGCAATAATGATGACCTGATCCCAAGCAAACTTAGAAAATATCTCGCACTCTGGAGCTGATCGAAGAAATCGTCACGGCGAGGTGAAGGATACCTATCCGCACCGTAAGCCGGTTCAATTGACGATCCGTCGATACACCACCTCAAGATGCCGTCTTCCTCCTTGACGAACAGAAGTCAGAGCTTCCAAAAGCGAAACACTCAGACACGCAAAACTCCCAAAACCACAACTCTGCAGCTGATCCTTAAGCTCCAAGCTCCGCCGGCTCATCCGGAACAACGTCGGAAAAACTCTCGCATGAAAGGAACCCGGTCCAACAATCTCACTGTGGCTCCGGTATCATGAATAAGCGTCAAGAATCCACGACATCTCCTCAGTAGCCGACTAGCGAAAAAGGCTGAATTCAAGCTGTGAAAGGCGGCACAACTATCCACCTACACAACAAGAACTGACTTGCCGGGGAAAACAAAACCTGACTGTTTCCCTCACGGTAGTCCACAGATGCCTAACACGTAGTTAATGTAGGGTTCCTAGGCACACTAACGAGGTCTCACAAGGCATCAACCATGCCAATTTCAAATTTTATGAGTGCCGAGAAACCCTAATACGGATCGTTAACTAGATATCTAGGCGAAAGATGCAACTAGTAAACTACTTTACTAAGAGAACGGAAATACAACCTTTGTAGATCCGGTCCTCCACCTCCACGGCTCCGTGATGAAGTCCTCTCCGCTGTCCTCATGCAATCCCGGGCTCTAGCGTCGGCTTCATCGGAGAAGAAGCGGGCTAGGTCATCGACGACGATGCCGAAGATGATCTACGTCGAGGCATCGCTAGATCAAGCTCCAACTTCACCAAGTCAAGAAAACATGTGAAGGAAACACACTCTACTACTTGGCAAGAGGTAGAGGATGAAGAAATAGGAAGTGGGTAGACTTTAGAATTGGATTTCTCACTCAATTTCATCAATCACCATTGATGAAGAAAGGTTTTCTTCATTGAAGAAGATGAAGAAGAAGGAGATAATTATTATGATAAGTTATTAAAAATGGATATAAAAGGAATACTTATCATAATAATAACCATGGTCAAGTGTAGAGACTAAACTAAGGTTAAGTGAATGGTTAGGTTAGGTATGAAGACAAAAATGGTGACTAAGTCAAAGCTTCATAAAGTTTCAACAAGAATACAAATCAAGCCACCATTTTTTTTCATGCCTTTCATTTTCCAAAAACAATAGATAAATAAATAAGTGAATAAAACAAAACCCTAACCATTAACATGTAACCATGGTTTGATCTTTACACAAAAACCCTAGCAATCATGCATCATCAAACATGATACAATCAAGTGCACAAAAATATATCGCATATACAATGCGCACATCCGAGTGAGAAAATCCATCTTGAGTGAACCGATACTAGTTAATGCAAAGTGATATATCAAATATATAATTATACATTAAATCATTAAATCAACACTTGATTTAACGATCCGGTCATATCGCATATAACCGACTAGTATCAATAGTAACAACTTATCGAATCAACACTTGATCCGATAACTCGGCTATAACGCATATAACTGATCAATGTTACAAATCACGAGAATCGAATACAGTATCACATACTTGTATCATTCTCGGTCCCGCACATATCTCATATGCGCTCCTATTTCGTTTTGCTTGAGCCAGGAAACCTCTGTGTAGAACTCTAAAGACTCGTCAATACGCCGGCAGCAGGTGATGATCATATCAAACACCCACAAGCCGCAAGCGGTCTGCTAAACGTAACGGCCACCCGGGTATTGAGCGATCAGAAGATCGACGAGCAAGCCCGCTCACACTCCAGTGAATCCAACCAGTAACACTACCGTACAGTCCGGTCTGTTCGTCTGATATGTCGCATATCTTGCCTAGGGGTGGTAAACGTCAGACCCCAATAGCTCGATAAGCCGTGTCGATGTGAGGTCTATAAAAATTCGAGAAACTACTGGTAACACTTACCAGTAAATCTCAGCAACCCTGGTCAGGGATTTCCTGTTATAGCCAATCGGACACAGCGCAACATCAACCCCCTATACCGGGAGAGACGAATCCCCTCCTATCGCTCATTGCCTCCATGTGATTCGGGACTGTACCCAAAAACCACCGTTTTGCACGCCCTCTTGGACGTGGTAAGATGGAAATCAAAGCACAGTGGGAACCACACAAGACTCTATGACGATCTCGGGTCAACAGACTACTCTGTACCAGTGTCACCAGAGAACTGCCATCTGACGTAAGGTATATTACCATCTGGGAGTTCTCGGCGAGTCCGTCCAGTATACCCAGTCTCTACTGAGCACCCGTATATCATCTCTGATGTCAAACACCAATGGATATGGGATCATCCATCGCCCATCTGTATGGGTCGAGAAGGCATACGCTAGTCTACTCTGGTATATCGATGCCCCGTCTCGATACACCCACGACTAGGGACTTTGAAGGATGTACTTATGGACTACCATGTCCCCACTTGTATGATCCGCATCATAGTCCAGGTAGTCAACTATACATCCTAAGGGCTTTACCAACATGTAACAGAGAGATAATCAGTATACACGTTAAGGTAAAGGGCAACCAGATAGCATACTATCATGTCGAGCAAGAAAGTCCTCCCTATATATGTCCCAGCATCCACTACAATATACATCCAATGTACAGTAATGGCCTCTAGGGCATACATATAACTAACAATCTCCCACTTGCACTAGGGCCATCTGATAGCAGTGGTTGTAGTATCTCATACTCAACCATCCCATAAAAGTCTCTCTCTGGGAATAGGCCTTTGTGAGTGGATCCGCCGTGTTGTCCTCTGAGTCTACTCTCCTAACCTCGATCCCTTATAGATCAACAATCTCCATGATCAGGTGATACAGCCTTAGAATATGTCTGGATCACTGATGGGTCCTGCGTTCCTTGGCATAAGCCACAACTCCATTGTCACACAATGGGAGGAACATAGTTCATCTCATGAACCAATATACACCCAAACAGCCTCTTTGGTAGCATCTTAAGTAGCGGTGTATCCTGCCTTTATCTTCTAGTATGCCACGGTATCTAGCTTGGAACTCTTCCAACATACCGTCCCTTTACTCAGGGTAAAGACAATGCCTGTGACTGACATTCAGTCGTCTTTATCACCTTGGAACCCTTCCAGTGATTCTCCCCAGGATCAATTGAACCATCTCACTACTACTAGTGAGATTCCTGACATCCAATTAGATCTATCACATAGATCCAAAATCCAGGATTTAGTTGGTATCACTTTGATCCTATATGGAGAATCTTTGTGATAAGCGGAAATTGATCGAGCGTAGCATAGGAAACTCCTTTCCTATCAAGAGTATGTCATCCACGTACTCTACGAGGATCGTCAACATACTCCCTACTACCTTTTTGTTTATACAAGGTTCATCTACCATTTTGATGATGTCAAACTCATTGACTAATTCATCAAAACAGATGTTCCAACTCCGCGATGCCTGCTTTATCCTATAAAGCATCTTGCACACGTTTCCGCTGCTCCCACTGTCTACGTGGCTCTCTGGCTGTGTACTTGTAGACGTCCCTTTTCTAAAACATCATTTAGAAAAGCAGTCATGACACCCAACCGCCAGATATCGTAGTCATGGTATGTAGCCGTGGCAAGTAGGATCTAGATGGACTTAAGCATAGGTACTGAAAAGGTTTCATCATTATCCACGCCTGGTCGATGACGAAAACCTTTAACTAGTCTAGCTTTGAAAGTCTCAACTTTTCCAAGTACACCAAGTAATCTTCTCAAGATATACTTGCTCCTGATGGGGATTTAACCCTTCAGATATAGCAACCAAAGTCCATACTTTGTTGGTGTATAAGGATTCCATCTCAGATCGCTAAGTATCCAGCCATTCTAACAGAGTCTTACTCCTGATGGCCAGCTCGAAGCTAGTTGGGTCATCATCTCATGATGCAATCCTCGCTCCCACTGTCATAGAGCAACCGAAGTATCTCTCAGGTGGGTGAGGAACCCTACTAGATCGGCGGAGAGGCTGAGGTTCGTTGGCATCTACTGAATCCTTTGGTTCTACCAAATTATCTGCTGTATTTTGTATAGCTGGAACCTTTCCAGTTCTACATTAAAGACCTTGCCTTGAGCTTGTCCGGATTTTGCTTTTAGACATTAGCCGGACAACCCCAAATCTTAACTAGCTTAAGACATGGGCTCTTCCCTTTCCATATCACATATGAAATGGTAGGCAATTGATTTGATTGGAACCCTATTCAATAGATATGCAGCTTCTCAAGTGCATAACTCCCAAAAAAGAAAAAGGTAACTCAGTAGTACTCATCATAGAGCACACCATATCAGATAGGGTGTATCTGCTCCGCCCCGACATACCATCGTGCAATGGTGTATACGGAGGAGTAATGCTGAGAGAGAATCTCATTCTCCTTTAGAATAATCCAGGAATTCCGTGCTCAAGTATTCTCCTCCTTGATCTCATCAAAGGACATAACACTTTTACCCGTATTGGTTCTCTACTTCTAACTTATATTCTGTGAATATCTCAAAAGGTTCAGACTTATGTTTCAACAGGAACGTATGTCTGAATCTTGAGAGATCATCAGAGAATGTAATGAAGTAAAAGAACCGGTCTTGGCATGTGTAGACAGGGGACCTACATACATCAACATGTATCATCCCAAGAGTTCACTAACTCTTTCTCTGTTTCCAGTAAACGGAGCTATGGTCATCTTATCTTTGTGACATGACTGGCGAGTTTCACAAGATGTAAATTCAAACTGATTTAAATATGCATCTATATGTAACTCTAGCTAGTCGGGTCACATTGATCTGACCTAGTCTACAATGCCTCAAGAAGAATTCGTTCATTTCTGAACTCTTCCTCTTGTGTGTGATCCGTATACTAAGAACTGTAGTTTGATTTAGAACATCAATGCTTTTAGATAACGTGCCTGAACCGATCAACTTTTGATATAGAAAATGTTCAAAACATTATCCAACAATACAAAATTTTATCATTTCTTTACTAATAATAAGATAGATACGATTTTGTATATCAGGTTCGGTATCTAATAACATTCGTTCAGAATCAATGTATTTGTAATACAGGGTGACAGTGACCAACAGACTTGGCTGCAACACTTGCCCCGTTTTCTGCCTCATGAAACTTATCACCCGTTCTCAGTTCTCTACCTTTCTGTAGCCCTATGTAACATATTACATATCTGGGATCCTGATCTGGTATCACATACCCGGGACGTAGAGGATACAGAGAAACAGTTCTACATAATGAACACACCCGAAGATGATGCATCAGCATGCACTCTCTTCGTTTGGGCGGCCCGGGAATTCTGGTAATCCCTATTTCCTGCTCTGTCTTATAACAATTATAAGTTGGAGCGGGACCAACGTTCCCCAGCTCAGTATAACAAGCGGGTTCGGTCAATAATCCGTATTATTATCTTGATTAAGGCGTGATATGGTTGCTACCTGAAGAGAGAGAGAAGAAAACACTCAGCGTGCGCTCTTGCAAGAATAGATTGGTTATTATTTTATCTAATCAGGATGGCTCCCACTGCTTTTTATCAAATCTTCCTTCAAACCCTAAAAAGAAAGACTAGCCGGGATTAATTACACACTACAAGTTCGCCAATCTTTCAGCCAGGCCAGTGTCGGTACTTTGAGGGAGGTCCCCCGTGCTTTCGCACGAACCTAATTAATGTAAACCTCGTTTTCCCAGAGGCGTAACCCCGTTGACACCTTTCTAGACACCTACTTGATCGGCTAATTGTAATGTGTAGAACTCTCCCAGGAGTAACAATTACTCGCAGCGGGTATCGGGATCCAACTATCTCATAGAAGGTATGCAATCTCATTGCAAATTTCAACACTTGAAATTCCCGATAATATTTTGCCCCTAGTGTTCTATGACCTTGACGAATGCCAAACAACCCATAGTCCACTAGTCAAGTTCAACCCGTACATTTCTTGATCGAATTAAACCCACCCGCACGACCCTTGACGAATGCCAAACAACGCCGTACGAATACCCTAATCCAATCGCATCATATGCTCAAGCAGATAAATACTAGTTAGCTACCGTACACTACGCCTTGACGAATGCCAAACTACCGCAGCACGAATACTAACTAGCACTTATCTGAAATGACGGAGGGCTACGACAGGTTTTTCTGAAAACCTATTGCGTAATGAACTTGATATCGTTGTAGAATCAAATGATTTTAAAATGGAGTGCTTTTGAGGCTTTTCTAGTTTTGCTAAAGGAATCACTCCCGGTGAAGGGATCGTCGGTCCTTTCCTCGTCGAATGAGGTGCGGGATATATCGTATATATCACTGTGCAAAGCAAAAACACTTAAAAGCAATCAAAAGACAAACCGAGTGTGTAGCATCTGCCAGTTATTGCTAAAGGAGTCACTCCCGGTGAAGGGATCTCGGTCCTTTCCTCATCGAATAAGGTGCAGGATATATCACATATACCTCTGTGCAAAGCAAGAACTGTAGCTACCTGTTTTAATTTTGAAATTCGATTCTACAACATCTTAGGTTTCTTTTATTTCATTAATCTCATTAATGAAGTCCCATCAATTATGTACCTAAACATCACAGATAAATACGACGTACACTTATGCCATCCGCATTCGCCTCGATGTCCCCTCGTGCACCGTTAGGTTAGGTAACTAACGGCAGAGCGGGGCAGGGCTAGCGCGGGTGTAAAACATAAGTAACATCTATATAATATATCATATATACTATATACTGTATCTATCACAGAACATCACATGATCACATCACAGATATCGCAGCAGAAGAAACATATGAAACATTGGATATACTAGAACGCCCGTGTTTTCAATACGAGCCAGTATAAAACACGGATTCCACGGTCATGATGAATAGCCAAACCCACACCCCTAGACCCCTACGAGAGCGGTAAGCAACCCTACCAATTCTAGAGTTAGGAGACCCGGACTCGACTCCTCGAGTTGGTCTCCCACTGGACTCCAGAACCCGGTTACTTGTGCTCCCCTCCTTGGGTCTACCCTAGTGCGGAAAAGTAAATAATATACAAAAGGTGACATCTTCCGCAACCTGGAAGTGCCCCAATAAAAGAATATTACATACAAGTTTTTACATGAATGAAAATGAAAAACACTCATCTCACATAAAAAAACCCGGCTATTCAAACACGACGATCCAATATAACATATCCAGCAACACATAACATCACATGTCATCAACGTAAGTAAATATGTCCATCCCAATTGTCGTTGACATATAGCAACGAAACCGGCGATATCACATATTACACTTACGGTCACAGAAAAGAAAGTGTAAAACTACAACAGTTGGAATCCGCAACCTGCATAGACATCGCATGCCTAATCAAATGAATTCTTTAGACATCGCATGCCTAACAATTATAAACCCCGCATTTTAGTCTCAAAATCGAAAACACTTTTCAATACCAAGTCGGGCAATTCAACAAGATTCTCGACATCCTGATCGAATACTCGTCGTAAACTTCAGTAGACGGCCGCACCCCCGATACCGTCGACGAAGTGCACCAAGGCGGAACACCGCTACCGCGAGCACCCGAACGGATGCTTTCGGCGACGGGGTTCTCCTACAGTCACTTGGTCGGGGCTATGGGGCGAGGCTGTCTATTAAGTTTACCCGGCGAGTATCCGCGTACGCTACGTGATTGCGACGGACTTTTGATCACATCAAAATTCCGTGGCAACCGATCAAGTGAGACTAAACTGCTATGTTTATAACATTCATTTAGTTATCTCATAACTACTTGTGAATTCCAATTATTGTATCACATTCCGGATAAATAGAAAATGTTAAACTTTTCGATCGAACATTCAAACACCCAAGTTTTCCCGATACAGATCAACACATGAAACAAGTCTAAAAACATTCAGTTCGTGCCTCAGTACCAACGGTCCAGCCGTAGAAGGGTCAAGCCAACGCCTCACATGTGGCACGCCGTACTGCCCCAAACCCTAAGGTTCAAAGGGCAGTTCAAGACGGTCACATAATCGAGTTAAGGTTTGTTGTCTTCTAGAGGGTCCATCGCGTTACTTGCACTACTTAGAACGTCTTTAAACCATGGAAAAATCCAACACTTGGAAATTTCCCGGCAGGGGAAAAAGTGGGTATTTATATCCGGTCGAACTTTTTAACATATTCAAAAATTATCCGGAAAGCCACACAGACAAAATTTGATAATCCGATCGAACATTCGAATCCCCAAAACAACTCAGAAAATTCAACTCTTGAAAAAATATTAAAAATTCCCAGGAAAACCAGCACTGCATATTATGAATTACTGTGCAAAATTGGATGCCACAAAAGACAAAACGGCCGCGGATCCGCCGCACGAGCCATGCTCGTGCCGCGGAACCGCGGCGCATTGATGGAATTAGGCACACGAATTTTACAGTATCCCTTAGAATTTCCTGCTGATTTTTCTGCATATTTTTAATATGGAAAAATCCCAGATTTTAGAAAAAGTCCAGAGAGCATGTTTGGTTTAGGGTTTCGGGTTCGTTCGGGTTTCAAACTTCGTCTACTCTTCGCCTAAGGCTCTAGCTAGGCTCTGATACCACTGTAGGGTTCCTAGGCACACTAACGAGGTCTCACAAGGCATCAACCATGCCAATTTCAAATTTTATGAGTGCCGAGAAACCCTAATACGGATCGTTAACTAGATATCTAGGCGAAAGATGCAACTAGTAAACTACTTTACTAAGAGAACGGAAATACAACCTTTGTAGATCCGGTCCTCCACCTCCACGGCTCCGTGATGAAGTCCTTTCCGCTGTCCTCATGCAATCCCGGGCTCTAGCGTTGGCTTCATCGGAGAAGAAGCGGGCTAGGTCATCGACGACGATGCCGAAGATGATCTACGTCGAGACATCGCTAGATCAAGCTCCAACTTCACCAAGTCAAGAAAACATGTGAAGGAAACACACTCTACTACTTGGCAAGAGGTAGAGGATGAAGAAATAGGAAGTGGGTAGACTTTAGAATTGGATTTCTCACTCAATTTCATCAATCACCATTGATGAAGAAAGGTTTTCTTCATTGAAGAAGATGAAGAAGAAGGAGATAATTATTATGATAAGTTATTAAAAATGGATATAAAAGGAATACTTATCATAATAATAACCATGGTCAAGTGTAGAGACTAAACTAAGGTTAAGTGAATGGTTAGGTTAGGTATGAAGACAAAAATGGTGACTAAGTCAAAGCTTCATAAAGTTTCAACAAGAATACAAATCAAGCCACCATTTTTTTTCATGCCTTTCATTTTCCAAAAACAATAAATAAATAAATAAGTGAATAAAACAAAACCCTAACCATTAACATGTAACCATGGTTTGATCTTTACACAAAAACCCTAGCAATCATGCATCATCAAACATGATACAATCAAGTGCACAAAAATATATCGCATATACAATGCGCACATCCGAGTGAGAAAATCCATCTTGAGTGAACCGATACTAGTTAATGCAAAGTGATATATCAAATATATAATTATACATTAAATCATTAAATCAACACTTGATTTAACGATCCGGTCATATCGCATATAACCGACTAGTATCAATAGTAACAACTTATCGAATCAACACTTGATCCGATAACTCGGCTATAACGCATATAACCGATCAATGTTACAAATCGCGAGAATCGAATACAGTATCACATACTTGTATCATTCTCGGTCCCGCACATATCTCATATGCGCTCCTATTTCGTTTTGCTTGAGCCAGGAAACCTCTGTGTAGGACTCTAAAGACTCGTCAATACGCCGGCAGCAGGTGATGATCATATCAAACACCCACAAGCTGCAAGCGGTCTGCTAAACGTAACGGCCACCCGGGTATTGAGCGATCAGAAGATCGACGAGCAAGCCCGCTCACACTCCAGTGAATCCAACCAGTAACATTACCGTACAGTCCGGTCTGTTCGTCTGATATGTCGCATATCTTGCCTAGGGGTGGTAAACGTCAGACCCTAATAGCTCGATAAGTCGTGTCGATATGAGGTCTATAACAATTCGAGAAACTACTGGTAACACTTACCAGTAAATCTCAGCAACCCTGGCCAGGGATTTCCTGTTATAGCCAATCGGACACAGCGCAACATCAACCCCCTATACCGGGAGAGACGAATCCCCTCCTATCGCTCATTGCCTCCATGTGATTCGGGACTGTACCCAAAAACCACCGTTTTGCACGCCCTCTTGGACGTGGTAAGATGGAAATCAAAGCACAGTGGGAACCACACAAGACTCGATGACGATCTCGGGTCAACAGACTACTCTGTACCAGTGTCACCAGAGAACTGCCATCTGACGTAAGGTATATTACCATCTGGAAGTTCTCGGCGAGTCCGTCCAGTGTACCCAGTCTCTACTGAGCACCCGTATATCATCTCTGATGTCAAACACCAATGGATATGGGATCATCCATCGCCCATCTGTATGGGTCGAGAAGGCATACGCTAGTCTACTCTGGTATATCGATGCCCCGTCTCGATACACCCACGACTAGGGACTTTGAAGGATGTACTTATGGACTACCATGTCCCCACTAGTATGATCCGCATCATAGTCCAGGTAGTCAACTATACATCCTAAGGGCTTTACCAACATGTAACAGAGGGACAATCAGTATACACGTTAAGGTAAAGGGTAACCAGATAGCATATTATCATGTCGAGCAAGAAAGTCATCCCTATATATGTCCCAGCATCCACTACAATATACATCCAATGTACAGTAATGGCCTCTAGGGCATACATATAACTAACAGTTAACCAGTCCGTGCCCAGGAGAACGTCAAATCCAACATCTCTAGAAGGATCCAAACGACGGAAGAATCTCTATCTCCTATCCGATTGGCACACAACTGAATACGTGTCGTGCAACAAAAGGATCGCTGACAGAAGTTAAAACAACTACGACTAATCTACCCAGCAACGGTATAAGTATGAAGAACAACGAATACATCAAAAGAACATATAAATAAAAGATACCTGAAAACTCTGCATTGGACATCTGTGCGTCCTGATGAGTAGAAGCGAACTCCTGCGTCTGTCCTCTACTCGCAGCTGGATGAACTCTTCTGGTAGACTGACTCATCTGAGAGAATCTTCCACATCCACGGCCTCTCTGAAAACGATCATGACGAGGTGCTAAGGAACAATCCCTGACGAAGTGCTGAAGGCTTCCGCATCGAAAGCATCCACGCGCTGACTGCTGACCATCCTGGGGATGAGAGCTGAACGACTGTCCTCGTCCTAAGCCTCTGGTACTCCCGCGACGGCCACGAAATCTGTCTCGACGACCAAACCTATGCCTCTAGGCTGGTACGCTGGTACGAGTCCTCCACTGTCCTGGAACTCTCTGAGCCTCTGGAATATGCGCCTCATCAACTGGAGCTGCAACCACTGGTGCTATGTAGGTGACGGACTGCTGCATGCTGATCGTAAGGGACAACTGAGTAACAGGGGTGACAACCTCCTGTCGTAGCTCCCGAACGACATCAACCAAGGAACGCATCGTCTGGCGGAGCTCCTGCATCTCTGCCAAAAGTCCATCCATAGTATAGATCGTAGGCTGATCCGTCTGCACCTGTGCAACTAGAGTGCCATCCTGGTCAGTACTCGTCTCACCCGAGCCAACTCTGACCTCGGCCCTCGCTGCATCACTCTGAGTCCCCATAGTCATCGGCGGCAAGGCTATAAATAGATATAAGATGAGATTCGATAATAATAAGGAAATCGAATCTCAAGAATGTGAAATCATCAAGGAAGGAATTTCAAGCAATTTGTACTTAGGTCACTTAATGCGAAGTACCGCACCGTGGATATGCTGCAGACATACACACACTACGTTACTTTGCTTAAGTTACCTACTCCATCATACTAAGGTCATCCTACACTCCGAAAGGTAAAACCTAACGCTCTGATACCAACTTTGTCACGACCCAAAATTGGCCCGTGACGGCCCTAATACTACGCAACGCCTAAAGACGCCACATAGTAAAAGAAAGCCAAACCCAGAAATCTAAACCATGAAAATACGGAAAAGATAATATAAGTTTTTGAAACATTTGAAATTGCAACCCAAATTCTTTAAAAAGGTCTACTTTCTTTCTTTAAAATTTTAGCAACACCCCCTTTTTGTAAAGACTAGTCAAGATGAATACAACAGAATATACGACGCCGTAGCGAAGAAATAAAGACAATAGAGAAAAGCTGTATATAAAAGACATCAAAACCACAAGATACACATTAACGTCCTCACCAAGTCTCTAAGTCAATAATACAATAGTAGATGGAGAGTACAAAATACAACGAATGTACAATATGAAATACAGATAAACATCTAACTGTAACGTTTTGAAAATCGTTTCGGTGAAATTTCGAAAAATCGGTAAAATAAGGGGGTTTTCTGTAAAAAGTCAAAATACAAATATCTTATTATAAAAATTAAATATACATATTCTAGCTATGTAATTGCTATTATTTGGTGTTTATTGAGCCGCTGGTGAAATTTCAAATTTTCTGAAAAAAAATATTATTTTATTATTATTTTAAGCCGTCACTAATACATTTAATCAGGGAAAATTACAAATCGGAATGAGTTGAAACAAATTTTGTGCATCATAAAACATTAAATAAAATTTTATCATGTGGTTTTTGGAACGAAATCATTTGCCAAAACGGTTTAGAAATTATTGAAGAAAAAAAGGCTTTTTTTAGCGTAAATGGATATTTGGGGTATTGTATTTATCATTTTTCATCACCCCACACCCGTACCCACACCCACACACCCCCACTTACTCCTCCCCATGGCTGAATTCAGTACCCACCATAATTTTTCCCCACTTGATTTCAAAGGAAAAGAAATGAAAGAAAAGAAAAGAAAATGGGTGAATTAGGTGGACTTTTGACCTTACCTTGACCTTGACTTTCCTCCCTTGCATTTTCTCTACCTCCCTCTCTCTCCTCACTCCCATTTCTGGCCTCCCAACAGCAGCAGCCCCCCCCCCTCAAATCCCACTCTTTCTTCATCAAAAAAATCCACAAATCACTTCAAAATCCATGCAAATTCAAATCTAAATCCAAATCCGACTCCTACCCATTTTAGCTTAGCCCGTATAGCATGTATCCTTGTGAAAAGAGAGAATTTTGGAGGGCCATGGATGCTTGTGGATCTTCATATGTTTTTGGGTATAATTCTAAACTTTTTGTTGCTCAATTTGTTACTAATTTCTTAAGCTAATTTACTTAAGTGTTAATTTGGTTATGTGAGTTTAATTGCAAGTTTTGGAATTCAAGTTGTGAATTTGATTGCAAGTTAGGGTTTTATAAAATTGGTGTATGGTTGTGTGTTATATTTAGGCTTTGTTGTCATGATAATACAAGGTTAGTAGCTAGTGTGAATGGTTAGTTTTAAAATTTGTGTTAATTTGCTAAATTGCTTACTAGGTTTTTGAAATTTGTTAAATTCTTGGGATTAAAAATGTGTTTAGGGTTTTCATGACTTCATTAACTTTATTAAGTGTGGTTTAATGCTTTAGATCATGCAAATCTAAGCTAGATTGTAGTTTGTACATTTTTGCTTTGAAATTGTTAAAAAGGGTATTTTTGTAAACTAGAATATTAGGATTTTTGGAATTTAATGAGATTAAATTCCGGAAATTGTTTATACGACTTATTTAAGATATTTAATAAATATATTGGCCGCTACATTCATTTAAACATCGTGTTTTGTACAAAAACGGCGAATTGTGCTTGCTAGATTTTCGGAAAAATGACTTTTTAAGTGAAATTGGCGTTTTTGTGAGTTTTAACCTAGTTTATATTAAAATTAGTGTTCGTGAATGTGCAAATGAGTGTGATTGGATTTTTCTCGATGGTTTGACGTTTGTACATCGATATCGAGGGTTGGTTTGACTATTCTTGCATGCGTAGGCGATAGGTTTGGACCTATGCGTGATACGCGTGCCGATTTGATTTTCGTATGCCGTTTCGATCTCGAATTTAGTTTTAATACGATATGGTGCGTTATGATATGTAGGTATCCCCATGTGGACTTCGAGACGACAAGCAGGCGCGTGGCGACGTCGGCACCGGCTAGCGAGGACCAGGTGAGTAGATTTATATCTACGGGGAGAAGTCGGGTGGATGGCGTATAGCACCACCGCAGTCCGTGGTGGTGTATACGGATGCGTATACACACCAACAATTATTATATGTTATTTGGGATTAATAACGATGCTTAGGATGGATATTGGTATGTTGGATTATTTTTAGCGTTGCGAACCCTAGGGTAGTGTTGCACTACACATACACACACACATACACACATACATACTTGCATACATTCCTATTGATATGTGCTCATGGGATTCTTTATAGTTATGTGTTCACATGGGTATGGGACTATGTGTTCACATACGGATTGAGGATGATACTTGGGATTGAGCTGAGTCGATGAGATTTGATTTGAGGCCGTGAGATCGGTGATATAGCAGGGTTCGTATTTGAGATACGACATGACGTTGTAGCGGGTCCTTGACGTAGTGTTTCACACACGTCCATGCATACGTAGGCGGTATCAATATGGTACTAGACGTAGATTAGTACCCCGATCTTGATATTTGATAAAGAGGATACCAGGTGAATAGTATGATGAATGTGATAGTGACCTGTACCCAGATTTGGGAGGCCGTACGACGGATTTACGTAAGAGCTATATTGATGATTGATCCGCACTCTTGACTTGGGATGCCTGATTATAGATATGGTATCAGCTATGATATTATTGAGGCGGGATCACCGACTATACATATACAGGTAGGTATATGTATCGACTCAGATGTTAGGCGGTTTCCTTACCTGTAGTTCAGCTTGTTAGTTCAGCCGTATAGTTTAGTGTAGTTGTTAGATTAGATTAGACTTCTTACCTATTTCAAAAACTAACGAATCGTGGGTATTTTAAAAGACAGCCCAAGGGATCCTACGGATATTTCAAAAGACGTATCTTTTCATAAAAACACCGTAGCCCCTATTTTCAAAAACCCCATGATTCGTGTTATTTCAAAAGGCACCATTTGTAGGACTTATATTAGATTAATACTGATTAGTTATCGTTGTGTCTAGTATTCTGCTCCCGCGCATTATTGCTGTTCGCTCTGCCCCGCATACTTATTTTGCTGCATACTCCATTATTGATATCATGCTGTTAGGACACCAGCACCATTACCGATGATGCGTATGTACCACATACACTTACTTGCCGGCTCACACACATCTTCATCGGTAATTGCCATGTCACGTACACTTAGAAAATACTATTGCTTGACTTAGGTTGTTAGTTAGTAGTTGATACGATATTAGTGTACCTGCTTTATATGCCAGTTTAGACATTGTAGTTATTACTTGTCACTTCATGCATACTGTTATTCCATTGTTCATGCCTAGTTATTAATCACACATTGCAACTTGGTTATTGATACCATATACGTTCATTATCATTGACATATGCACTTGTGATGATTTCTTGAGATTTATGATATTTCTGGATTTCGGGGGAAAGCCGCAAAATTTCTAAACTTATTATATTTTTAAAATATGTAAATTGCAGTTTTCTAGTGATGTAAGTGTCGTCCACCATGAGTTTGTTGTGGTTTTCGAGATCCGTTTCGAGGAGTGGAGGAACCGTCACGGGTATATGGTGGGCCCGGTATGGTACCCCGGGGCAAGAGGAATGTGGTGTTGACGTTGAGCCTGGCTGGGGAGCACTACCTACTGGTGATATTACCCGACGCGTCGGATATCCGGAGGATACCGTCGTGGTCTTGAGATGGATGGTAGGGGCCGGTCTGGACTGACGGCGCCCTAGATATTGAGATTGAGACATTGATATTTCAAGACAGTGAGATTTATGTTTTGTGTCGATGCTAGACACTGTTGATACTGATTTCATTATGATACCTCAGTTTAAAAAACCAGAAGGAAATCTCACTAATTTATGAAAACAGTTTTTTCATTTACATGTATTCTGTTTTCATGCATTCATACCTCATTCATATGATATATTGCTACCTGAGGCACTGACACGGGCACATGAGATTACACTCGGTTAGATATTACCCTAGCCATTGTTATAGGCTGCATGTTATACATATTTTTGAGGATATATTATTATCATTGACCTAGGATTGCGTTATTTATGCGATTTCTGTGCGTAGATGTTTTTCTATTCACGAGTTGGCAACTCACCCCCGTTGTGCCCCAGTTTCTTGCAGGTTTGCCGTACAGGTTTCATTACGGCTTTGCGGGCATAGTTTCATTCGGGTGATTTGCTAGTAGGTGGGTTTACTTGTATCATACCCCCATTATATATCTTGTATATCATTATTCTGTTGTATCTAGAATCTCCATCAACCAAACATGTATTTTTGAGATAGAGACCAGTGTTGTTTATTCTTTCGACCTTAGAGTCGCTCGTTATATTTCTGGTGGTTTTGAGTTTCCTTTTGAGTTTTGATCCTCGCCGTTGGCGTTGTATATTATATTGCTTGTGTGGTTGGGACCGTCGATTGACGAAGAGCTAGCTCCCGCTTGGAGATGCCTTTTTCTTAATTTCGTATACTATTCATGTTGTATCCCGTTTGGGGGCCAGTATTTACAAAGGAGACTCAGCCGAAATTTTCAGTAAATTTTTGATGTTTTTAAAAACCGCATAATTCGGCTTATGCTATTGAAACTACTTGCTTTAATTTGGTTTTTCCTGCACTCTACTTCTTTTCTTGGTTTGGATTTCTGGGTTTTCGGTTTACTTAGATTACGTACGCCTCGAGACGTTCGTAGTTTAAGTGCCGGTCATGTTCCGTACTTTCGGGTCGTGACACTAACCCACCTAAGCAAAATGGTACTGTGAGCTGATACGGTATCTGTAGCAAAAGATGATAGCTGGATAGCTGAATGGAGGAATAGCCTGCCTCAACTACTCTGGGGAACGACCTGAAACACCTGTGGCACAACGGGGGTGAGTTGCCAACTCGTGAATAGTAGATAACATATGCAGGTAATCGCAGGAATGTACGTACAGCATGAATCTAAGATATGCGATTATAGTAATAATATGTCATGCAAATGCCGAAATAAAGGAAGTACAGTAACAGGTACAATCCATATGTAAAGCAGTAATAACATGACAATAATATGCAATAACCATGCAATAGGGATATGAGAAAGTCGATATGCAGCTATCATAAGGGTACACTCACCGGTACTACCAATATATGAATCTGTGCATAAAGTAGATAAGTGTGAGGTATAGGGTGGAGTATGTCATTTCCACGGAAACCTGACATCGTGGTAGGATCACAATCCATCAAGACACTAAAATCCCAAATCCTCAAATCAGCCCCAACTGGGCTCTCTCATCACATAGGTCTCACATCACCTCAATGTACGATATCGAGTAGCTCTCCTATATCTCGAATGTACAAATCCACAATCTCTTTCATATCCAATATCCAATCTCAATGAATCGCCTATATCCCAAGTCGAATCTCAAGTAAGTTTCTAACATCCTAAGGGTATAAATATATCTGCAGAAATAACTATGATGGGGGCAATACACATATATTAGCGTCCCATTCCACTAATATTGGTGTAAAGGTATATATAACAACGGCTAAATCCCCTGTTATATATACAAAAGGTATTAAAAGAAATATCATGAAAACAGTGTGCCCAGCATCGACACAGAAATCCTCGTATATCGGGCTCCGTCAGTCCGGATCGGCCCACGGGGTCCGTCTGCGGTGTCGGCCCTCGGCCCCGGCAGTACAGATCATCCCGCATCCATGTCTCGACTCTGGCCAGTATCCTCCGGACAACTGCCAGGTCCAACCAATCACCGGTAGGTACTCGCCCGCCTCCAGGCTCAATCGGCAAACCCATCGATCTTCTTGCCGAGGGGAACCATACCGGGCCCCACCATGTACCCTCCACGGCCTCGACGCCTCCTCGTAGGGGTATAAAGCTCATGGTAGATGCGCAAATATCATATCAAGGAAACCGGGTTTTTCAATGTATGCATAATTTCATGAGCTCCCGCGGTTCCCAAATCCAGAAAACATCATGTAAAATCCAAATAATGAAAATGCGCAATCCAGAAATAAATATATGCGATATATCTGAAATGCGAGCATATAAATGAAAATATGTAGCTAAAACCAGATGTATGCGAAACCAATGAGGTACAACTAAGTAACATCAGTAAAGGTAAATATATGATTGCAACTGAATATGTGTGTAACATACAGGTGTAGCAATGTATAGGTATCTACCTATAGGAACTGATGTCGTATACCCCCCTGGGTATGAGAAGAATATGAGTAAGGTATCCCACGGTATAAGTAAAATATGTAAAAGGTATACCTGTAGCTGTATCGCAAGGTGTAAATATACCTATCACTAAAGGTATGATACACTATAGGTATACCGATAAGCTAGATGTCAAATATGATAGGCAATAGAATCTATAAGGGGTTGTGTGTGACATGGCAATTATTGACGGTGTGTGTGTAGCATACAATCCGTGCTCGTGCAACATGAACCGTCAATAATGTGTGCAGTGTCCTACGGCTGCTAGTCACAGTACAACTATATCAAGGAAATAAAGTAAAGGCGCAATTCTACAATGACGTAGAATGTGCGACAGGTATTTGAATCCTAGCCCAGACGCATAACGCCATGCGGGCGATTCCCCTGTAGATGTTAAATCTACTCACCTACACTCCACGCTAGGTGAATCCTACCATCTGCTCCCTCTGTAGTAGTGTCCGTAGTCCCTGTCTGCAAACCTGCAAATAAGACATGGAAATCACATATAAACCAAATATTCCGCGAAACGCGATATCAAACCAAAACGAGAAACTCGCGTCGCGAACTAAACGCGCGTGTGCACGATACGCTGAATCGTGTGTGTACGCGTCTAAAACCATCGCGACACGCCGCGATACGCTGGATCACAGAACCCACTCACGTATCGCGCGTATCGCGCAAACACAACGGACACAAAAACGATATATAGTCCCAGATTTTCCTACAGGTAAGATATCACAAAACTATACATGCCAAAGAACTAGACAACACAGCAGGGAACCCTACACAAAACCCCAACACCCCAGTCCCCTTCTGGGCCGCAATTTGCGGCCAATAAGAGGAATTTGGCGGCCTGGGTAGGGAGATAGGGGCTCGTGCTCTGGTGGTGTGATCTAAACCTAGGTATCATGTCCCAGTTTGCTCAATTTTACTCTGTAAGGTCCGGCTCCATAGCAGATTCCAGAAATCACAAATATCGCTTAAAAACGACAATTTTGCACAAAATGGAAAACCTAGGGTATTTTAGTGTAATCTGGCTATTTCTCAGTTGAAGTGGCCCTATTAACACTAAAATAAACTAAGGTAGCTAACACAATCAACAATTTACCATCACTTCTCACAAATCACCAAAACTAGCACCAAACTAGCTATTTAATACTAATCGACACAAACCGTACATAACTAAGCAACTAGGGAAAAGGGTTTCAGAATTATACCCTATGGAGCCCTAGAAAGCTGGTGAAGAGGTGTATGGAGGAGGTGAGAGCTTCTGCAAGTGCTGGGGCTCCTCCTGCTGCTGTTGATGCTTGCTGTTGCTGCTGCTGCTGCTTGCTTGCTGGTGCTGTTGCTTGCTGCTGCTTGCTTCTGGTGAGTGTGTGTGTGTGTGTGTGAGAGTGTGAGAGAATGAGAGTAAGAAAATGAGATAGAGAAATGAGCACACACAAAGACCCCCTTCTCACTCTCTCTCTCCTCATTAAATGAGGCATGGCAAAGGCCATGATGCCCCATGCTCTCTCTCTCTCCCTCTCCCTCTCAAAGTCAACCATGAACCAAAACAAAAATTCAAAATAAAACCCTTTTTAAATTCATTTTCACTTTTAAAACTATCATGACTAATTACAACCATGCATACTATTCAACCCAAAAGCACCTAAACAATAATTATTAACTAGATTAGGGAGAAATGGTTAGTTAACCATGGTTGCTAATCATGTTTAACCCCAAAAACAACCCTAGTTATCATGCACAAGTGTGTGCAAGCCTAACAAAATTCCAATAAAATACACAATAAAAGGATAAAATATTTAAAACTTAATTTGGTAAACTTTTATTAAAGACCATACTTTAAAAAAATATAATTAGCTACAAACACATTCTAAGGTGTTACAGATACCCGGTTGTTTGTGCACCCCCTCCATGGGTCTATCCTAGGAGCAAAAACAGTAAAAAGAATTATACAATGACGGCTACAACCCCGACCCGGTTGTGCGGCCAAACAAATAATAATATTACATCAATTTACATATTACAATGAATGGAAAAAATAGCAACACTCATCTCACATCCACCCCGGCTATTCATCCGTGACAATCCAACCCATTCATATACACAAACCATCATCAATCACAGATCACAGATATGTATAACCCTGACTAATCGACATATAGCGATTAGCCGACGTTCAATACATATAAACAACACAGATATAACCTTTTAGTCAAAGTGTATTGAAGTTCGGGAAAAAAATACGGATTTATAGGCCCACAAAAATAAATTTCTATTCTGGAAAACCTGGGAACATATAAACCATCTTAAAAATCCCAAAACCTAGCCATAAGAAAACTGCACCAAACTCGACTCAGTGAAGAGTCAAAACGGCGGCGGTTCCGCGGCAATAGCTTGCTATTGCCGCTGAACCGCGGCGGTTTAGACGACTCACTGGACCGGGTTTGCTGTGCTTCTTAAGAAAACCCTGAGATGATTTTTGGAGTATGACAAATTTTATTTTGAGCAGGAAAAAATTTAACAGAAACTTAGGGTTTCGAAAACTCGGTTTTTCGATTTTTCCGATTCGAACTTCGATACACTCTACTACCTAGCTAGTTTATGTTTAGTTAGGCTCTGATACCACTGTAAGTCCACGTTGCCCACCCCGGTACTTACGGGGAGGCGGAAAACGGAATAAAAATCAGATTTTTATGAACTTAGGCAACATGGACTAGATTTTGAAGGATCTTTGCTAAAAAAAAACAAGCTAAAGCCAACTAGTAACTAGCTAAGTATTAGAAAGGTTATACCTTGGGCTTTATGTCCTTCTCTCCTTACTCCTTGGAGTAGTAGAAAGTGATCACCTTTGTCGTCTTCTCTCATCGAAGAAGGATCCACCCGAAAGCCTCGACCTTTGGCTTCAACTCCAAGCTAGAAGTAACTAGGGTGCAAGAAGTGCTAATCCTTAAACCCTAGATGAGAGTAGAGATTATCAAGAAAGGGTTTTTCTCAAGCTCAAGTGTTTCTCAACACATGAGAGGGGAGAGCTTGAGGGAGAGGAAGAACAAGAGAGAGAAAAGGAATGATAGAATAAGAGAATAAATCACCATTCTCACATATATGTGTGAATTATTTTAATTAGATAATTAGTGAGATAATTGTCATGGCTTAATCAAGACATGACCATTATCATTTCATTTTTAATGCAATTTGCAAGGATCAAAGAGCATCTTCCAAATGAAATGATGATGGTCAAAATGTCAACAAGGTCAACAAGTCAAGATAGGTCAAATGGTCAACAACCATAACCATGCACAATTATTAAACTAATATCAATTAACAATAATACACACATAAGCATTAGGGTTAATGAAATGACAATAGTCATTAACCCTAATCAAAGTCCTCTCCCTCTGTCTCAAGCAACTGTGCATACGCACCCGTATTCGTGATCCGAGGAACACGAATACAATGAGAAAAACCAATCCCAAATCATATACTAGGATCCGGCTTAAACCAAAGCCCGCTAGTATATGCTGTCCGGACAGCAAACGTGCACAAGTGCGCGGATGTGAACGAACCCTGTCGCAAAACCATGCGACCTCTACTCATTTTGCCTAAAGGCGAATAGCTCTCTGTGTGGGACTCTAAAGACTCGACACTACGCTGGCAGTGGGTTTAACCACAGACCGCAAGCGGCACTAGCTGTACGTAACGGTCCCTAGGTAGATGTCGATAAGAAGACTGACGAGGTGAACCCCATCTGAACTCCTACTGAGCCTGTATGTGACAATCTCCGTACAGTCCGGTCTGTTCGTCTGATACATCGCATGGCGGGCCTAGGGGGCGATGAACGTCAGTCCCCTAATAGCGATACAAGTCGTGTCGGAGTGTAGCCCAGAACACCCTGAGATAACACTGGAAACCTACCAGTATATCTCGCTTGCCCTGGCCAGGGACTACTCGTGTAATGGCTCTCCTGGACACAGCGCGATGTCAACCCCCAATACCGGGAGAGACGAATCCTGTCTAACCGTCACTGCCTCCAAGTGCTTCGGGACTGCACCCAAAAACTACCTGTTTGCACGACTCCTTTGAGTCGTGGTAGGGTAGTAATCAAAGTGCAGTGGGAACACACTCGAGGCGAAGTGACAGTGTCAAGTCAGCGGACTAAGCTGTACTCATGTCACCTGGGAACTGATAACTGACGATAGGTATAATACCAACCAACAGTTCCCGACGAGTCCTGTCCAGTGTACTCGTAACCTGACGAGCACCCGCATACTATCTAAAGTACGACGTACTGACGGCTGTGGGACAGACCGTCTCCCACACTGGGATGAGAAGCGCATACGCTAGTCTACTCCGGAGTATCGATACCCTGTCTCGATAGTCCAACGACTAGGGACCTGTATAAGGATGTGCTTATAGATCACCCAGCTCCCACGAGTGTAAGCGCCATCACAACGCTGGTAATCAAGCAAAGATCCTAAGGGCTCTACTAATATGTATATCAGCGATATGCTAAAAGAAACACATGCACATATTAAAGCAGAGACAAACCAAGTAGCATACTACCATTTCGAGCAAGATTGTATATACAACTGTGAATATCCCAAGCTTCCATTAAGTAATATACAAACTAGTATGATACAGTAATGGCCTCTAGGGCATATACACTAACAGATGATATAATCAAAGAGTTTGATTTTGTCAAAAATATAGATAAACCATGCATTTATAAAAAGATTGTAGGGAGTACTGTCACATTCCTCGTATTGTATGTGGATGACATTCTCTTGATAGGAAATGATATTCCTATACTACAATCGGTCAAACTATCCTTATCACAAAGGTTCTCCATGAAGGATCTGGGTGATACCTCTTACATTTTAGGCATTAGGATCTATAGAGATAGATCCAAGAGGTTATTGGGATTGTCCCAATCAAAGTACATTGACACCATCCTAAAAAGGTTTAGTATGGAAGATTCCAAGCGTGGTGCCTTGCCCGCTTGTCATGGAATCACTCTCTCCAAGGACTTCTGTCCGAAGACTGATGAAGAGAGAGCTCGCATGAGTATTATACCCTACGCTTCAGCCGTATGATCTATAATGTATGCGATATTATGTACTCGCCCTGATGTAGCTTATGCACTAGCTGTAGTAAGCAGGTATCAATCCAACCTAGAAGAGAAACATTGGATAGCAGTGAAGAACATTCTTAAGTACTTACGAAGGACTAAAGAATTGTTCTTGGTATATGGTAATGGGGATCTCCAAATAGAGGCCTTTACCGATTCTAGCTTCCAAAGTGATAAGGATGACAGCAAATCTATCTCAGGGTTTGTATTTATCCTCAATGGAGGGATGATTAGTTGGAAAAGTTCCAAATAGGATACCGTTGTAGACTCCACGATGGAAGCTGAGTATATTGCTGCAAATGATGCTGCTAAGGAAGCCGTCTGGATGAGGAAGTTCGTCGCAAAACTAAGAGTAGTTCCAAACATTGTTGATCAAATACCATTGTATTATGATAATAATGGGGCTATGGCATTGGCTAAAGAACCCAGGTCCTATCAGAAGTCCAGACACATCCTGAGGCGATATCATTTGATCCGGTAGATAGTAGATCGCCATGAGATCGAGATTCGGAGAGTAGATACAAAGAATAACATCGCGGATCCACTCACCAAGGCCCTTCCACAGCCGCAACATGAGCGACTTTTTGAGATGTTGGTTATGAGATATGCCAATAATTGGCTTTAGTGCAAGTGGGAGATTGTTGGATATATGTATGCCCTAGAGACCATTATATGTATAGTGGATGCTTGGACATGTGTGTGTGTGTGTATACAGATGAATTTCTTGCTCGACATGATAGTATGCTATCTGGTTGTACTTTATCTTGACATGTTCATTTGATCATGCATCTTACTCTTTTGGTACATGTTGATAAAACCCATAGGATATATGCTTGACTACTGGGATTATGATGCAGATCATACTAGTGGGATACGTGTAGTTTATAAGCATATCCTTGAACTGTTCCTAGTCATGGGTGTATCGAGACGGGGCATCGATATTCCAGAGTAGACTAGCGTATATTATTCTTGTTTCATATGATGGGCGATGGATGATCCTATATCTATCTGGTGTGGTGACATCAAAGATTGTATACGGGTGCTCAGTGGAGACTAGGTACACTGAACGGACATGCCGAGAACTCCTATGTGGTATTATATATATCGTCGGATAGCAGTTCTCAGGTGACACTGGTACAGGTTAGTCTATAGACCCGAGATCGTCATAGAGTCTTGTGTGTCCTCCAACTGTACTTTGATCTCCACCCTACCACGGCTCTACTGAATCATGCAAATAGGTGGATTTTGGGTACAGTCTCGAGGCATATAGAGGCAATGAGCGATAGGAGGGGTTTCGTCTCTCCTAATATTGGGGATTGATGTTGCACTATACTCTATTGGCTATAACAGCAAGTCCCTGGCCAAGGCTGCTGAGATTTACTGATAAGTGTTATCAGTAGTTTCTCGATCTGTTATAAGCCATACACCAGCATGACTTAATGAGTTATTGGGGTCGACGATACCATCCCTACACTCGATATGCAGCATACCTGACGAAGAGATCAGACTATACGGTAAGTGTTGCCAGTTGTCTCGACAGGAGTTTTGACAGGTTTGCTTGTTTTTCTTCTGATCGCTCAATATCCGGGTGGCCGTTACGTTTAGCTGACCGCTTGCGGCTTGTGGGTGATTGATATGATCATCACCTACTGCCAGCGTATTGACGAGTCTTAGAGTCCCACAAAGGAGTTTCCTAGCTCAGGCGAAACGATATGGTGTGCATATGAGATATGCGCGGGAGCTCGATTAAATGCGTGTATGTGATACCGTATATTAATCAGGCGTTTTCTATCGGTCGGGTCGTATGTGATATGACCGGTTTATCAAATCAAGTATTGATTTAATATTGACTTTTAGCTCATTTACATAAACCTTTTCTTTTTTATGTATGCATGGATTCATGCATATGATGATGTGAATGCATACATATATACATACATTGTATCATGGTTGTTGATACACTTGTGATGGCAAGCAAGACTCATATGGAACTAATATGTGTATATATGTGTTTTTGAGTTAAAGAAAAAGAAAATTAATTCATGGTTGATAATTCTACACACTTTTTTATTTAACCTTTGCTTTGACCATGAGTTAACATTCCTTAGTTGCTTTAAACTCTAAAATAAATATCTAGATATTTAGTTACCATGGTTAAATGAGAGTGCGACTTTCATTTATATTTTCTTTTCTCTTTTTATTAAGAGATTATCACAAAACTTGAGCTCAAGCTATGCCATCTTCATCTTCTTCCTCTCTCAAGCTCTCTTGAGATTTCCTTTGAGTGAGGTGGATAAAAAGAAAATATTTTGATGTGAGAAAACAAACCACATCATCATTCTATATTAGTTTAGCCCATTAATGTAGAGTGTTTGATTCATCTTCATCTTTGATCAAGTAAAGCTTGGAGCTTTGAACAAAGAGACTTGGGGTGGATCATCGTGGACTAGGAAGGTTTCTAGCAAGCCGGTTCAAACTCTAAGAGATCTAAAGAGTCAAGGAGGAAAGTCTACAAAAGTTGTATTACTTATCTCTTAGTGTAGATTATCTCTAGTATGTGATACTAATTAGATGTTACGATAATTTTTCTAGTCCGATTCATAGTTAGTTTGCTTAGCACCTCCCAAAAATTTTATAGTGGCATATGTGATACTTCCAAACCCCAGACATGATGTTAAGGAAACCCCAACAGGTGGAGATTTGTTGTCTATGCCTTTCATTCCGATCTCTATTGATTTCCCATAAATTCAGTCTTATCTACAAACTAGGTGGATATTTATTAGTTGGGAAATTAATTATTTAGGCTTATCTCTAGTATACTATATATATTGTAGTATTTTGTAACCCTAGAGATTGATAGTTTTTGTTAACTAGAGAGAATCCATTAATAATTGTGAGAGATTTAGGATTTGAGGGGATTTGTAATTCTTCATCGATTTGTACTCTTCCGGATATTTTATTATTAATAAAGTTTCACCTTTGTCTATTTGTTTTGTGGTTAGCACTCGTATTTCTATCTTGCATGTGGTTTGATTTTTTTCTCGTTATCGATTGTGTGTTTGCTTTGTGATCGTCTCGTATATGCAACAGGATATAGGGGACCAAACCTCTAAATTTTATCAAAAGATCATAGCGGGCGAAATACATGCATATACATCCAAGTTATAGGCATTATATATATATATATATATATATATATATATATATAAAAGTTGTTGGCAGCACCAGAATTATATATATATATATATATATATATATATATATATATATATAAAAGTTGGAATCGGGTTGAATCGGGTTATATTTTGGCCTCTAGTGTGGAAAATAATCGTCCACTTCCTGGAATTTATGGATATTTGTATTCAGGCCCCGCTAAGTTCATCCAGAGCTATTTCATGTGCAGAAAATTATCCTCCGCCCTTTGAATTTTAAGGATATTTGTATTCTGTCGAGATTTTAGCTCTTGCAAAAATTATACTTCACCCCGTATTTTTAGGCTAATTTGTATTGGAACCCTTTCTTACCCTCTCAAAAATTATGCTCCGCCCTTATGTTTTAAGTTAATTTACATATGGACCCTTCAAAGTCAATCCGTACGAAGCTAAAGGAAAATTAATCTTCACCATTCCGCACGCGGTTCCATGCAAAAAAAAACATTGGATACCTCTCAACATATTTACTACTCTATTTCAAAGTTCTCGCAAACATATTTATGAAACATTTAGTTATCTTAATTTCTCTAGAAATCCTTAGTTAAAACACTTTTTAATTTGGTTATCATTTTTCATGATTACTCCTTGATAGAAATTGAGTTATGTTTAAAGATATTTTTTTAATAATTGATACGTATATAATCAAAATAATGGCTTAACCTACAGCTTCAACTTTGTTATGCTACAGAACGATTCTTAAAAGTGTCCAGATAAAGAACCAGATATCTTATTTCAGAATTCTCAAAAAACCATATGCGGAAAATGATATGCAATTTAATCTTGTCAAATGTAAAATATTTCAGTTCAATCGTGCTCCCGTCAACAAATTTTGTTTTTCAATAACTTATGTTGTAATTCATATACACACAATATATTTTCGATAAATTCTATATTTATTTCTGTGCATAAGCTGTTAATACTCAACCTACATTGTAATATAAAATCTACGGAAAGCATTTTTATCTGGGCCAATCACCTGCGCATGGCCGTGGCCTCCTTCTAGTTTTTGAAGGAAAAAAACCATCAGAATTAAACAAGCCTGTTTCAGCCATAGACAGAAAGGCTAAACTCTGAATTAGAAGTTACACAACTATACAATAAAGTTTCTATAATAAGAAGTATGAGCAACATAAGAAAAATATAGGTTACAAATTATAAATAAAGTTTCTCTAATAAAAAGTAAGAGCAATATACATAAAGGCTAAGTATGAATTATATAAGTTACAATTCTACAAACATGGTTTCTATTAAAAGCAACAAAATGATTTTCTAACAACATTTAAAGTTGATAGAGAAAATCTTGCTTCATGGCTTACAACAAAAGTGCATCTCAACGATACAAAAGTCACAATTGCTTTCACAAGCCTCAGCAACGAAATACAACACAGAATTTGAACCACCACCAAGTTCTGCTATTTCTCAGATGCACAATCCAAACCACTTCCTTCGTAAACCTCTTCAAGCATGTCCAAAAACCCTTTTCGCTCCGTCTTTTGAAACACAGACTTGTCAAAATGCAATCCATCTTTAGATGCTTCATTAAACCGAACCCAAAGCTCTTTTTTTAATGTGCTTTCTCCACGCCGTTTACCTTTATAGCACGTGCTTCCTGCATCTTTCCATAAAGGAGTTGCGAGCATGAGCACGCCATTATTGATAGGTGTGGGCGCCGCCTTCTCTTCTGTTGGCTCCATAAGAACACAAGTTTTTGGCGGAGAAAGAAACCAATCTAGGGTTAGGTTAATTCCTTCTTTTCTTCGATTTGCAAGTTTGTTGTCAGGGTGTAGACCAAGGAGATCTTGGTACCTCGAGGTCAATCCATGCAAGACGTCATCACTAGAAAGGTTGTCGGTGCTTTTTGAATCATTGAGCAATGAAGAATTATTTGGAGGTGAGTTTTTCAAGAATGGTGTTGAGATGAGCACAGAATCTTTCTTGCTCTCGCATTTTAAAGGAGAAGCAAAATTGATTGCTGATGTGCAGGTATTTCGCGTTTTCTTCAACAAAAAATCACGGGCACTATTAGGAAGAGTTGATGCTTGAGGGAGTTCAAGTTTATCACCATGTTGATTCCCATCATGGAATGTTCTGACCTTGGATTTTGATGGTGCAACTTTTGATTTGGGTAGTGGTGTCAGCAAAAAAAGCTGTCTACCAGTGTTCAACATACAAGCATCGGCACAGGAACCACCACGCCAGGAAACAAGAGGTGAAGGAGATATTGCTGAGTCCAACTCAATTTCATTTTCTCTGTAGAAAGAGTTCCCTACTTCATTTTCATTGACACATGAAATGGAAGTAGGCTTAATAGTCTGAGTATGTTGGTTTTCTCCGGTTGCCAAAGTATTGGCAAAAGCATGTTGGAGCCTTGGAACCCATGGCTACAGCAGAGGAACAAACAACAATGGAACAGGAAAAAATTAGCAAGATCATTTTTTTCCCCCTTTACCTTCATATTCAGAATAAGGCTTCAAATTATATAATAAAATCAGATAGTATATACCTTCAAAGATGAATGCATGTCAGATAAGGCATTCCTGAAAGAATCAATCTCTTGACTTGCTTTTTTGTCAATCTTTTTATTTCCTAGGGCTTGAGCAACCAGTTCATCAATCTGTGGCGGGAAACGAACTTCGGTAAAATTGCATATACAAAGGAAATAAGAAACACGAAGAATGATCTAGAAATAAGCCTAAATTTCTCAACGAGGATATGCTAATTTAACTGATGATATGGTATTCAACAAACTGATGACATATTTGACAAACATTGTTGAGAAAGTGGATACCATAGTCCCACATCGGGAAAATTGTGGGATGCATATGGGTATGAGATATAAGATGGGATAAACCATAAAGCTTGAGTCTTTTGGGTGGAGTCCAACTATATTAAAAGCCCATATGCACTCATGTGTGGGCACATGTTGTTGTGGGGCCTCTAAACCGAGTTTTACAAACATGATAATACACATTTGAGGAGCAAAGCATTTGAAACAGCATCAACAGGGCGCAGATACACAGCAGAGAAAATACCAAATCAAAATATAGTGAACCATGAAAACACTTGCGACGTCTTAATATTGAGTTGGTTTACAACACTGATAGCTCTATAGGGCTAGAACAGCTCAGAAACTGGAGCAGCATGCAGTTGCTCATTTCCAACTCCTACCAGCTAGGGAGGAGAACCTCGAGTAAAGAGGATCCTACGCCACAAAAGGGTTTTGCATATATTGTAGGTTGTTGAAGTTCAGAAACTGGAATTATAAAATATATCTGAAATTTCAATTCAATGATAATATCAATTCAAGACAATTCCGGTTTGGAGGTATAGCCGTAAAATTGTTCTTAATTGTTTCTATCAGACAATCAACACTGATAGCTCTATAGCGCTAGAACAGCTCAGAAACTGGAGCAGCATGCAGTTGCTCATTTCCAACTCCTACCAGCTAGGGAGGAGAACCTCGAGTAAAGAGGATTCTACGCCACAAAAGTGTTTTGCAAATATTGTAGGTTGTTGAAGTTCAGGAACTGGAATTGTAAAATATATCTGAAATTTCAATTCAATGATAATATCAATTCAAGACAAATCCGGTTTGGAGGTATAGCCGTAAAATTGTTCTTAATTGTTTCTATCAGACAATCAACTTTCATTTTATACTTTTAATAGATTTCAGCAGCCTCCATACAGCTGCATCAGCAAGAAGCATGGTCCTTTCTTCTGTTGCTTTCATATGTACATGATTAGCATTCTGGAAGCTGGCATCCTTTAAGTTTATCATTCCTTAGGAACCAATGGTAAAAATATGAGATTTTAAATTCTCAAACTATTCACAATTTCAATGTAATTGTTCTGATGCAACAACTTCGAAGGTGCACTCTACTAGCTCTCTCTTTTGCAAGGAACTGAAAAGGTTCAAAATATAGTAAACATTCTAGCTCTTCTGGTGACCCTTGTGCAATCATATAGTTAAATATGATAAATATATATGTTCAATCCATCACACCATCCATTGCCATGCTCTTGAGATCTTTGTCTAGCGACCTCTACAAAAATTTAATTTTAAAAAGTAAAAAGAACACCAACTAAACTCAAAATTCATCATTAGTAAAGTACTTGTTATGGAGCAGAATCCTGTACTGAGCTGGATGGAGACAGATGATCATAGGATCATGGAACACATAAGAGCCAATAAAATATCAGCCGGGTCCAAATTAGCCATCAATGCGATAAGTTTAGTTTAGATTTATTTATTAATTAAATTTTATTGATTTACAGCTATCTAGCAATTCTTTATTGAAAATGCCTTAGAGGGAGGTAAATAAGGTAATTATAATATCCTATGATAAATTTAAATCTTAAATACTATTTCTAAAGTGATTAGCGAGTTTTTGCAGAAAATATTTTAAGCAAGTTTTAAACAAGAAACTTAATACGATAATCAACACCAACATAAAAAAGTAAAAGAGTACGAGCAATGCAAACAAAGCGATATATTGACTAGGATTCACCACGCTCCGGTGGCTAGTCCCCCACCTGAGACATCTTCTCAGGATTTCTGCACTATGGTAGTGAAGAACACGAATCTCTCTTCACATGAATGTGAAGAACAGCAATCTCTCTTCACAAGGATCATACTGTTGAATTTGTGATTCCCTAGAAAACAAATCTTCTACCTCTCTAGCCCGTGATTCTTTAGAAAATCCGCACATTCCTTTCTAATCCACGTCTCTACGAAAATCTTTTTTTCCACTCCGAATCCACGCAATCCAAGCAATGAGAGGCATCCCCTCTTGTAGGTTGAGAAGCATCCATTCTCGTGGGTTGAGAGACACCCTCTAGTGGGTTGAAGAATATCGAAGCTTCTTTGGAGATTTACAATTGTTTTACAAATGACAAATTCACCCACTCAATCCACACAATCCAAGCAATGAGAGGCATCCCCTCTGGTGGGTTGAGAAGCATCCATTCTCGTGGGTTGAGAAGCATCCACTCTCGTGGGTTGAGAGACACCCTCTCGTGGGTTGAAAAATATCGAACTTTCTTTGGAGATTTACAATTGTTTTACAAATGACAAATTCACCCACTCTCAATCCTATGATCTCAATAGATTATAACCGGTGTGGCGCAAAAATTGATTTAAGAGACTATCTCAGGTTTTGGCTCTGAGAAAATTGAAAAGATTTGGAAGTGAACGCTGAAGAAGAACAAGATAATTTCTCAATAAATTTGCAATGAATTGTCTTCTTCCATGAGAAAATGTTTGATCTCATAGAGTATTTATAGGAATCAAATGGGAAGTTATTCTAACTCCTAATAGCTGACAATAACCGCCATAAAACAGTTAATGACCGTTGGAGACGGTTAGAATTGAAAACGGCGTAAAAATCCATTCGATTCAAAATTCAAATCAAGTTTAACTTCCAGAAACTGCCCGTGAAGACATATGTACAGACGTCTGCCCCAGAGAGAAATTCCTTCTAGAGACGTCAGTGGAGATGTCTCTAAGAAATGTACAGAAAAGCGAATTTATGGAGATTGTACTGAAGACGTTATGCAGACGTATGCTATTAAAAAATTCTTTAAATAAAGTTTTGAACTAAATGACCGAAACTGAGGATCGTACGACGGATGTCAACAATCCCCCCTTTTGATATTTAGCAATCAGTGGAGCTGTCTCTAAGAAATGTATAGAAAAGCGAATTTGTAAAGATTGTACTGAAGATGTATGTGCAGAAGTCTGCTATTCAAAAATTCTTTAAATAAAGTTTTGAACTAAATGATCGAAACTGAGTATCGTAAGACGGACGTCAAACAATCCTCTTTTGATATTTAGCAAAACTTATTTAAAGAATTCATGATATATAAAATAAATAAATTCAATTTAGATACTCCCCCTCAATTCATGCACAGTTGAAAAAATCTTTGAACTCATATTAGTGTTTTATACCACTGATACTATTTTTCAAGAAGCATTACATGAAGACGAGTGATATAATTCGAATTTTATTACCATTTAAGCATAAATTGAAGATATTCATGAATATTTTCTCCCCCTTTTTGAAAAATATCAAAAAGTTCAATAAACAAAGCGAGGGGAAAAGAAAAACAAACATGAATATAACGATTTTAAGTTCATGAGACATGATTAGAGCATATGATATGATTAGGGCATATGAAATGAACAACATTAAGTATGATGAACCAATTCAGAATAATAACCATAATAGCATGAGGTTCAAAATGACAGAGTAATTAAAAAGCTGAGGGTTAAAAAACTAACATAATAGTAGAAAACCTATATCTTGACGTTTATAATGATTAATATAAGTTCCTAGCATGACGTCATGAATATCCTTAGTTTTAGTAAATTTAAGAAGTATATTAAAAAAATCTTATTAAATTAAACATATTTATATGAGATTCTTCTTTTAAGACAAATTTTTCTTTTAAATCGGTATTTTTCTAAAATCTATACATTGTAAAAATATTGTTGTTTTAATTTTCCAAAACTAAAAATTAATACCGTTAAATAGTGGAAGTCGTGTGGTGGATTGACTCTCTGGTTGGTTTGCTATAATAGATCTAAAAATTCAAGATATTAATATTTTAAAATTGAACAACCCGCTTTGACATCAATTGAAAATATCTGAGGGGTGAATAAGGTAATTATAATATCCTATGGTAAATTTAAAACTTAAATACTATTTCGAAAGTGATTATCGAATTTTTGCGGAAAATATTTAAAACAAGTTTTTAAAAAAAACTTAATACGATAATCAACACAAACGATGAAAAGTAAAAGAGTAAGAGCAATGCAAACGCAGCGATATGTTGATTAGGGTTCACCACGCTCATGTCGCTAGTACCTACCTAAGACACATTCTCAGGATTTCTGCACTATGGTTGTGAAGAACACGAATCTCTCTTCACAAAAATATGAAGAACAATCTCTCTTCACAAAGATCACACTCTTGAACCTGTGATTTTCTAGGAAACACGTTTTCTTCCTCTCTAACCCATGATTTTCTAGGAAAGCTGCACTTTCCTCTCTAATCCGCGTCTCTCTAGGAAGATCTCTTTTTCCACTCCAAATCCACACAATTCAAGTAATGCGAGGCACCCCTTCTCATGGGTTGAGAAGCACTCTTTCTCGTGGGTTGAGAGACACCCTCTCTTATTGGTTGAACAATATCGAACCTTCTTCGGAGATTTACAATTGTTTTACAAATGACAAATTCACTCACTCTCAATCCTATGATCTCAATAGATTATAACCGGTATGGCACAATGGTTGATTTGAGAGATTATATCAGGTTTTGGCTCTGAGGAAATGAAAAAGATTTGGCAAGTGAACGCTCAAGAAGTACAAAAAGATTTCTCAACAGATTTGCAATGAATTGTCTTCTTCCATGAGAAAAATGTCTGATTTCATAGGATATTTATAGGAATCAAATAGGAAGTTATTCTAATTCCCAATAACATCCAATAACTGCCATAAGACAGTTAATGACCGTTGGAGACGGTTAGAATTGAAAACGGCATAAAAATCCATTCGGTTCAAAATTCAAATCAAGTTTAACTTCCAGGAACTGCCCATGAAAACGTCTGTACAGACGTCTACCCCAGAAAGAAATTCATTCTAGAGACATCGGTGGAGCTGTCTCTGAGAAATGTACAAAAAAAGAGAATATATGGAGATTGTACTGAAGATGTCTGTGCAGACGTCTGTTGTTCAAAACTTAATAGTACAGACGTCTTCCACAGACGTCTGTTTTTTTGGCATGATTAAAATATCAATTTTGATCATAGGCATATTTGAATTCCAACGGATAGGATAGAAGTCTCTAACAGAAAGGAAGACGTCTAGAGAACAGAGAACATGTTGGAATGAGATTTCTAACCTTATGAGATCAACACTAGAAACATGTATAACACTTATATCTTCTATTTTCATCTTGGTTCTTCTTTGATCTTTATTTTCTTGATTCGTTGCGTTGAGACGTCATTGAATCTTGATTAAACTTGTATCACGTTATCGCTTGCTTCAAGTTGCCATGCCATATCACCATTTTGAGTGTATCGTATTATAGGCAATCTTGCTTGATATTTGACATATCATGCATATTGTACTCAAGACAAAAACTTGAAAACGTCATTAGTAACTTATGAATTCGTTTAAATAAAGTTTTGAACTAAATGATCTAAACTGGGGATCGTGTGATACGGATAACATATATACAGTGTAATAAAATCTTGGATAATACAAAAGTTTATAACCTCTATCAAAGTAGCACTTCTGTTGGTAGTTCCTTCATGTGTTTCTTCGTAAGTATGAAAGAAGCATTATTTCAACTGAATTAGTACCTTTACTTTGGCGAACTAAGAGGCCCATAATAATTTTAATATTATAGATCTAAAAATGAATTGAAGTTGTCATAGAGAAAATATCTCGATATCTCTATTTTTCTTCTTTTTAAGTTTTACCATTTCTTTTGTAATCTTATGCTATATTTGTTTCTTGTTCTATGTTTGCTAATATCTCCAGCCTTTTGCATTATCAATTATCACCCAGAAGAAAATCATTTATCTAGAGATGATATATCCAAAACATAAAGAAACTACAATCCCTACCCCTCACCAAGACCAAGTACTATCAGCAACCTTCAGACCTTCTACTCGCCAACCACCGCAGAAAACCACCATCAAATCTTCTGATCAAACCAAATGCTACACTAGTGCTCACAATTCCGAAGCACAGACATCGCATTACTTCCAAAAACCTAAACTAAAGCATAATGCAACTAAGAAATCACTTCCTTTATAGGGTCGAATAACTTCATAGGCTTGACCATTAAGTTCGGAACGAGCTCGACAACGAGACCACTAGGGTTCGATCATAAGTAATGTGGATACAGGTCACATAGTTCAAGGTACACAACATATATGAAAATCGATTTGACGCCTATTCGTTTATCAGGACAACTTGTCTGCTCCTAATACAATCTATGTGATATCTTGCCAAAATTCCTTTTGACTTCAAACTTTAATGTCATTTGATGTATTGAATTCAGAACATGCCGTATTAGCAGTTAGAGTTCTCTAAGCAAGAAATGAACTTCTGGAGGTTCAAGCACTTATTTGTGTCAAATCTCAGGTGACCTCCAACTGCATCTCTTTCTTAGTTAGTAAGAGACAATTTGTATCTCTCTTTCCAAAATTTAATAATTTGTAAACTTAAATACAAACAGGCATTTAAATTGTGCAATGGCTTCAACAAGGCTTGATGATACCACATACAATAAAATCCAATAAAATCATACAAAAGAACGCTGAACAACGCCATTAATCTACATGAGAATTGGGAGCATTTGCATCGATCATAGAGAGAAATGCATCAAATAATGCTAAGTCATTCCAAAATAAAGTTGATGGAAGGCAGGATCACCCAATTCCAAGAACACCCTGATTGCGTTGGCAAGACCAGAGGGCGAGATGGATGACGTAGAAAATGGGGAAGCCTATGAAAGAGCAGAAACAAAGAGGAAATATCATTTTTTTCCCCGAGGCAACCAAGCTTTCTCAGACGTTAAAAGCTACTACATATTCAAATCAAATGCCATCAACCTCAAGACCTCCAAACTTTTTATCGATTACTTTTACACCTTCAAAGTGACGAGGGGCATATTCTTTTATCTTAAATGCCGTCCTCTAGATTATCAAAATTAAACTGAAGTACATAATGTAGATTTTCCCAAAAAAAAAAGATTTTTGATAGATACGTTTATAGAAAAGAGCATGATATGAACTAAGTTTCCAAATGAAATTCATTCATCAACAGAATACACAATGCATCAAAATTCTATTTTTTCCCCCAATTAACACAAGGCAAGCAACTGTCATCACTAACTCTGAAATCAAATTCTAAATCCACACAAATAATAACATTTTCATTGCTTCAAACTAATCCCAGCCAATCTCGACAAAAAAAACAATCAATTTCCATAGAGACGACAACAAATACTTGGAATCCCCTTTTTATGCTTGCTAATCTAAAGAGATAGATAGCTTCAATTTCAATAAAATTTAGGGCTTTCAAGCTCTCACCTGTCCCAAGAGATTGGAGAGTTCCGATCGAACGAGGAGGAGATGATCGAGATCGCCACCGGCGACTCCACCGCTTGGGCTCTTCTTCTTGAGAGATCTCGAGGGTTTTGCACCGTTGGACACGTCAGCGAGAGGATTCGTCGCCGTCAATCTACTCTTGCTGTTCTTGAGCATCTTCTTGATTGATTCAAAAGTTCGAGAAAGAAGAAGGAGAGAGAGAAACCCTAAGTTTAGATTTTTAAAAATGGCAACGGGCATAAAAGGGCAGCGCTTTCTTTCATTTATTCTTGGGTAAATTGTCAAAAAAGCCCCGGCCCGTTCCAGAGCTGATATTTTCGAAGCTGTCATGAAAGGCCTACTGTTCAAATCTGGGTGAAAAACATTTGGGCGCATTTCATTTAGATCTTTATTCCCTCCAACTGTTTATATATTATAGAAAACTGCATAGTATCAATGCCAACTGCTTAGATATTACAGGCAACAAGTATAAACAGGATTTTAATTGGGTCTTAGATATTCAGGGTTTTTGCACGTGTTTGGATCGGGTTAGAAGCTTTTTGACAATTTACCTTTTATTTTTTTTCGGTTTATACTTTTTTTGGTGGATTTGGATTTCACCAAGTGGCCCATAGGTGCAGCCCATATTTATCATGAGGTTAACGTGGATGTGAACTTTACAAACATTCTACTGTTTTCAGTTCCGGTCCTGCCCTAACTTAATAAGCGAGATCCATCCAAACAGTAGAATGTGAGTGAACTTCACATTCAACCTTGGCTGTGAAGTTCACAGCCACATTTTTCCCATTTATTATAATTTATAGGGAAAAAAGAAAATTTTAGGACAAAAACTGTCAGGCGGTATCGCACACTCTACTGGACTCGTAGAGAGGCGGAATTTTCAAAATACAATTTTTGTGCTGGCAACACCGACTAATCCCCAAGATCTACCGTAAATCTTAGATAACAAAACTTGCAAAAGGTTCTAATCTACTATGAAGAGATTTATACCTATATGTTTAAGTCCTTCGGATCTTCTTATCATCTTCTTAATATTCTTATTTGTATGGATCGAGCTTGGTCATTGGCCTCCTTGTATCGAAGAAGATCCACTCGAGAGTCTACGGTTCAAGCTCCAACCTCAAAAGTGAGATAACTAAACTACCTACTTTGCTACTCTAGATAGTTTAGAAGATGTAGAGTGTTAATTAGATTAATTTATCTCAATAATCCTAGATTTCTCAACTCATGAGAGTGTTAGAATTTGAGGAAGAAGAAGAGAGCAAAAGTGGAAAGAGAATGTGAAGTGTAGAATGAATAAAGAATGGCTAAGTGTGATAACTATGAAGCATATCTTTTTCAATAATAATAATAATAATAATACAACCATGCATCAATAGTTATCCAAATGAATGAGTCATCCAAAATAGTCATGCATCAACCATGCTTAAATAACACCTCATTCTCCATCACATTATCCATTTAAACAAATGGATTTATCATAAATGAGGTATCTTCTTCTGGAAGAACTTTTGTGAAAATACAAGAATACCCCTTACTGTATATAAATATCTGTATTCGTACTACAAATACCAAGAGATGAAAATAATCCAATATTATAATACTAAAATGCGGCTTAATTCTAAGCCCGCTAGTATTATCCGTCCGATCAAAAATACGTGTAGCTAGTACACGTATATGATCGAAACCCTGCACGTAAAACCATACGACATCTATATCATTTTGCCTGAACCAGGGAAACGCTCTGTGTGGGACTCTAAAAACTTGACAGTACACCGGCAGTGAGTTTAACCATAAGCACGTTAGTGGCACTAGCTGTACATAACGGCTACCCAGGTACTTATCGAAAAGAATGCCGATGAGCAAACTCATCCGAACTCCTACTGAGCCTGTTCGTGACAATCTCCGTACAGTCTGGTCTATTCGTCTGAGAGTATCACATGTCGGGTCTAAAGGGTGGAAAACGTCAAACCCCTAACAACCTGACAAGTCATGCCGATGTGGCTCAAGACCATCCGAGAATCTACTGATCTACCTATCAGTAATTCTCAATCCGTCCTAACCAGAGACTTATGGTGTTGGCCAACCGAACACGGCGTGACATCAACTCCTTATACCGGGAGAGACGAATCCCCAACAATCGCTCACTGCCTCCATATGGTTCGGGACTGTACCCAACTAAAACCTGTTTGCACAACTCAGTAGAGTCGTGGTAGGTTAGTAATCAAAGCACAGTGGGAACTCACACGAGACAAATGACGACCTCAGACCGACAGACTATCTGTACTCGTGTCATCAGAGAACTGCTATCTGACGATTGGTATAATACCATCTAACCAGTTCTCGGCGAGTCCATCCAGTGTACCCATCCCCAGTGAGCACCTGTATACGATCTTAGGTGCCAAAGACCAATAGCTGCGGGACCAACCATCGCCCCTCGTTAGGGTCTAGAAACGTATACACCAGTCTATTCCGGAGTATCGATGCCCTGTCTCGATACTCTCATAACTAGGGATATTTAAGGATGTGCTTATCGACTACCCATCTCCCACAAGTATGATTGCCATCATAATGTTGGTAGTCTAGCAATGATCCTACGGGTTTTATCAACATGTATTAATGATACGTAATAATAAGTAAAATATATGCACATATTAAGATAAAGACAAACCAAATAGCATATTATCATATCGAGCAAGATTATCCTATACATACATATGTCCAAGCATCCACTTACACACACACACAATAATGGCCTCTAGAGCATACATATCCAACAATCTCCCACTTGCACTAAGGCTATATATTGACGTATCGAGTACCCAACATCTGCACTAGGGCCAGTTGTTGGCGTTTCGCATACCCAACATCTCAAATAGTCTCTCGAGCTGTGCTTGAGGGAGAGCCTTAGTGAATGGATCCGCTGTATTTTCTTTTGTGTCTACTTTCTGCATCTCGATCTCCCAGCGATCAACGATGTCCCTGATCAGGTGATACCGCCTCAAAATGTGTCTAGATTTCTGATGGGACCATAGTTCCTTCACTAAAGCCATAGTTCCATTGTTGTCACAATACAAAGGTATTGGATCAACAATAAACAGAACCACCTCAAGTTCAGTAATGAACTTTTTTATCCAGACCGCTTCTTTTGCGGCATCATTGGCAGCAATGTATTCAGCCTCCATCGTCGAGTCTGCGACGGTGTCCTATTTGGAGCTCTTCCAATAGACTGCCTTTCCGTTGAGGGTAAACACAGAACCCGAGACAAACTTGTTGTCATCCTTATCACTCTGGAAGCTTGAGTCGATAAAAGACTCCACCTGGAGTTCCTTATTTCTGTACACTAAGCACAGTTCCTTAGTCCTTTTCAGTTACTTAATAATGTTCTTCACTGTTGTCTAGTGGTTATCTCTTGGGTTCGACTGATACCGGCTTACCACGCTAACCGCGTAAGCTAAATCTGGTACGGTATATAGCATCGCATATATTATCGATCCTACCACCAAAACATAAGGTATTATGCTCATGTGAACCCTCTCCTCATTAGTCTTGGGAGACATCTCTTTGGAGAGGGTGATTCCGTGCAATGCGGGTATATTACCGTGCTTGGAATATTCCATACTAAATCTCTTTAGTATGTCCTCTATGTACCTGGACTGTGAAAGTCCAAACAATCTCTTGGATCTATCTTTATAGATCTTAATCCCCAAAATGTAGAAAGCATCACCCATACCTTTCATGAAGAACCTTTATGACAAGAACAGTTTGACCGATTATAGTATAGGAATGTCATTTCCTATCAAGATAATGGCGTCCACGTACAAGACTAGGAATACGACAGTTCGTCCTACAATCTTTTTATATATAGAAGGCTCATTCTCATTTTTGATGAAGTCAAATTCCTCTACTGTTTCATCAAAACAGATGTTCCAGCTCCGCGATGCCTGGTTTAATCCATAAATGGATTTAAGCAAGTTGCACACCTTCCTACTGCTCCCACTGTCTATAAATCCCTCCGGCTGATCCATATAAACGCAATCTTCCAAACTTCTGTTTAGAAAAGCTGTTTTTACGTCCATCTGCCAGATTTCATAGTCATGGAAGGCAATAATGGTAAGTAGGATCCGGATGGATTTGAGCATAGCCACTGAAGAAAAGGTTTCGTCATAATCCACACCTGGTCTTTGACGAAAACCTTTTGCAACAAGTCTAGCCTTATAAGTTTCCACCTGTCTATCTACATCAATTTTTTTTTTGAAAATCCATTTGCATCCAACGGATTTTACCCCAGGAGGAACAATATCCAAGGTCCAAACTTTATTAGTGAAAGGTTCCTTAGCACCCTCATATGTTTTCTAGGGCATCAAGTATACAATTTTAAAAAACCTAGAGTGCTAAACAACCCATAACTAAGGATCTAACTAGAGGATTAGGAGTAAGCAAGCATGTAATCAAACATTACATTAAGTGAATGAGGAATACAACTTTTGTAGACCGGTCCTTCACTTTTAAAGCTCCGTGTAGTAGTTCTTTCGCTCCAAAAAGTGATCTCCGGGACTCTAGTAAGGGTTCACAAGGCAAAAGGAACAAGCTTGCTTGAAGTCTTCGAAGCCGAAGATGATCTACGTCGAAGAATCTCTAACTCAAGCTACCTCTTCACTAATTGATGAATTAGTGAAGCAAACAACCTATACTAAATGGCTAGTCTAGTGTAGATTGGTGAAGTAGGAATTTTGCTCACTTTTAGAATTATTTTTCTCTCTCTCTTTTTCTTCTCACTCAAAGCTAGAGAGCAATGGAGGAGATGAAGAAAATGATCTCTTGAATGATCATGTGTGAACCATGGGTGAGTAAATATCTCATATAACTCATGTAGAGACTAACTCATGGCTAAAAATAATGGTTAGGTTAATAAATATCTAGAGTAAAATAAAATTAGTGGACTAAGTTAATTGCTACTACAAAGTTCTACAAGCTTCACAACCATGACAATTTTCCACCTAATTTTGATTTACCCTTAATAATTAAAACCTCACATTATCTTAAGTATGGTATGAGTCTCATACACCCATGTCTAATGTATCATCTAGCATGACACAAAAATAAATACATTAGCATATATTACATATATATTAAATGTACAAAGAGAAAATATTTTCTTAAGTGAGCTAATATTAGTTAATGTATATTAATATATCAAATATATAATTACACATTAAATTATTAAATCAACACTTGATTTAATAACCCGGCTGTATCGCATACAACCGACTAATATCATTTATATGCATATCACATACACATATAACATATCATTGAATCAACACTTGATTCAACAATCCGGTTATATCGCATATAACCTGTATCGCGAGATTAGAATACTGTATCACATACACGTATTAATCTTGGTCCCGCACATATCACATATGTGCCCTAATTCTGTTTCGCATGAGCTAGGAAACCTCTGTGTAGGACTCTAATGACCCGTCAATACGCCGGCAGTAGGTGATGATCATATCAATCACCCACAAGCCGTCAGCGGTACTAGCTGGACGTAACGGCTACCTGGGTATTGAGTGATCAGAAGATCAACAAGCAAGCTTGTCCATACTCCTGTGAATATAATAAGTAACACTACCGTATAGTCCGGTCTCTTCGTCTGATATGTCGCATATCTAGTCTAGGGGTGGTAAACGTCAGACCCCAATAACTTGATAAGTCGTGCAGATATGAGGCTCATAACGGGTCGAGAAACTACTGATAACACTTACCAGTAAATCTCAGTATCAGCCCTGGCCAGGGACTTCCTATTATAGCCAATCGAGCACAGAGAAACATCAACCCCCAATACCGGGAGAGACGAATCCCCTCCTATCGCTCATTGCCTCCATGTGACTCGGGACTGTACCCAAAAACCACCGTTTTGCACGCTCTTGAACGTGGTAAGGTGGAAATCAAAGCACAGTGGGAATCAAACAAGACTCTATGACGATCTCGGATCTACAGACTAACCTGTACCAGTGTCACCAGAGAAATGCTATCTAACGTGTGGTATAATACCATCTAAGAGTTCTCGACGAGTCATGTTCAGTGTACCCAGTCTCCACTGAGCACCCGTATACAATCTTTGATATCAAACACCAATAGATGTGGGATCATCTATCGCCCATCATATGGGTTAAGAAACTTATACGCTAGTCTACTCTGGAATATCGATGCCCCGTCTCGATACCCCCACGAATAGGAACAATTGAAGGATGTACTTACAGACTACCTTGGCCTCACTAGTATGATCTGCATCATAATCCTGGTAGTCAAGTACACATCCTAAGGGTTTTATCAACATGTAACAGAGAGACAATAAGTGTACATATTAAGATAAAGAGTAACTTGATAGCATACTATCATGTCGAGCAAGAAAGTCCTCCCTATATATGTCCAAGCATCCACTATAATATACATCATATGTACAATAATGGCCTCTAGGGCATACATACAACTAACAATCTCCTACTTGCACTAGGGCCAGTTGTTGTAGTACCTCGTACCCAACGTCCCATAAAAGTCTCTCTTGGGAAAGGACTTTGTGAGTGGATCCGTCGTGTTGTCCTTCGCATCAACTCTCCTAACCTCGATCCCTTAGAGATCAACCATCTTCCTGATCAGGTGAAACTGCCTTAGAATATGTCTGGGTTGCTGATGGGATCGGGGTTCCTACGCAAAAGCCACAACTCCATTGTTTCCCCCAATCAGAGCAAAGCTCTGTTCAAATTTTGAAATTTGAAATGAAGCAGCGCTTCATAAAAGTGCTCGCGCTAAATACGCCAGTGCTAAGAGTCAAAGACTCTGATGCAGTGCTCACGTGCAAAGCACGAGAGCGCTAGCAGCTCCAGCGCTAGCAGCGCTTGTGCTAAGAGTCAAAGACTCTGATGCAGCGCTCACGTGCAAAGCACGAGAGCGCTAGCGCTGGAACTAAATGTTCCCCACCCTTGGATCAAAGATCCAACAAAGATGACTAAAAACCATAAGATTACCTCTGAAAATCAGAGCACCGTTGGATCAAAGATCCAATGGTGATTAAAAATCACCAAGATACAGAATAAATTCTGTATGGGAAAATATTTTCCCAATCTTGTTAAAAACAAGAAGATTGCCTTCTATAAAATAGAAGCCCTTGGATCAAAGATCCAACGGTGGGAAACATCCCCGAATCAATCAGAGGAAAGATTTCCTTAACTGATTCAACAAATCAGCCTCCCCTATATAAAGGACCGAAGACTTCAAGTCTTGAACAGAGGACCCCCTCACAAACTTTAAGAAATTTTAAAGAGAAGAGCAAGCTCTCGGAAGAAGAATTTCTTTAAGGTAAATAAAACAGAGAGATCAAAGCATATCATCAAAAGAAGAAGAACCTAGTTCTTTTTCTAGATCATAGATCTATAAGACAGAGATCATTCACAAAAGAGATCATAGCATCTCATCATAAAAAAAGGGGGGAGAACAATTCAATTCTTTTCAGATCATAGATCCATAAAGACAATGTCTTTCACAAAAAAACATAAGAGATTGTAATATCTCCTATAAAATAAAAACTTTGTTCTCAGAACTACGAGAAAAAGTCTCTTATAAATGAGAATTTAATTCTCAGAGCGCAGAACTGATCAAAGCTGTATAAAAAGAGCATTAGTGCTCCAATTAAAAAAGAAGCGCCTTAGCGCTCTAAGATTGGCGCACAGCGCCGCGGCGTTCCTAGCGCTCCAATTTAAAAAAGCGCCTTAGCGCTCCAAGACTGGCGCACAATGCCGCAGCGCTCCAATTAAAAGAAGTGCCTCAACGCTCCAACTCTGGCGCTCAGTGCCCAGCGCTCCAAGCGCTATTTTAAAAGAAGCGCTCAGCGCTTCAAGGTTGGCGCTGTAAGTCAACGGTAGCGCCCCGGCCGTCTTTCTGACGCCAAACGCGGAACAAAAACTTTTATAACTGGCGCTATCGCATACTATAACCCGGATCTTGCCATCACGCTAAACTAACAAACTGTAAAGAAGTAGAAAGGCTATACCGAACGATCCGAGTCCTTCGGTCTTTAGCCATCATCCCACGCTCTTTTGCGGCATCTGCGATCTCGCTCGATCTCCGGTCTCCTCGTCCAGGTGGCACCACGTCAACGGATCTTTATACGGGCTCCCGCCCCTGAACCGAGGCAACTCGGATATGAAGTTTGCTAGCCGACATGTCCAAGATTGATGTAGAGAATGATATAGAATACTTTGTCTCGTTTCATCCAAAATCATGGATGAACGGTTAATGAAGTTGCCTTAATCAAGTAATGAGAAATGAGCTATATCTTTTTTAATCAATCAACATTTTCACACCAAAATAGGGCTCGACCATATTGGGGCTGATATTGAGTGGGGTGGTGAGTGTAGGAGCAAGTGGTGACTATATGTAATGCTTATCACAAAATATCACAAGTAAAATATCCTAAGCATTACAAAAGGTATTAAATGCAAACAATGAGTCATATAACACCTCACAAACCTAGTCATCAATTCTAGAAGCTCCCTCATGACTCACCCTCATCCAAAACAAATGAAGAAAAGATAATTCCGTATTAAACCGAATGTTTAAGACGGGTGATAGAAAACTGCCAACTTCAAAAAGCGATCCCGAAACGAATTTCAGGATAACCCCATAACTGTATATACATACCCGCATTTGTATTACGACCGAATACAAATACAACTGAGACAAAGATATTATATCTACACAGTATAATACTAGGATCCGGCTTAAACCAAAGCCCACCAGTATTATCTGTCCAAAATATGACACGTGCATAAATGCATGTGCATTTTCCGAACCCTGCCATAAAACCATACGGCCTCTACGACGTTTCGCCCGAACTTGGGAAACTATCTGTGGGGGACTCTAATGACTCATCAGTACCCTGGCAGTGGGTTTAACCACAAGCACGTCAGCGGCACTAGTAGTGCGTAACGGCTGCCTATGTACTGATCTCAAGGGAAACCGATGAGCAAACTCATCCTGGAACCCTACTGAGCCTAACAGTGACAATATACATACAGTCCGGTCCGTTCGTCTATGAGTTTCGCATATCGGGCCTAGGGGGCTGGTAACGTCAGACCCCCAATAGCTGTATAAGTCGTGTCGGAGAGTAGCCCTGAACACCCTGAGAAACTACTGGAATACTTACCAGTAATTCTCACCTGCCTTAGCCAAGAACTTGGTGTAATGGCTCTCCTAGAAACAGCATGATCTCACCCCCAATACCGGGAGAGACGAATCCCTTGCTGATCCGCTCACTTGCCTCCATGTGGTTCGGGACTGTACCCAAAAAAGACCTGTTTGCACGACTCCTTTGAGCCGTGGTAGGGTAGAAATCAAAGCATAGTGGGAACTCACACGAGACAAATGACGACCTCAGGTCAATGAACTAACCTGTATACATGTCATCAGGGAACTGCTATCTGACGCTAGGTATAATACCAACTAGCAGGTTCCCGGCGAGTCCTGTCCGGTGTACTCATAACCCAATGAGCACCTGTATACATCTTAGGTGATCCAACTGACACCAGTAGCTTGTGAGACCGGCCACCGCCCCTCGTCGGGGTCTCGACTGTATACACTAGTCTACTCCGGAGTATCAATGCCCTGTTTCGAAACTCCCACGACTAGGGACCACTTTTAAGGATGCGCTTATAGACTACTCAACTCTCATGTATATGATCGCCATCATACTGTTGGTAGTCAAGCAAGATTCTAAGGGCTCTATCAACGTGTAATAGTGATAAGTCACCTGAACCTGTACACGACTGATAAAGGAAAACCAGATAGCATACTATCATCTCGAATAAGACTGTGCTACCGGTATAGGTCCTCCTCAATCATTGCAATCACGTACCTGCGATCCAATAATTTACTTTGAGGGCACTATATCCAACAATCTCCCACTTGCACTTAAGGCTAATTATTACGAGGTCGCATACTCACAGCCCGTGTGATACCGAACACCCAACTCCTCTACTAATCAGTTTCACAAAGCTCGTTTGTAAAACTCTTGTGTTCGAGAAATAGCCTCAGTGAGTGGATTCGTCCTGATGTTTCTTTCTATGTCTCTCTTAATCTCAAGTTCGCGGAGAAAGACATCTCCGAATTGAGTAATACCTGTCTTAGAATATGTCTGGATATCTGATGGGACCTAGTTCATAAATGAACTCCAAATCCAAACTTCTTAGACTGTATGGACAACTGAACCTAATTAGTGTCCAGCACCATCCCTCCTACAGTATCCGCTTGGACCACCTGTCCATAATACTACCCCTCGTCAGAGGGAAAACTATAACTCTGACAATCACTCTGTCATCCATGTCACCTTTGAAGCCTGGAATGATAACCGTCTCCCGAAGGAGGCTACCGTCATCAAATCCCTAGAACATGCACTTATGTTCTAAAACTGCTTCCTTATGTTTCTTCAGGATTGGATCAATATAAACTTATCGCATTTAGTGCAAAAAAAACATTTGGTGTGGTACTTGACATCTCACGATTGACTCAATTGCCTAAGCAAGTGATCTGCCAATCATGGACATCCCTATCCCCTTTAGCCTGTAAGACACCTTTAGAGAGGGTGACTCCATCAGCTGCAGGTACACCACCATGCCAGGAGTCATCTATTCTAAAATACTATTAGAATACTGTCAAAGTACCTACATTGGGAAACTACCCAAATCTAGATCTAAAACTATAGATCTAGTAATCAGAATGTCTGATATTATATCCATATCCTTTGTGGAGAAACAACTGTGTGACGACCACAGTATAACCGATCGTAGTATAGGAATTTTACTTCCTACTCTGTGTATGTCATCCAAATACCGGGACATCACACCCTACTACCTTCTTAACAGATCCATCCCCTATTCTGATGAAGTCAAACCTATGACTGTCACATCAAAAATAGATGATCTATCTCCGCTATATCTGCTCTAGTCTATAAATAGATATAAGCTACTTGCCCACTATGTTTCCGCTGCTCCCACTGACCACAACAACCCTCTGGCAGAATAATATATATGTGCACTTCTAAAGCTAGCTTAGAACGACGCTATACTTAACCTCCTGCCGGGTCTCATGGCCTGGAACAACAGTAGTGTCAAGTCTGGGTAAACAAGAACCTCCGTGTCACCGTCCTTAAGGCTACCGGAGTACCTCTCGGATGCCTGAGGTTACCCACCATATAACTGCGGAGTGGCTATTGGAATGTCAAACCTGATTGAATCTTTAGGTCCTATTAAATTTTCCGTAATCGTTTGCGGTTCTGGAATCACTTCCAGTTCTACCATACTCCCACTATTGTTTTCTGAAAAAAATCCATTTTACTAAAACTGTGGCGAGTCAAGAACAATATCACTATTGATCTTCCAGATGGTAGAAAGTCAACCCTCGTCATAGCCTGGGTCAACCCACAAACTGCCATTACAGAAACGTGCCATGAGTTATCCAGAGTCTGGTTTTAATCATAAGCCAGACAACTCCCCGAACCTTAATATCGTTAAGATATGAACCATTCTATATCCAATATAGAAACTTTGGCATTTATTTAATTGGAACCAGATTCTAATCATGCAGCTGTCTCCAGTGCATATCATCTTAATGGAGAGAGGCTAATCAGCATTACTCAATTTAGGAATCCATCCAATTATGAGTAACCTGAAAGAGAAACAAATTTCTCAAAAACCATTACTTTCAACTGAATACCAATCACAAGTATCTACATCTTCGATCTCTTTGAAGAATCCCGATACTTGCGATACCTAGTTCTCTACTTTATTCTTATACCTATAACTTCTCAAAACTTAGACATTGTATTTCTACGAAACACTTGTCTAAAAACTAGAGAAGTCACAAGTAAACAGAACATAGTACGAGGACCTACCCCTTTGTCCTGATGGACACTGGACAGCATACAATACTCTGTATAAGTCCGCTGAGTTGAATAACTCAAAAACCTGTGCATCGTAGGTTTGAAAACTGTACTTATGGTTAAGAACTACTCCGTTGTTCAATGCTCCTTACCCAATCGTCAACTGATATAGGTAAATGTCATCGACATAATATCAAAAAGTTATATCTCACTTTAGAAAAATAGACGTACAGATATATCAGTTTGAAATTGGTGCACAACTACGGATACTCAAAACCAAATACATGCCGTCTGGCAAAAACCCAGGCGATTTCCTTAAATATCATCAATTACAACGAATTCCGATATAATGAGGATGATCACCTAATTTCCAATAACTTACTCCCACTCATCATCTGTAAAACCATACAGATGTGAGAATCATACCTGGTAAATACATACCCTGGAATAAGTATCTAATCGGGAAAACAGTTTTTCTTTAACAATGCACAGTAAAAATGAAACATGAAAATGTTTCGAAAGTGTCACGTCCCGAAAGTACGAAATATGACCGGTACTTAAACTACGAACGCCTCGAGGCGTACGTAATCTAAGTAAGCCGAAAACCCAGAAATCCAAACCAAGAAAAGTAGTAGAGTGAAGGAAAACCAATTTAAATAAGTAGTTTTAATAGCATAAGCCGAATTATGCGGGTTTCTAAAAACATCAAAAATTTCCTGAAAATTTCGGCAGAGTCTCCTTTGTAAATACTGGCCCCCAAACGGGATACAACATGAATAGTATACGAAAACAATAAAAGGCATCCCCAAGCGGGAGCTAGCTCTTCGTCAATCGATGGTCACAACCACACAAGCAATATATATACAACGCCAACGGCGAGGATCAAAATTCAAAAGGAAACTCAAAACCACAAGAAAACCACAGAAATATAACGCGCGACTCTAAGGTCGAAAGAATAACATCACTGGTCTCTATCTCAAATAAATACAAGTTTGGTTGATGGAACTTCTAGATACAACAGAATAATGATATACAAGATATAATGATGGGTGCGATACAAATAAACCCACCTACTAGCAAGTCACCCGGAAATGGAAAGAGTGCCAGCAAGCCGTAATGAAACCTGCAAGAACTGTGGCACAACGGGGGTGAGTTGCCAACTCGTGAGTAGAAAAACATCTACGCACAGAAATCGCATAAATAACGCAATCCTAGGTCAATGATCATAATATATCCTCAAATATGTATATAACATGCAGCCTATAACAATGGCTAGGGTAAATATCTAACCTGAGTGTAATCTCATGTGCCTGTGTCAGTGCCTCAGGTAGCAATATATCATATGAATGAGGTATGAATGCATGAAAACAGAATACATGTAAATGAAGAAACTGTTTTCATAATTTAGTGAGATTTCCTTGTATTTTTAAAATGAGGTATCATAATGAAATCAGCATGAAACAGTGCCTAGCATCGGCACAAAACGAAATCCCAAAATCTCGATATCTCTGTATCACAGTCTCTGTACCTCAATATCTTGAAATCTCAATGTCTCAATCACAATATCTAGGGCGCCGTCAGTCCAGACCGGCCCCTACCATCCATCTCAAGACCACGACGGTATCCTCCGGATATCCGACGCGTCGGGTAAAATCACCGGTAGGTAGTGCTTCCCTGCCAGGCTCACATCGTCATCATCACGCGCTTCTTGCCCCGGGGTACCTTACCGGGTCCACCATGTACCCGAAACGGTTCATCCGCCTCCTCGCATCGGGTCTCGAAATCCATCAGCAAACTCATGGTGGACGACTCATACAGCATGGGAAAAACCGCACTTTTTATTTAAAAAGAGCGAAATCAGTTTATATAAGTTTTGCGGTTTCCCCCCCCCCCCCCCCAAATCCAGAAAATTTCATGGAAATCCGAATCCAAATCATCAATAGCATGTAAAACCATGAATATAGGCATAACAATGAATAACAGTATGCATGAAGTGACAAGTAATAACTACAATGTTAAGCTGGCATATAAGGCAGGTACACTAATATCATGTCAAATTACTAACTAACAAGCTAAGTCAAGCAATAATATTTTCTAAGGTGTACGTGACATGTCAATTACCGATGAAGATGTGTGTGAGCCGGCAAGTAAGTGTACGTGGTACATACGCATCATCGGTAATGGTGCTGGTGTCCTAACAATATGATATCGACATTGCAATAAGAAATTATAACATAAGTATGCGATGCGAAGCGAACCACAATAATAAGCGGGAGCTGAATACTAGACGCAACTGTAACTAACATGCATTAATCTAATATAAGTCCTACAAATGGTGCCTTTTGAAATAACACGAATCATGGGGTTTTGAAAATAGGGGCTACGGTGTTTTTATGAAAAGATATGTCTTTTGAAATATCCGTAGGATTTCTTGGGCTGTCTTTTAAAATACCCACGATTCGCTAGTTTTTGAAATAGGTAAGAATCAAATCTAATCTAACAACTAAACTAAACTAAAGGACTAAGCTAACAAGCTGGACTACCGGTAAGGAAACCGCCTAACATCTGAGTCGATACATATATATACCTGTATATATATTAGTCGGTGATCCCGCCTCAATAATATCATATCCGATACCATATCTATAATCAGACATCCCAAGTCAAGAGTGCGGATCAGTCATCAATATATAGCTCGTACGTAAATCCGTCGTACGGCATCCCAAATCGGGGTACGGGTCAATATCACATTCATCATACTATTCATCTGGTATCCTCTTTATCAAATATCATGATCGGGGTACTGATCTACGTCTAGTACAATACTGATACCGCCTAAGTATGCATGCACGTGTGTGAAACACTATGTCAAGGACCCGCTACAACGTCATGTCGTATCTCAAATACGAACCCTGCTATATCACCGATCTCACGGCCTCAATCAAATCTCATCGACTCATCTTAAATCCCAAGTACTATCCTCAAATCCGTATGTGAACACATAGTCCCATACCCATGTGAACACATAACAATAAAGAATCCCATGAGCACATATAAATAGGAATGTATGCAAGTATGTATGTGTGTATGTGTAGTGCAACACTACCCTAGGGTTCGCAACACTAAAATAATCCAACACATCAATATCCATCCTAAACATCGTTATTAATCCCAAATAACATATAATAATTGTTGGTGTGTATACGCATCCGTATACACCACCACGGATTGCGGGGGTGCTATACGCCATCCACCCGACTTCTCCCCGTAGATATAAATCTACTCACCTGGTCCTCGCTAGCCGGTGCCGACGTCGCCACGCGCTTGCTTGTCGTCTCGAAGCCCATATGGGGTACCTACATATCATAACACACCGTATCGCATTAAAATCTGACTCATGACCAAAACGACTCACGAATCCCACATAGTTCAAAACTTATGGTTGCTTTCACACATCAACCCAAAAACCCTCGACGTCGGCGTACAAACGCCAAACCATCGAGAAAAACCCAAATACACTCATTTGCACATTCACGAACACTAATTTTAATATAAACTAGGTTAAAACTCACAAAAACCCCAAATTCACTTTAAAAGTCATTTTTCCGAAAATCTAGCAAGCACAATTCGCCGTTTTTGTACAAAACATGATGTTTTAACAATTCTAGTGACCAAGATGATAACTTAATATCTTAATTATGCCATAGAAACCATTACGTAAATTTTAAACCCACAATTTAATTCGATTTCAAAAACCTAGTTTGCAATATTAACCAATTTTAACAATTTTATAGCAAAAATGCACAAACTACAATCTAACTTGGATTTTCATGAACTAACGGCATTAAACCACTCAATATAATATTAATAATGCTATGAAACCATAATTACATTTTAATCTAAGACATTCAATAATTTTCCAAAAATCTAGTAAGCAAAATAGCTTAAATATTACAATTTTAACTTAACAATTTACAACTAACAATTTGATTATGTTTCACATTCCACAAAAAGAAGAATTCCACTTGCAACCATAATCATACAACAAAACCCTAACTATAATCCAAAACCATCCACTTGAATTTCTAAACTTGAATTCAAAACCCTTTTATTTATATTTTCTTTTAAACACCTAAACAAGTTTGCTTTAAACATACAACTAACAATTAACAAATATGGAAGAATTTTTATACCTCATGATCAAGAGATCAACATGAAGATCATAGCCTCTAAAATGCCAAATTTCCTCCAAGATCCATGCTAGCTTGGGCAAAGAAATAATGGGTAGGAGTTAGATTTTGATTTTGTGGGATTTTTCGGTGGATTTTTGATGCATTTTGTGAGGGTTTTGATGAGGAATTGAGAGGGGAAATTGGGGCTGCTGTAGAGGGAGGCTCGGCCAGGTGAGGTGGGGAAGTGTGGGAGTGTGTGAGGTGGGGAAAAGTCAAGTGGGAAAGGTCCAAGTCCACCAAGGTCAAAGTCAAAACTCCTTTTACCAATTTCTTTCTTTCTTATGTTTTCTTTTCTTTGTTTTAGTGAGATGAGAGGCCCAAGATGTTGGGCTGTCAAGAGGGGGCTCGGCCATGAGGTAAAAATATGGTGTGTGTAAGTGCAAGTGGGAAAAACAAGAAGATAAATATTATACCCCCATTTCCATTACACTAATTTCACCGAAAAAAACATTTTTCTTCGATATTTTCTAAACCGTTTTGGCAAACGATTTCATTTCAAAAACCACATGATAAAATTTTATTTAATGTTTTATGATGAATAAAATTTGTTTCAACTCATTCCAGTTTGAAAATTTTTCCTAATTAAATGTATTAGTGACGGCTTCAAATAATATTAAAATAATTAATTTCGGAAAAATTTTCAGAAAATTTGAAATTTCACCAGTGGCTCAATAAACACCAAATACTAGCAATTACATAGCTAGAATATGTATATTTAGTTTTATAATAAAGATATTTGCATTTTGACATTTTACAGAAAACCCCCTTATTTTACCGTTTTTTTCGAAATTTCACCGAAACGATTTTCAAAACGTTACAGAAAGGGTATCCTGATATTCCTAGTAATGCCTCTTCCATAATCCTATTCATGACTGTAACCGTATATTTCTTTGCCATCTCTCCAAATCCTTTATTTGTCTTTAGTCGTTACCTTCTGTACACCATCGTTAGGCTAAATGGTTTTCTTCCTTCCCTACCGTTCGGCACCAGCCTATGGTTTGGAAGAAGACTTTCCAATAAGCGTAATAGGTGTACCCTCCTAAACCAAGGAGTACTCGCAACCTGAGAGAAGGTGATGATAAAGGACAACTGAATAATACCTTATTCTATTTCTCCCGAACTGGGAAAAAAGTAAAGGTGAAATAGGAGTGGCGATGAAGTACGCGGTTTGGTCGTGAATGATAGCAGTCGCAATTTACTTTGCTCTCTTTCTAATCCCTTTATTTTGTCTTTACTTATTACCTTCTGTACACCCTACTTAGGCTAATTGGTTTTCTTCATTCTCTACCTTTTGGCACCTGCCTATGGTTTGGAAGAAGACTATCCAATAAGCGTAATAGGTGTACTCTCCTAAACTAAGGAGCCCTCGCAACTTGAGAGAAGGTGATGATAAAAGACAACTGAATAAACCAATTCAATTTCTCCTGAACCTGGATCCATCCTCGAAGAAGTCCCTTCGAGTTCGTATATAACCATACGATGGATCCGTCCAATGGAAGTGGATGTTCATAGTGATACGAGATGTTCTGAGAAATTCAAAGGGTAAAAGAAGGAGCGGCAATGACTTATGCAACTCAGACAATCCAAAAGCCAGTATTTTAAGAAGGTTCGGTCAACTTGGTCACCGAGTCATAGTCTAGGGTCGGTCAAAGGTCGCTGCCAAAGAGAGAGAGAAAAGAAACACTCTGCGTGCACTCTAACCTAGATCAAAATGGTTATCACTTTATCTAATCAGGAAACCTCCCACTGTACTGTCAAATTCTCCTCCAAACCTGAAAGAAGAATCAATCGGGATCACTCGAAGAGTAAACCAACTCATCAGTGGGAATTGGGATCCAACTCTCATCGCATGATAACGTGAAGGAATCCACTCATGTTATCACACTCCAGAAGGTATGCGCATACTTGGCAAATTTCAGTTTCTTTAGAAACTCCCGATAAGATTTTTGCCCCATGCTCTTATGACCTTGACTTTAGCCAAAATGCCATAAGTCACATGCCAAGTTCTACCCATCATTATCTTGTCAATTTGAACCCACCCGCACATGCCCCTGACTTTGGCCAAATGGCAGAATGACTGTCCCAAACCAACTCATCTATCTATGCAACAAATGAATACCCAGCAGCTACCAAAGACTATGCCTTGGCTTTGGTCAAAATACATAGCTTGAATACTACTGAATACCCAAAAGAAATGACGGAGGGCTACGGCTGGTTTTTGGCGAAAAACCTTTAACGTAATGAACTTGATCTCGTTGAAAGAACCTGATAGCTTTTTATAAAAATATAGTGGCGAAAACCTTTGCTAAAGAGGTCACTCCCGGTGAAGGGATCTCGGCTTTTTCCTTGTGGAATGAGGTGCAGGATATTCCAACTGAATACCGCGATACAAAGCAACATGTAATCGACTATAGTGAAATTATTACCCTGATGCAAACTTCTGCCCAAGGGGTCACTCCCGGTAAAGGGATCTCGGCCCTTGCCTCGTCGAATGAGGTGTAGGATATTCCAACCGAATACCACTGTGCAAAACAAAAGGAAACGTCTTTGTAATAACACTTTTTAAAACTGTTCCAACAACATCTAAACAGGTTTTCTTTCCTTTGCATTGATCAGAATCAACGCAGTCCCATCAATTAATCACACCAGAAAAGAACGAAAATAAAATGTACGTATATGCCATCCGCATTCGTCACTGGGTCTCGTCTTTACCCGTTAGGTTGCTTAACTAACGACAGAGCGGGGACTGGACTAGTGCGGGTGCAAAACATATACAACATCTACTAGTATATATACCAATATACAATAATCGCTCCAGGCGTGATAATATGCAACATTACAGAAAAGTAATAAGTATCACAGAACAATACAGATAATCTAGGATCCCCGGGTTTCACAGAGCCGCTGCTGAAACCCGACGTTCTCCTGATCGTGTGGATAGCCTGTGCAATGAAACCTAGACTCCTACGGATGTGGCAAGTTACCCGCCAAAACCTGAAGTGAGGCAGCCCCCTACAGAAAAGTGAATGGACCACCCTGCACTTCACGGAATCCGGTAACTTGAGCACTCCTCCTTGGGTCAACCTGTACCCCCTACGAGTGCGGCGAATAGTCTGCCAATTCTAGAGTGAGACCCCTTTGCCTCTCAAAGCCATGAGATACGGACCCGTTGCCCTCCAGAACCCGGCTATCCATGCACTCCGTCGCGGGGTAAACCTAGTACAGAAATGAAAAATATGTACAACGGGTACATCGACCTCAGCTCGGTCGTGCCCCAAAAGAATATTATACAAACAGGCAGTGACGGCAGTCCACATGTTGGACGCTCGTCCCGCAATATCAAATGTACAAATAATTCCAAACTGCACTACCATTGCACACTGCTATCCACCACGACAAATTCGTAACATCACAGCACAACACAGAACATCAACGCGAATGTCACGTTCGCAAATCCGTCTAAAAGAGCTATAGCAATCAGACACAATTTACCGCTCGAATGACATTCACGGTCGGAGATATAATGTAAGTACTGTAAACTAACAAGTTTAAAATTCCGATCGACAAAATTTCCCGAAGTGGGCCCCACGTACATCTGCAGTACACAAACAAAATCTGGGCCCAAAAGAAATATTTCAGAAACCACAATTTTCTATGCAAAACAGCCAGAAGAAATATGGTACAGTGAAGCGCCAAGACAGCGGCGGAACCGCGGCCAAACCTGGGCTTACGCCGCGGTTCCGCGGCAGTATGGTTGAATCACTGGCCTAAATTTCCACTGTTGTCTTCAAAAAGCCTGCACGATTTTATGTGATACTCAAAATTATTTTTAGACCTGTTTAAAAAATCGACAGAAACTTTACACTGAAAAATGCGGTTTTCGAAATTTCGTTCGATCGTTGTTTTAAACGCGTTAGAACAAGTTAGTAAAGGTTAATGGAATGGCTCTGATACCATGTAAGTCTACGGCAGCGCCCCGGCTGTCTTTCTGACGCCAAACATGGAACAACAACTTTTATAACTGGCGCTATCGCATACTATAACCCGGATCTTGCCATTAACGCTAAACTAACAAACTGTAAAGAAGTAGAAAGGTTATACCGAATGATCCGAGTCCTTCGGTCTTTAGCCATCATCCCACGCTCTTTTGCGGCATCTGCGATCTCGCTCGATCTCCGGTCTCCTCGTCCAGGTGGCACCACGTCAATGGATCTTTATACGGGCTCCCGCCTCTGAACCGAGGCAACTCGGACATGAAGTTTACTAGCCGATATGTCCAAGATTGATGTAGAGAATGATGTAGAATACTTTGTCTCGTTTCATCCAAAACCATGGATGAACGGTTAATGAAGTTGCCTTAATCAAGTAATGAGAAATGAGCTATATCTTTTTTAATCAATCAACATTTTCACACCAAAATGGGGCTTGGCCATATTGGGGCTGATATTGAGTGGGGTGGTGAGTGTAGGAGCAAGTGGTGACTATATGTAATGCTTATCACAAAATATCACAAGTAAAATATCCTAAGCATTACAAAAGGTATTAAATGCAAACAATGAGTCATATAACACCTCACAAACCTAGTCATCAATTCTAGAAGCTCCCTCATAACTCACCCTCATCCAAAACAAATGAAGAAAAGATAATTCCGCATTAAACCGAATGTTTAAGACGGGTGATAGAAAACTGACAACTTCGAAAAGCGATTCCGAAACGAATTTTAGGATAACCTCGTAACTGTACATACATACCCGCATTTTTATTACGACCGAATACAAATGCAACTGAGACAAAGATATTATATCTACACAGTATAATACTAGGATCCGGCTTAAACCAAAGCCCATCAGTATTATCTGTCCGAAATATGACACGTGCATAAATGCACGTGCATTTTCCGAACCCTGCCATAAAACTATACGGTCTCTACAACGTTTCCCCGAACTTGGGAAACTATTTGTGGGGGACTCTAATGACTCATCAGTACCCTGGCAGTGGGTTTAACCACAAGCACGTCAGCGGCACTAGTAGCGCGTAACAGCTGCCCATGTACTGACCTTAAGGGAAGCCGATAAGCGAACTCATCCTGGAACCCTACTGAGCCTAACAGTGACAATATACATACAGTCCGGTCCGTTCGTCTATGAGTATCGCATATCGGGCCTAGGGGGCTGGTAACGTCAGACCCCCAATAGCTGTATAAGTCGTGTCGGAGAGTAGCCCTGAACACCTTGAAAAACTACTGGAATACTTACCAGTAATTCTCACCTGCCTTGGCCAAGGACTTGGTGTAATGGCTCTCCTAGACACAGCACGATCTCACCCTCAATACCGAGAGAGACGAATCCCCTGCCCCCTAACTTGGGAAACTATTTGTGGGGGACTCTAATGACTCATCAGTACCCTGGCAGTGGGTTTAACCACAAGCACGTCAGCGGCACTAGTAGCGCGTAACGGCTGCCCATGTACTGACCTTAAGGGAAGCCGATAAGCGAACTCATCCTGGAACCCTACTGAGCCTAACAGTGACAATATACATACAGTCCGGTCCGTTCGTCTATGAGTATCGCATATCGGGCCTAGGGGGCTGGTAACGTCAGACCCCCAATAGCTGTATAAGTCGTGTCGGAGAGTAGCCCTGAACACCTTGAAAAACTACTGGAATACTTACCAGTAATTCTCACCTGCCTTGGCCAAGGACTTGGTGTAATGGCTCTCCTAGACACAGCACGATCTCACCCTCAATACCGAGAGAGACGAATCCCCTGCCGATCCGCTCACTTGCCTCCATGTGGCTCGGGACTGTACCCAAAAAAGACCTGTTTGCACGACTCCTTTGAGCTGTGGTAGGGTAGAAATCAAAGCACAGTGGGAACTCACATGAGACAAATGACGACCTCAGGTCGATGAACTAACCTGTACACATGTCACCAGGGAACTGCTATCTGACGCTAGGTATAATACCAACTAGCAGGTTCCCGGCGAGTCCTGTCCGGTGTACTCATAACCCAATGAGCACCTGTATACATCTTAGATGATCCAACTGACACCAGTGGCTTGTGAGACCGGCCATCGCCCCTCGTCGGGGTCTCGACTGTATACACTAGTCTACTCCGGAGTATCAATGCCCTGTCTCGAAACTCCCACGACTAGGGACCACTTTTAAGGATGTGTTTATAGACTACCCAACTCTCACGTATATGATCGCCATCATACTGTTGGTAGTCAAGTAAGATCCTAAGGGCTCTATCAACGTGTAATAGTGATCAGTCACCTGAACCTGTACACGACTAATAAAGGCAAACCATATAGCATACTATCATCTCGAGTAAGACTGTGCTACCGGTGTAGGTCCTCCTCAATCATTGCAATCACGTACCCGCGATCCAATAATTGACTTTGAGGGCACTACATCCAACAGGCGCTCAGCGCCAAGCGCACCACGTGCTCCTCACGTGGGCGCTATTTTATAAAGAGCGCTCCGCACTCATTGACTGGCGCTCAGCGCCAAGCGCGCCACGTGCTCCTCACGTGTGCGCTATCTCACAGGAAGCACCTTATCGCTCTAAGTCTGGCGCTCAGCGCCAAGCGTGCTACGTGTTCCTCACGTGGGCGCCGAGGGAACATAAACTGTTCTTTAAATAAAGCCCCAGAGCCATAATGATGGCTCAACACTCAATAAAAGACAAAAATGTTGTCAGAACCCAAACCAATGCTCAGCATTGTTAAATGAAAAAGGGCTGAGCCTAATTAAATGTCCAACATTTTAACTGAGTGGGACGAGCCCAAGTTGGCCACAGATCCCTAATGTAGATTAATTGAGCCCATATGCTCATAAATCTTTTTAACTGATCTTAGTTCCAAACTTGACTACAAATCTCCCAACCAACAATGGTTCAAGGGTACATATCTTCATACCTCTGATATATGCCGTTGTAATTCCTCAACGTTTTCAAAGAGATAGAGGGTCCCAATAACCAATAACTTTTGGTGCATCCCTAAACGGTTGAACCAAAACCACACAGACTATGACGTCTTTAAACTGGACTATGATGTCCTTAAACTTTACGGACTGTGAGGTCATTAAACTCATAGACTATGATGTCTTTAAACCGGACTGTGGGGTCCTTAAACTCATGGACTATAATGTCCTTAAACTTTATGGACTGTGAGTTCCTTAAACTCATAGACTATGTTGTCTTTAAATTTTACAGACTATGACGTCTTTAAACTGTCACGGACTATGATGTCCTTAAACCCAATGAACCGCAATGTCCCTAAACTAAAACGATAGAGCCCAAATGCCCTGTCATTTGATCTAAATGATTCCGAACCCCCGTTGAGTAGATCTTAGTCTAAAATTAGACTAACGTATCCTTAACAAACGTTTAAGTAGATCTTAATCTCAATGAGATTAATGATCCTTAAACCCAACCTAAACCCAAATCTAAGAAAATACGGATTTGGACTAATCTACGCCCTACGGACGACAACATAAATTAGTCTCTGTATACAATCCACGGACAACCAAAAAATAAAATAAACACACACGGCATGAAGTGACCATTTGGAGAAGGAGAAAGTTGTTACCGCGATGCGGTAGCGTAATTAACTGCAGGGGCTTGCGCCTACAGGGAAGAGCATCCTCACAATCAAAAACCCCTCAAATGAGGGGGAATCTGATGAAATCTGCTACAATGGCCGCATCCGTCTAAACCTCCGATGCACGGTGCCATAAATCAACTTGGCATCTTCGGAGAGGTGGACGGATAAAACCAAATAGCATCTGCCCCTAAATTCAGGCGAGACGACCTACGCGGCTCCATCTCTGTATTCGGGGGAGAACAGATTCTGGCACGCCCGGTGGGACCTTTTCCTCTTTCCACTCCACACTTCGTGTGTCGTGTTTTGTGAACGAATCGCGGTTTGCTATGATTGCCCCTGGATTCGAGATATTAAGATTTGGTGTCTTGCTCCGTGCAGAAAACAGAAGATCAATGGCTTTCAACTGCAACAACTGCAACAACGGCGACAACTCCCACTCCGTCCTTGCTGGAAGAGTAACTTATGAGCCTCGAGCGGCCTCCGTTTTCACGATGCCAGTGGAACAGGTGACGCAAGCCACCACTGGGTTGTTCTTTAGGACCATGCTCCCACCCATGAGCTTCAACGCCCCAGGGCCATCGCAAGAAGCTCCGAAGAAGTCGGTCTTTGATCGTCTTACAAATACTGCGGCCCCTCTCAATGGGTCGCCCAAATCCAACGCCTCAGCCTTTAACAGACTGGGCCAAAACTTGAATGGGCCTGTGAAGAAACCTACCATATCTGAATGGGTTATCCCAAAACGAATAGCCGTTCCTGCTCCTGAAGTCGCCAAAGCGGCTTTTCTTGCTAAGGGATCGGTCTTTATAAGACTGGCCGCTCCAGCTCCCGCTCCAGGTGAAGTAACCAAGGCTGCTTCCCCTGCTAAAAAGTCGGTCTTTTCAAGAATGATCATTCCCTCTCAGCGGACGTCAGTCTTCGATAAGATGGCACCAACAGCAACCCTTCACCAGATCAGGGGGCATGAGGGAGCCACCCCATAGCTGAATCAATATCGTCTGTAAGGCATGCTCAACGTCGTCACTGACGCCGAGTAAGGAAAGCTGGGGGTAGTTCCCCTTCTGGACTGACTCCGCCAGCTCCAACGGTAGAAATCGATGCTGCTATTCCAACTGGGAACAGTTTTGAACCACTTAGGAGGGTGCGCAAAAACTCTCCAACTGCTGTATTAAAAAGATCTCCTCCACCTGTGGAGAGTGCCACAAAGGCAAAGCTAGAGCAGCCTCCTCAGTGGCTGTCCTAAAAAATTCACAGGGTCTGGCGAAGGGTCCAAGACTCAGTAATCGATAAGGACTACTCCCGTCGATCCAAGAAAATAAAGATTCGGCAAGAGGGGGACCAACCCTCCGCCACGCCACGAAAGGTGTCGTCTGCACAGGTGCCTACATCAACAGCTCCCTCAACTTCAACCATCCACAAAAGGAGAAGGCCGGAGAAGATCCCTGCGTTTATGACGAATCGCAAGGACATTGAATCCAAACGCCCCAAGTCTGGGGGTATGGTAGTGCATACTGTTTATATGGATTCTAGAAAAAAGGAAAGCCGTGCTTCTACGGGTCATCGGCTGCTCACACGATCAGTGACAAAGGCTCAGGAGTAACAACAGCAAAAGCTCCAGGAGATGCTGACAACCATGGCTGCACTCACCGGGCCAAAAGCAAGCCTGGAGACGTCGTCGGAGAAACGTCAGGAACAATAAACTGATGCTGAGTTTCTCTGCAGAATCCCTGAGAAGAAAGACAAAGAGGCCGCAGAACAAGAAGCCAACATAAAACGAATTGTGCTTTTATTCCAAGATATGGTTGAGATGATGTCACGACCCGAAATATTAGCTCATGACCAGCACTTGAATCACGCCACGTCTAAAGGCGTAACGGAATTCAAGTAAGCTGAAACCCAGAAATCTAAACCTTTTTAGAAAAATAAAGGAGGTGAGGTTTTAAAATAAAGGTATGATGAAAACAAGTTTTCTTAGTGCATAGAAAGAAACATGAATGATGCAAATGAAATTTATCAGTTTGAAAACATGTTTCGTCTTTTGAAAAATTTTGGTAGCACCTCCTTTGTATATTTTGATCCAAAACCACAATACATAACAAGAATAATGGCATCCCCAAGCGGGAGCTAGCTCTTCGCCAAACGGCGGATCACAACCACGCAATACAGTATAAATGAGTATACGACGCCCAACGGCGAAGTTCACCACAAAAAAGATAAAGAAAAGAGCAAGATATAACCCCAAAGGGAAAATAAACCCCATCGCTTAAATCTCGCAACTACAAGTCTCACTAAGTCTCATCACTTATACAAATACAACTTTTGGTTGATTGATGGAGTTAACTAGATACAATATGAAATATAATACAAGAGTGGGTACGATACAAATGTCCCACCTACCAATGCAAAACACCCAAATGAATCTGTGTGCCAGCGAATCCGCTACTGATCCAAGCGGTCAACCTGCAAGAACTGTAGCACAACGGGGGTGAGTTGCCAACCCGTGAATAGAAATATATCTACAAGTAGAAATCGAATAAACAACGACTCCTAGGTCAACTATGTCATCTGGTAAAACTATGATATCTAGGGTGACCGGGTCGTATGTGTGCCAACAAGGTAGTCACTATCTATATGCATGTGGATATGTGGATCTCGTCCACCCATAAATCAATGTCTATAAGCATGTGTATAATCCCCCATAGTAACATCAGTGTATGTATGTATGTATGTGGATCTAATCCACGCGTCAACCACTGACGCCAACAATATCATACATGTAAATATCATAAAAGAGTGTGCATGGAAGTATGAGGATATATATATCAACGGTGTCCCTCCCGACACATCAAATCATAGAACCTGAGTGCCTAGTATCGACACTCGAAAACATCACGAAAACCGTGCCAAGCATCGGCACGTAAATCCTCAAAAATCTCAGGAGCCGCATCCTCAGATCGGCCCTCAGGCGCCGCACTCCCTGGTCGGCCCTCATATCCATCTCGCTACTCCGGTCGGTATCCTCCGGATAACCGCCGAGTCTAGATACTATCACCGGTAGGTAGTGCTCCCCCTGCCGGGCTCACCGTCTAACATATACGAGTCTTCTTGCCCCGGGGTACCTCACCGGGTCCACCATGTACCCGCAGACGGTGCCTACCACTCCTCGAATCGGGTTTCACATGCCACTCTCAGAATCGAGAAAACACATGGTGGACGCACTGAAATATCATATCAAGAGAAACCGGGTTTTTAAAACAACACATAATCTCATTTGAAATATCCACGGTTCTCAAATCCAGAAATCTCATGAAAACAACATATCTCAATGCGTAAAATAATAAAGCATGATGTATGCGACATGTAAAAAGAAATGCGAGCATATCCGTGTATCATGCAATATGGAATAGTGATATGACATATTAAGGGGGAAAACCGCTCTTTTAAAATGATTCCGGTTTTTTTTAAAGTATAATATGCGGTTCCCAATTTTCCAATAAAACCAGCTATCTATGTAGGTACCATATGTATATGCGCAGGTATAGATGTACCATGAATGTGTGCACAAAGTATGAATATACCAATATATATGTCATGATGCAGCAACCCTACTGTGTAGTGACATGGCAATTATCGATGATGAAGTGTGTGAGCCAGCAAATATGTGTACCTGTAACATACGCATCATCGATAATAGTGCAGGTGTACTATCACAAGTATATGCGATGCCATAATAATATCATGAATACAGCAATTATATCATCAGCTAACAGCTATAAGGTATACATAACTATCATATGTCCGAGTCGGTGAATCCATCAATCGGCATCTAGCCCAATAACATCGCGTACGGTATAATATCCATCGTACGACAACCTCTAGTCAAGGGTAAGGATCAATCACCAAGTCAACTCATCACGCACGGAATATCATCGTGCGGCGGCATTAAGCTAATAGGGATCCTATCATCCTATAAGACAAATGAGGGTATGGCCTAATATCACATACAGCCTATCATCCATGATTCACAACATTCTATATATATATAACCCTATATACCTATGTCCCAGGTCGCATCTGCAATAATCTCATATCAGGGGACCGGCAGGGTATAAATCATTTCGATCGACCCGCATCCGTATACCATCATATCATATCATCATCTCATTATATCATCAAATTCGTCTTGTATTCTTTCATCGCATTTGTGCCTCATATCATGTCGAATTTACCTAAACACGCTATCTTTACTATGTATAAGTATTTAATCTAACAAACACACCCGAACCATACAATCAGATTTTTAAAGAAGTGAATCGTAGTTTTGAAAACATGGGTTACGGTGTTTTTAAAGAAAAGATATCATTTGAAAATCCATAACATCCCTCAAGATATACATTTAAAAGATACTTACGATTCTTGGTTTAGAAAAAGGTATGGTTCGGATGACGCATCTACATCGACTATCTAGTCCTACAGAACCCTAAGCGGTAGTATCGCTAAACATCATCCTAAGGTAGTAGTAGCAGCATATCAAACTTAACTATCCTCTAGTTTCTAATATGACTACATAGCTATCTATATTCTAACCCTACTTTCCTAATTTAGGTTTCCTAACCATACTCTATGAATCAGTTTCCATCAGAAGTTTGCGGGGGTGCTATACGCCATCCACCCGACTTCCCCGGTAGATATAGATCTACTCACCTGGTCTTCGCTCGCCGAAATCGATGACGCCACGCTTCTTCGCCTCGGAATCCATGCGAGGGTACCTACAATAATAACCAATCGCAATACGTATTAAAATCGATGCAGAAAACCGATACAGCGCACAGTGTGCTCACAGGTTAGAACCTATGGCCAAAACGTGCAATTCAATCAAACCACCCCTGTTGTCGATGTACGAACACCCGACAACCAAATACAAATCCAAATATCAAGAAAGTGCATTTAAAAATACGGAAAATATCGCCTAAAACACACCAAAATGCTCTCAGATTTTCCCCAGATGACAATTAGCCAAAACTACATATAGGAGGGGTCTATTTTAGTGCAAAATGAGCCATGGACCAAATCTGGAACAATTCTACCCTGCTCTGGCCGCAAATTGCGGCCAGAATTAATATATCTGCGGCCATGACTTTGAATTAGGGGCCCAGGTCTTGGTGGTAGCTTCCTAGGTGCCTGCACGACTCACTGTCAGCTCAATTTTATTTTTGGTGCCCCCGGGTTGCTCCAGATTCCAGAACACCTTCACAGATCACACATTTATCCGATGTCGGGTTTCTAAATCTGTGTTTTGGGGTTTCTAAGGTTTGGTCTATGTCACTAAACACCATCTAAGTTTAGTTAACAGCTACTAGGAATCACCCAATTCAAACCAACACTCAAAACTTCACTAGGGTTTCCCAATGTTCACTACCTCCACAATATCACATCTAAACACATATAAATACTTAAGTAAATGGAAAACTACCCAATTAGTGAAGGGATTACCTCATAAAGCACCCATGAATCCCCCAAGATCATCAAAACTGAATTTTTCTTGGTCCTATGTGTAGAGGTTGAAGAGGGGATTAATTTTTGTGAAGGGTGTGTAGGGTTTTGGGGATTGTTAGGTGATGGATCTAGGGATTATTTGAGGAGGGTTGGGAGCTTGTGGAGATGAAGATGATGATGGAAAATGAGGTGGGAATGGCTAAGGCAGCAGCCCCCTTCTCTCTCTCTATAATTCTCACCCACTCTCTTCACATGTCATCATTTTGTCTCCTTTCTCTCTCCTCACTCATCATGACCCTTTTCCTCTCTTTTTCTCACCAAAAACCATAATATAAAGCCCAAATGAAATGAAACATGTAATAAAATGAAACATGTCATGGTGCACTAACCATGGAAACTGTAAAAACGCGGATTTGGCTTAATCGCGATTAGCAGTGCACTAATCGGGTTTTTATCGAAACTGCGTATAATAAAATTTAAAAATGCCAAATCCTTTAATTATATTATAAATGAATAAATTATTTTAATTTCTATTTATTTCATAATTATTGGTATATATTTATATCTTTTTTCAAAAACCCCAATTTCGCAAATCGGCAGTTTTCGGGAAAAATATTATTTAAATATTAAATTTCCAAAAATAATATTTTATATTTTCCGAGATGTTACAATCTTCCCCCCTTAAATAAATTTGGTCCCCGAATTTAAATTTAAACCCCAAAAATCTAAAACATTTCAATAATCGGCTCAAAACAACGGGGCTCCGAAATCATGGAAAACGCAGAAATAGCACAACACATCGCGTCAAATGCGCATGAAAACGAGTAAAAACTAAAAATAGAACTCCGTCAAGCGTCACACAAATTATCGGATTTGCACGCATATCCTCGGAGTTACAATAGAGATGCAGATCTCGAAATCCACTACTGAAATCCAATACACACTAGTCAAATTCTATAATACGTGTATAGTACGCATCTTTGAAAAACTCAAAAATCTGAATGAAATACATGCAAAATATTTTCTAAATCGCCGCGTGGATGCGTAACTCACGGCATAACTGACGGACGCTCATTTTAAAATAATAATAATATATGTCCATATATGTTTTCTTAAATACACGTTCCGTCGTTTTCAAAACATCCCAAAAGGTTTTCCTTTAATGCATGCAATGTACTCAGGTACTGTCCTTAGATCAGTCCTATTTGGCTATAACACAATATAGTGCCCCACATGAAAACAAAGTGCTCAAAAGCAAAATCAGCCTCAAAAGGCGTATCCAATAATCACATGCGTCTGGTGCGCATGGAAATCAAATCCAAATACAGGTGCTAAATACACACAAGAAAAACTAAGTGCAACGGGTGTGCACAAAACATCTATCCAGTGCAACGGGTGTGCACGACAACAACATCAAGTGCATCTAAAGTGCACAAAAATCTCAATCCAGTGCATCTGGTGTGCACAGAATTGCATCTCATATCATGCACCCAACATGCGCGAAAATCCAACCAAAGCGCGTCGGGTCCGTAAAAGCATATAGTGCAGTAACATGCACGAAGACGAACGACAAGTGCCAACGCGCACGAAAATACAAATCTGGTAAAACGAATGCTCATGGATATAAATCGGGTGCAACCTAGGTACGGGGTATAAATCCAGTGCGACAACGCATAAATACCCATCCGGTGCAACAAATGCAGAATGCAATCTAGTGCATAAAATATGAATCAGTGCATCCAGTGCACGAAATACAAATACAGTGCATCTAGTACACGAAATACCAATCAATAACTCAAATGCATAAACAACAACACCGAGTACACCAAGGTGTATAAAAACATATCTCAAGTGTAATAACTATGCACAAAATGTAAATACTCAGTAGGTGCAACCATGGTGCACGAAATCAATATCAGGAAAACTCGTCATCAAACTCAAATCCAAGCGATATAAGCGTGATACTCGGATCACAACGCAAATCGCAATAAAGGACATCGAGGTACACCTCCTACAATGTCGAAAAAAATAAACCGGTGCGCCTAGAAACTGGCAGATCGAGAACATCCGCTTGCCTCCTGCTCACGATCTGGCATCCTCGGTCTCTGGGTCCTTATCTTCTCTGTGGATTTACCAATCTCGCAATCCATCGGCTCTGTCAGGTGTGCTAACGGGGTCGATTCCACTCTAGCACTTCTCTGTTCCTCTCTCGGTCAATCATCATGACCACTCAATAAGCAGCACGTCACTGGCGTCGGCCTCTGACTCTCTGAATACACGTGGCACCTCTAATCCTGAGTGCAAATCTCATTGCAGTAGTGTCCTGGAAGGAATCTTGCTCAGGGTCTCTTCCGATCTCGCCTATGCCGAACTGTACGGAGGCTGGTACTCTTACATAATCTTTCCTTGTTTTCTGGACCTCTGCGTGTGCCTCACACATTTCCTTGGAAATTGGTCGTATCCCAACATCTCTGTAGCATATCAGGCCTCTGATCTCGACGGAGAGTAATAACAGCTCGTCAGCGTCTCGCACGAACTTTTGGTTCCACTTGTCTTTACCATCGTCCACTATGACGTCAAGCCATGCTATCTGCATGCTACAACTGTTCTCGGCCACGGTCAATCCGAAGTCTCTCATACGGACTCGAAGTCACGAACTCGGTATCTTCATCACTCGGTAGAAGATATTAGGCCGAACACGTCCTCGGGAACTCGTCCCAACCATCCGAGAAATACTCAATGTTCGTCCGTCCTCGATCAACTCACAACGCGTCTGGATGAGGTCTTCTATCCGAACCTGGTCAACTATCTCGTCGACGATGCCGAACGCTGGCCTTCTGGGTGTGCGCAAAATGACCACTCCTGGTCCAGGTCTTCTCGTATAGTATTCCAGAAAGGTCCTGTCGAGGTCTCTCTCAAATCTCATTTTTGCCTAATCGCCCGGAAGTTATTATCTTTTCTATATCTGTTTCTTATTCCGGAACGGCTGCATACCCCTCGCGACTCCTTCTGAAAGGTATATCCATATACTACGCCTCTGCATGCGTATCATATCTCTGATATCAGCGGAGTGGAACGTCACCTCATCGAATGCTCGTGCGAACTCTTTACTTCACTCGGCTCCAATGTCGGCCGATTCGGACTCGTCTTCTCGTGGCTGCAAGGGCTGCGCTCCAACTGCTATGCTCATATCTGGAGTCTCCCAAGCAATGTATCCTATCGCAAGATATCCGAAAGATGTCGAACCATCCGATCGATATGTCAAAACCTCATAATCCCTCAAGAGATCAACATCCTGGGTACAGTTTAATAGTATCGAGTACATGCCACATCATCAGTGATCCAGCCTAGAAGGGCAAACCCAAGCCTCACTAATGACACCGTGGAACTGCCGTAAACCCTAAGGTTCAAAGGCTTTCACACGGTCATTATGTCGAGTTAGGGTTTCATTCTTCTAGAGGTCCATAGAATTGCTTGCACGTCTTTCCGAATACTTTAAACTTGGAATATGGTTTCCTGACATTCGATCGTCTCTGTCGACTCTCAACGAATCCACGTGAAGTCGTCTCTAGCTGTAATCAATCTATCTGATGACCTCGCATCGGGTAAGCAAACGAACCACATGTCCTAGTCCTTCACCCTTGAGTGGCTAGCGACCTTTCATCATATTTCTAATATATACTTATGCTGCAGCAGCTCCAACCTCTGGGCGATACCTCATCATTGCAGCAACGACTGGCTCATTCATCTGTACGCTGAACAGTGCCTCAATCCTCCAGGAAAGGCGATACATTGGCGGTCATCTCTAAATCGGTCTGCTCTAGATCTGAGTAAGACTCTCCACACTGGAAATCTTCACTCAACTAGGCCTGCGTCGGCGCATCAATCGGACGAATCACCTTCGTCTCCCAAATCGGGGTAGACTAGCTATCATCTGTCTCATATCTGCCTGGAAGCTCCGGCGATCTCAGCTCGTAAGCTCCGGAAGCAACATCCTATCAATCTCAGCAACAGCTGCACATCAACAGTCCTCTCTCAACTGCAGCTCTGACAAAGGCCCGATCATCCGGTGTGAAACTAAGCACTCGCCTCCACAAGATGTCACAATCATCAATACTAACTCGAGACATTCCCATGTCACCAGAAAACACAATGGTCGGCCCTCGTACCAGACGAGCTCGCCCTGACCGTAACACTAGCAGCAGCTCAACTGCGCTCAAATAATGGTGACAGGAACCTCAATCGAGTATCAAAGAGAGCAGATCAACGGCATGAGAGGAAACGACAAATCCAGTATGGATACATGATCATAAGAAGGAACAACATCAATGAAATTATGATCATAGAACTAATAGAATCGAGGATCTCCAAGGGATGTATAATCATGGATACGAAGAGAATCACAAGTCTCAAAAATATGTACATCCTAAGGTTTCTTAAGTGGAGTATCGTATGTAAATATGCCGCGGAACATACGTACGGTACGTTACTCTACTCAAGCTACCTACTCCATCAATCAGGATCAGCCTATGAAACAAAAGTTCGGGTCTAATACCCCCCCGTTCAAGTCTAAGTTCCGTAAGGTCAAGCCTAGGTTCCGAAATACACTCCCGCCCTAGACTCCGCATAGTCAAACATAGACTCGAACCAAGGTTAAACCTAGCGCTCTGATACCAACTTTGTCACGACCCGAAATATTAGCTCGTGACCAGCACTTGAATCACGCCACGTCTAAAGGCGTAACGGAATTCAAGTAAGCTGAAACCCAGAAATCTAAACCTTTTTAGAAAAATAAAGGAGGTGAGGTTTTAAAATAAAGGTATGATGAAAACAAGTTTTCTTAGTGCATAGAAAGAAACATGAATGATGCAAATGAAATTTATCAGTTTGAAAACATGTTTCGTCTTTTGAAAAATTTTGGCAGCACCTCCTTTGTATATTTTGATCCAAAACCACAATACATAACAAGAATAATGGCATCCCCAAGTGGGAGCTAGCACTTCGCCAAACGGCGGATCACAACCACGCAATACAGTATAAATGAGTATACGACGCTCAACGGCGAAGTTCACCACAAAAAAGATAAAGAAAAGAGCAAGATATAACCCCAAAGGGAAAATAAACCCCATCGCTCAAATCTCGCAACTACAAGTCTTACTAAGTCTCATCACTTATACAAATACAACTTTTGGTTGATTGATGGAGTTAACTAGATACAATATGAAATATAATACAAGAGTGGGTACGATACAAATGTCCCACCTACGAATGCAAAACACCCAAATGAATCTGTGTGCCAGCGAATCCGCTACTGATCCAAGCGGTCAACCTACAAGAACTGTGGCACAACGGGGGTGAGTTGCCAACTCATGAATAGAAATATATCTACAAGTAGAAATCGAATAAACAACGACTCCTAGGTCAACTATGTCATCTGGTAAAACTATGATATCTAGGGTGACCGGGTCGTATGTGTGCCAACAAGGTAGTCACTATCTATATGCATGTGGATATGTGGATCTCGTCCACCCATAAATCAATGTCTATAAGCATGTGTATAATCCCCCATAGTAACATCAGTGTATGTATGTATGTATGTGGATCTAATCCACGCGTCAACCACTGACGCCAACAATATCATGCATGTAAATATCATAAAAGAGTGTGCATGGAAGTATGAGGATATATATATCAACGGTGTCCCTCCCGACACATCAAATCATGGAACCTGAGTGCCTAGCATCGACACTCGAAAACATCACGAAAATCGTGCCAAGCATCGGCACGTAAATCCTCATAAATCTCAGGCACCGCATCCTCAGATCGGCCCTCAGGCGCCGCACTCCCTGGTCGGCCCTCATATCCATCTCGTTACTCCGGTCGGTATCCTCCGGATAACCGTCGAGTCTAGATACTATCACCGGTAGGTAGTGCTCCCCCTGCCGGGCTCACCGTCTAACATATACGAGTCTTCTTGCCCCGAGGTACCTCACCGGGTCCACCATGTACCCGCAGACGGTGCCTACCACTCCTCGAATCGGGTTTCACATGCCACTCTCAGAACCGAGAAAACACATGGTGGACGCACTGAAATATCATATCAAGAGAAACCGGGTTTTTAAAACAACACATAATCTCATTTGAAATATCCACGGTTCTCAAATCCAGAAATCTCATGAAAACAGCATATCTCAATGCGTAAAATAATAGAGCATGATGTATGCGACATGTAAAAAGAAATGCGAGCATATCCGTGTATCATGCAATATGGAATAGTGATATGACATATTAAGGGGGAAAACCGCTCTTTTAAAATGATTCCGGTTTTTTTTAAAGTATAATATGCGGTTCCCAATTTTCCAATAAAACCAGCTATCTATGTAGGTACCATATGTATATGCGCAGGTATAGATGTACCATGAATGCGTGCACAAAGTATGAATATACCAATATATATGTCATGATGCAGCAACCCTACTGTGTAGTGACATGGCAATTATCGATGATGAAGTGTGTGAGCCGGCAAATATGTGTACGTGTAACATACGCATCATCGATAATGGTGCAGGTGTACTATCACAGGTATATGCGATGCCATAATAATATCATGAATGCAGCAATTAAATCATCAGCTAACAGCTATAAGGTATACATAACTATCATATGTCCGAGTCGGTGAATCCATCAATCGGCATCTAGCCCAATAACATCGCGTACGGTATAATATCCATCGTACGACAACCTCTAGTCAAGGGTAAGGATCAATCACCAAGTCAACTCATCACGCACGGAATATCATCGTGCGACGGCATTAAGCTAATAGGGATCCTATCATCCTATAAGACAAATGAGGGTATGGCCTAATATCACATACAGCTTATCATCCATGATTCACAACATTCTATATATATATAACCCTATATACCTATGTCCCAGGTCGCATCTGCAATAATCTCATATCAGGGGACCGGCATGGTATAAATCATTTCGATCGACTCGCATCCGTATACCATCATATCATATCATCATCTCATTATATCATCAAATTCGTATTGTATTCTTTCATCGCATTTGTGCCTCATATCATGTCGAATTTACCTAAACACGCTATCTCTACTATGTATAAGTATCTAATCTAACAAACACACCCGAACCATACAATCAGATTTTTAAAGAAGTGAATCGTAGTTTTGAAAACAGGGGTTACGGTGTTTTTAAAGAAAAGATATTATTTGAAAATCCATAACATCCCTCAAGATATACATTTAAAAGATACTTACGATTCTTGGTTTAGAAAAAGGTATGGTTCGGATGACGCATCTACATCGACTATCTAGTCCTACAGAACCCTAAGCGGTAGTATCGCTAAACATCATCCTAGGGTAGTAGCAGCAGCATATCAAACTTAACTATCCTCTAGTTTCTAATATGACTACATAGCTATCTATATTCTAACCCTACTTTCCTAATTTAGGTTTCCTAACCATACTCTATGAATCGGTTTCCATCAGAAGTTTGCGGGGGTGCTATACGCCATCCACCCGACTTCCCCGGTAGATATAGATCTACTCACCTGGTCTTCGCTCGCCGAAATCGATGACGCCACGCTTCTTCGCCTCGGAATCCATGCGAGGGTACCTACAATAATAACCAATCGCAATACGTATTAAAATCGATGCAGAAAACCGATACAGCGCACAGTGTGCTCACAGGTTAGAACCTATGGCCAAAACGTGCAATTCAATCAAACCACCCCTGTTGTCGATGTACGAACACCCGACAACCAAATACAAATCCAAATATCAAGAAAGTGCATTTAAAAATACGGAAAACATCGCCTAAAACACACCAAAATGCTCCCAGATTTTCCCCAGATGATAATTAGCCAAAACTACATATAGGAGGGGTCTATTTTGGTGCAAAATGAGCCATGGACCAAATCTGGAACAATTCTACCCTGCTCTGGCCGCAAATTGCGGCCAGAATTAATATATCTGCATCCAGGACTTTGAATTAGGGGCCCGGGTCTTGGTGGTAGCTTCCTAGGTGCCTGCACGACTCACTGTCAGCTCAATTTTATTTTTGGTGCCCCCGGGTTGCTCCAGATTCCAGAACACCTTCACAGATCACACATTTATCCGATGTCGGGTTTCTAAATCCGTGTTTTGGGGTTTCTAAGGTTTGGTCTAGGTCACTAAACACCATCTAAGTTTAGTTAACAGCTACTAGGAATCACCCAATTCAATCCAACACTCAAATCTTCACTAGGGTTTCCCAATGTTCACTACCTCCACAATATCACATCTAAACACATATAAATACTTAAGTAAATGGAAAACTACCCAATTAGTGAAGGGATTACCTCATAAATCACCCATGAATCCCCCAAGATCATCAAAACTGAATTTTTCTTGGTCCCATGTGTAGAGGTTGAAGAGGGGATTAATTTTTGTGAAGGGTGTGTAGGGGTTTGGGGATTGTTAGGCGATGGATCTAGGGATTATTTGAGGAGGGTTGGGAGCTTGAGGAGATGAAGAGGATGATGGAAAATGTGGTGGGAATGGCTAAGGCAGCAGCCCCCTTCTCTCTCTCTATAATTCTCACCCACTCTCTTCACATGTCATTATTTTGTCTCCTTTCTCTCTCCTCACTCATCATGACCCTTTTCCTCTCTTTTTCTCACCAAAAACCATAATATAAAGCCCAAATGAAATGAAACATGTAATAAAATGAAACATGTCATGGTGCACTAACCATGGAAACTGTAAAAACGCGGATTTGGCTTAATCGCGATTAGTAGTGCACTAATCGAGTTTTTATCGAAACTGCGTATAATAAAATTTAAAAATGCCAAATCCTTTAATTATATTATTAAATGAATAAATCATTTTAATTTCTATTTATTTCATAATTATTGGTATATATTTATATTCTTTTTCGAAAACCCCAATTTTGCAAATCGGCAGTTTTCGGGAAAAATATTATTTAAATATTAAATTTCCAAAAATAATATTTTATATTTTCCGAGATGTTACAGATGATGATACAGCCGGATCCTCCAGCTGAAGACCCTCCGATTATCCTTGAAGACGACAGAGGAGAGACATCGAACCCTCTTCCGGCTCTATCAGCAGCCAAGGAAGAGACCATCTCCAAAGCCGCCCTGGATGACTATATCGCTTAACAGATACGAGCTTATCAGGCGAGTGAAGCGGCTGGCCAAATTGTCAACACTGGACGACCCTATCCGGGTTGGTACGACCAAATAAAGTACCCGCCGGGATACACGATCCCTAAATTCCATGTATATAAGGGGACGGGGAATCCACACCAACACATGGCTCAATTCAGAGCTCTGTGCGGCAACATCGGAGGTGACGATAAGTTACTGCTTCGCCAATTCGTTGGCAGCTTGTCAGAGACAGCATTCGAGTGGTATTCCGAGCTCCTGAATCACTCCGTCAAGACATTTGCAGAAATGGAGCTACTGTTTACACAGAGATTCGCAAGCGCTAGCGAGCGCACCTCGATCACCGCACTAATTAACGCCAGGGTGAAGCCAGGCGAAACATGGGTTCAGTACGCGATACGGTGGCGGAACCTATGGTCGAAATGCGAACAACGCATCGAAGAAGCTCCTGTGGTAGGCATGTTCGTGGGAACTCTTAATCCGCACGCGACCATATCCCAGTTCATGATGTTTTTCAAGCCGACTACCTTCCAGGCCTTGATTGACAAGCTGGCCCAAATGGATTAGATGGGTCATAGACCGTTTTCTTCGAAGATGGAGCCTTGAAATGAAAATGGAAACGGGAAAGCGACCTTCATCGCCAATGCTCAGCAGCAAGCCCAGTGGTCCAAAAACAACTGATCGCCAAGACGATAAACAACGATTCTTTAACGAGAAACTAAAGCGCCCTTATTTGTTTCCCCGGGATAAAACGAGGAGACTGTTCGAGCCGGCAGTGCGCAACAGGCTCATCACCTTGCCGGATCCAAAACACCCACTGCAGCCTCGTGACGTCAACAGTCCCAACTATTGCCTCTACCATTGAATAAAGGGCCGTCCAATCGAAAATTGCTTCGTCTTCAAAAACTGGATTGAGGACCAGTACCAGCAAAGAAAATTCGCGTTGTCTGAAAACTGGAGGGTAAACCCGCCCCAGCCGCATGCTCTTAAAAAGGTGGACACGCCAGGAGCGTCATGCTCTTTTATAGAAGAAGCTCCATGGGAGGTCGCTCTTTCAGCCAAAACAAAAAGAATGCTAAAGGATCTCCAAACATGCCCGGCAATCAGGTGGAAAAGTCCGCTGGAGCCCGAAGTCATTGCGGGAATGCTGAAGCCGCGCCCGACGCCAAGAATTGGTAGCGATAGTCAAAATGCCCATGTCCAGCCGTTAAAATCTTCAAAGAAGAAGAAAAAGAACAAAAAGCCCGTGAAGCCTGATGACAAGCGCACGGACCTCAAAAAACATATTGACACACTGGAGGAATACAACCAAAAGGCGCGAACCCCAGTCACACTCCAAGAATTTCTCAATAATATCCTTGAGAGCGAAGATAACGACAATAACGACGGAGATGACTCGTCAGAAGAATCTGAGGATTATGTGGCAAGTTGCCACATGATCTCTCATTCGGCGTTAACTAACGAAGAAGCTCACTCAGTGTTAGAAGACAGCACAAAGGAGCTGGGGGCAGGATCAAAACTAAAACCCTTGGAGCCGTTTGACGAGATGATCGACCTGCTGCTGAACGAAGTCCGTCAGAAGAGTAAGGATGATCAAGAGCGCGAAATGGCCATATTCGAAAAAGCCAAACGTCGGCAACTGAACGAAAGGGTTGAAGCACTCCAACCAGACAAAAGCAGGCTTAAGAGGAGGAAACGGTTTGCCAAAGCCTTGTCCATGGGAATGAAACTGCCACCGCCTAAAGAAGATATCCCCGAGGATACGCACCTTGACGAAGTAGACGTACATCCTAACTATTGCTTATACCACTAGAGGATTGCACACCCCACTGAAGTGTGCATGGCTTTTAAAAAGTGGTGGCAAGGGTATGTCGCTCACCGACAATATTTCAAGCGGATAAAGCGTAAGGCTCGTCGGGAACGGAGAATCACGACAGATGAGCATAAAAGAGCTGCCGGCACTGTCACATGGTCGATGCCGGGGGATTAAAAGTTCTCACCTTCGGAAGTGATTCTGACGAAGAAGTATCTCTCGGTCCTCTCTTCAAAGAATCTACCTCAGGAAAAGAGGAAGAGACGAAAAACTGTGAGAACACTCAGCTGCAAAACCGCACGTTACTTAAAAAGAATCTCGGACCCACAAACAAGGGATCGAACAAAAAAGATAAGGGGAAGGAAAAAGTCCCTGAGGATATCACCCTCAATGAGCGAGTCGCCGAAGAGCTCGCAGCCAAGGATCCGCCCAAGAAGAGCAAAGTGGATTATAATGTCCTAGCATACCTAAGGAGGATACCCTCGCAGTTAAGCATTTTGGATGCCCTTCTCTTGTCTAAAGAGGCACGGGATTCGCTGATCAAGGCATTATAAGAGCCCGAGTAGTTTCAAGCCTTCCTTGCCGAGGAAAAGATGAAGGACGAGCTGGAAGAAGTGCACACAGCTGACATCACTTTCGGCGATGAAGATCTCCTTCTCGGAACGTGTGAGCATAACCGTCCCCTATATGTCTCCGGATATTGCCATGACATCAAGATAGGGAAGATTCTAGTTGACAACGGGTCCTCCGTCAACCTTCTAAATATCAGAGTGCTAAAAGAAATCTGCATAAGCGTTTAACACCTAGCTCGGGATAAAATTACCATCTCCGGTTTTGACTCCCAGTCATCACGGACGCTCGAGTCCGTAATACTGACGTTACGCTTCGGGCTGCTCGTCACTGACATCAAATTTCATGTCATTGACGCCAAGACTTGCTATAACACTTTGCTCGGCAGGCCTTGGTTACATGAGTACAACATCATTCCTTCTACACAACATCGGTGTATGAAGTACTTCAAAGATGGTCTCGAATATACCGTGACAGGGGAATTGAACCCATTCTCCGTAAATGAAGTCCGCAAGTATGAAGACGCATAGTACTTTCTGCCAGACTTTGAAGACACAGAAAGATGCCATAAACCAAAGAATAAGCAAAAAACTATCACCACTATTCCGGTCTTTGGGAGTGATACCGAATAGGACGTGGAAATAGTCTATTCGGAGCTGCCCCAATGCAGCAAGCCAGGACCCTCTACCCCTATTCTGGTCTTTGCAGTGACTCTGAAGACGAAGTCAACGCAGTGTTCTCGGTCCGTCCATCAGTACAGGCCCTCACTGGAGATGATCAGAGTTTGCAGATTGCCATGGTTCCGCAGCAGCATTACAGAGAGCTTGATGCGCTTGAGATATATAGTGTGCAAGAGCTACATACATTCTACGTCCCTTCCTGCGAAGAGGTGAAAAGGCGATCCTATTCTACCAATCCACGGAGACTAAAGTCGAAAGAGAAGTCTGGCATGGTGCCGATCCTGCGCTCGATAGGCTCCAACCCATTCGTCTGTCCAGGTATTACACCAAAGGATTAAAAAGGTTGTTGAGGCGCCAAGGCGTACCCTTCAAACAGACTACTCTCAGTTCTACAACAGGATCTGGAATATCCCCAGAACTCAGCGAAAATTGCCCAACGGAAGAATGGAAACGATCGGGCTTGGACATGTTCAACCCAAGAAACGGGAGCGATTCCATGGATTCTACGTTATAATTGACTTTGATGAAGAAGGAGATGCTCTGTTAGAAGACGCTAACCCTGAACCAAAACGAGGTCCCGCCATGAAAGTGCCAAGTCCGTCGTTCGAAGAAAGATAGACAAGCTAATAAGGGAAGCGAGTCAAAAGGCCCGGGATGACCATAGTCACGAAATGGCCATCTACGAGAAAGCCAGGACGCAACGCCTCCTTCAGCAGGCTGCGGAGAATGACGATGTTCTTTGTCGCCAACCCATCATACAGAAGACCCGACGCGGAGGCAAAAACAAACTAAGGAATGGAAAAAATGTCTGACAGTGGCAAAGCGGGTCCAAGAAGCCACGCTATCGAGAATTGAGCAACCGGGATTCGTCGCTTATAAAGAAGATGGGTCGAGCATATTCTTTTCCCCAAGACAAGATAAGGAAGATATTCGATCTTTTCATGAAACATCAGATGATGACTCTCCCGGAGTCCAAGCACCCCGAACAAGCAAGTGAGATTCATCACCCAGACTATTGCTCCTATCACCGAGCGATAGGACATCCTCTCGAAGAATGCTTCACATTCAAAAACTGGGTTGAAAACCAATATCAGCAAGGCAGGTTCGCTCTATCCAGCAGTTGGAGGGTAACCCCACCACAGAAGCATGTTCTAAAAGCAACGTACATAGCGAGGGTAGAACCAGATCAACATCGGTCTTGGAAACGATATCGTACCTGTCACGTGATAACGCTGTCAGAAGAAGGAGTGCGCGAGGATATGGATGGCCTCTCCTGGTGCTTCGAAAATGAGGATGAAGATGAGTTGATCTCAGAACTTCCACCAGTGCCAAAAGAGATGGAAGATGGGATCCATACTACTGCGGACAATCTAAGGAAAATCGACTTGGGGACGGCAAACGACCCGAGGCCTACGTTCGTCAGTGAGCTGTTGACCGAAGAACAGGTAGCTACGCTAAGAGACGTGCTTATGCAGTATAAAGGCTGCTTCGCATGGAACTACTCCGAGATGCCGTGGCTAGATCCAGAGATAGCTGTGCATAAATTGGCGATATCCCCGGACGTCAAGCCAGTCAAGCAAGCACCACGAAGAATGTGTCTCGAACTTGAAATGAGCATCAACGCCGAAGTTAAGAAGCTAATCGACTCCAGCTTCATCTAAGAAGTTCAGTACCCTGACTGGATCGCCAATATCGTCCTAGTGATGAAGAAGAATGGGACGGTGCGCATCTGCGTAGATTTTCGGGACCTTAACAAGGCTTGTCCGAAGGATGACTTTCCCGTACCGGTCACCGAGCTAATGATAGACAACACGTCCACTCACGAAGTCTTCTCCTTCATGGACGGCTCATCGGGGTACAATCAAATAAAGATGTATCCCGAAGACCAGAAGCATACCGCTTTCCGGACTCCTCTGGGCATATTCTGCTACAAAGTAATGCCTTTCGGCCTGACGAACGCCGGCGCTACCTATCAGAGGGCCATGACAAAGATTTTCGATGACCTCATACATGAAATCGTCGAATGTTATATTGACGGCCTCGTGGTAAAAAGCAAATCACATGAGGAGCATTGGGAGCATATGAAGGTAGTATTCCAACGTCTTTAGAAATACAACCTGAAGATGAACCCTCTCAAATGCGCGTTCGGAGTTTCCTCAGGCAAATTTCTAGGGTTCATCATACGATATCGAGGCATCGAAATAGATCCATCGAAGATCAAGGCGATTATGGAAATACCTTCGCCAAGAACTCTCAAGCAACTGCAGTCTCTCCAAGGAAAGCTCGCATATATCCGACGATTCATAGCCAATCTCTCCGGCAAGTGCCGACCCTATAGCCATTTAATGAAGAAGGGGACCCCGTTCATCTGGGATCGCAAATTCCAAAATGCACTGGATGAAATCAAGCAATACCTGCAGAATCCGCTAGTACTGACCGCTCCGGACAAAGGAAAGCCTCTCATCCTGTACACAACAGCCCTTGAAGGTTCTTTAGATGCGCTATGGGCATAGGAGAACGACCAAGGGAAGGAGAGAGCCCTCTACTATTTGAGTCGAGTTCTCCTGGGGGCAGAAAACAACTACTCCCCCATTGAAAAACACCGCCTGGCGTTAATCTTCGCGATAACGAAGCTCCGGCATTATGCTTTGGCGCATAAGGTCCACCTAATATCAAAAGTGGATCCTCTTAAATACTTGATGTCAAGAGCCATACTAATAGGACGGCTCGCTAAATAGGCCCTACTCTTAATGGAGTTCTCGATAGCATACCGACCCTTCAAGGCAGTGAAAGGCCAGGCCATCGCCGACTTCCTTACTGAGCATCCGATACCTGCCGATTCACCCCTAAAGTGCGAGTTGCCGGACGAGCACACATTTGACACGATCGACAGGGAGAGAGGAGAGAGTGATACCCAATGGGAACTCTATTTCGACGGAGCATCTTCCATGAAGAAGCGACAACACAACACCCCTATAATCAAATCTAGGGTAGGCCTTATCTTCATGACTCCACAAGGAGGGATACAAGGAGGGATAATGCGCTTTGCCTTTTCCTTAACAGAGCCGAGGACAAACAATGAAGCCGAATATGAAGCTTTGATAGCAGGTCTTGAGATCACTGTCGACATGGGAATAGAAAACCTCCTTATACACGGAGACTCCCAGCTGGTCGTTAGTCAAGTAAACGGCGACTATCAAACGTGCAAGCCCGAGTTGGTAAAGTACGGCGAAAGAGTACAACAATTACTGACTCAAATTCCTTCTTACGTTCTGGAAAGCATACCACGTACGGAAAATAGCAAAGCAGATGCGTTAGCCAAACTCGCTAAAGAACTGGCTGACGAAAACCTCGATAACGTAAGGATCGTTGTGCAAAGCCATCGGGTTCTTGCACTAGTGGAAATATCTCCGAAGTCGTCTGAAGAAAAGGAAGTGATCAAGCAAACAGCCCTATAAATAAAAGACCAGGAAAGGGCTAAGGATTGGAGAGAAGTCTTTATAGACTACTTCAAATCCCGTCGAACACCTGAAGATGCATCCTCAAGACATCAGCCCATGAAACGAGCTCTGTCTTTTGCTTTCGTCAATGATACTCTGTATAAGAGATCATCCGACTCCCTGTGGCTAAGATGCCTGGGGCCGGAAAAAGCAAAGAGAGTTGTCCAAAAAACTCACGACGGATTCTGCGGTTCTCATCAAGCCGGGCCAAAGATGAAGCTAAAAATCAAAAGGATGGGCTACTATTGGTCCACGATAATCCAGGACTACCTCGAATACGCGAAGCAGTGCCACTCGTGCCAAATTCACGGAGACTTCATCCACCAACATCCAAATCCGCTACATCCAACAGTGGCTAGCTGGTCGTTCAAAATGTGGGGAACTGACGTAATTGGGCCCATCGAACCAGCATCATCCAGAGGACATCGGTTCATATTGGCGACAACCGATTACTTCTCTAAGCGGGCAGAAGCAATACCGTTAAGAGAAGTGAAGACAGAGAATATCCTCCATTTCTTCAAGACACACGCCATCTATCAGTTCGGCACTCCGCGACGGATTATCTTCGATAATGGGCCAGCCTACAGAAGCCACAAGATCAACCGCTTTGCACAGCAGTATAACATAGACTGCAAATACTCTTCGGTCTATAATCCCCGAGCTAATGGTCTAGCTGAGACTTTCAACAAGACCTTGACGAAGATCATAAAAAAGACGGTGTCCAGAAATAAGAAGGATTGGCGCGAGAGATTGCATGAAGCTCTCTGGGCATATCGAACTACGTTCAAAACGGCCACAAATACAACACCGTATGCATTGGTATTCGGCACAGAAGTGGTACTCCCCTTAGAGATAGAGCTACCCTCTCTATGAGTGGCGGTTCATTACGAGCTAACAGATGAAGAGAATGCTCATCTTCGGCTGGAGGAGCTCAACGCCCTTGACGAAACCCGACTCATGGCGCAGCAAAACCTGGAGGCTTACAAAGCAAGGATGATGGACTCGTGCGAAAGATTGACTAGGCCGAGGACATTCCGCCAAGGCGAACTCGTGCTAGTCGTAAAAAGACCTATGATCCCTAATCGTGCCAAACGGGGGAAATTCGAGCCAAACTATGAGGGCCCGTATATCATAGACAACGTCTACCAAGGTGGGGCTTACTTGCTCATGAATATGCATGGCGAAAGACCCTTTAGGCCAATAAACGGTCGGTTCTTGAAAAAATACTACGCTTGAACGAAACGTCTTTAAACTACTACAAACCCACAGCATCCTTGGGCTGACTCGTAAATATAAAAAAAAAAGGTACGTCCATAAACAAGATGGGCACGGATGAAAACCCGAAAGGGCTCCGTGAGTAAAAACAGCAAGGCTACCGGCGATGTTTGTGAAAACCCGAAAGGGCGCAGACTCATAAAAAAAAGCGGTACGTCCATAAGCAAGATGGGTACAGATGAAAACCCGAAAGGGCTCCGTGAGTAAAAACAGCAGGGCTACCGGCGAGTTTGTGAAAACCCGAAAGGGCGCAATCTTGTTAAAAGACACTTGCAAGGTCCTCTCGACCTTGTAAGGAGAAAACTACCTGTGTGAGATCCTTACGACTCACAAAGGAGCGACACACTTAGGGATCCCCACGATTCCTAAGGAGAAAATGCACCTACGAGATCCTCACGACTTGTAAGGAGAACCCTCTTATGAGACCCTCACGGGTCATAAGATTCAAAAGCCTTAAACTATAGGGATCTGAATCTGTTCTTAAGCCATCACCTTTCCCAGACTGCCCTACAAGCGGTTTAATACTGACCCTTGTATACAATCTACAGGTGCAAATAATCATTTCCTTTCCAAGTCCCACCAACAATAAGAAATGCCCTCATTTGATGAACAAACACTTGTAAGTCCTCTCGACTTATATGGAGAAAACACTCTTATAAGATCCTTACGACTTATAAGATAACACACACTTAGGAATCCTCACGATTCCTAAGGAGAAAATGCACCTACGAGATCCTCACGACTCGTTGGGAGAAACACCTTTATGAGACCCTTACGGCTCATGAAGTCAAAAGCCTTAGTCAAAAGGATTCTAACCCTGTTTTCTAAGCCATCTTTGTTTAAATTGACAAAGGCAAATGATGATTCGCTCCTGGAAATGTCCCAATTGTAGCGATGCTGATGCCTACATTGGTATCAAGTTCCAGGTCCTTTCACGGCAAATGATGATTCGCTCCTGGCAATATTCCAGTCGTAGCGATGCTGATGCTAATATTGGTATCAGGTCTTGAGTTCCGTACTCGAAAAAAAATGCATGTAAAATAGCCGAAATGATAGGGCAACTTCCGACAAAATCAGCAAGTAAAATATATGCATACAAAAATAGCCGAAATGATTGGGTAACTCGCAATAAAAAGCGGCGAGTTAAAAAAAACAGGCGAAATGATTGGGCACCACGAAAAATAGACAAAATGATTGAGCAATCGCGACTTTCGCGATACAAAAAGCTGAAATGATAGAGCATCGCGGAAAGAAAAAAAAATATATATGAAATGAAACTTTTGCCCTACAGGCGAGTCCATACCGATCCCTGTATACAATCCATTGGCATAAACAAAAAGGGAACCACATTCCCCACCAGGCTCTTTTAAATGGAGAGTCAAATCTCAACGGAGACATCTACAACCAAGAGATCATCAACGGCTTTGCCCCCTCATTCCAGCAGGATACGGACGCGACACCACCAATCGGAGCTACGACAAAGTTCCTAGTTCCAAGACTCTACGGTTAACAGACACCAGAAAGTCGATCCCCGACACCGTAGAAAACGGAGAAAGTCGATCCCCGACACCGTAGAAAACGGAGAGTCAATCCTGACACCATAGAAAACGTAAAAAGTCAACCCTCAAGCTCCCCGTCGAAGCAACGCTTTGACTCGGGAATAAGTCAATTCATCAACCACTTACGAGTCCTCTCGACTTGTAAGGGAGAAAATTCTCTTGTGAGATCATTACGACTCTCAAGAGAAAATACACACTTAAGAATCCTCACGATTCCTAAGAAGAAAATACACCTACGAGATCCTCTCGACTCGTAGAGAGAAGTCTTTATGAGACCCTCACGGCTCAAAAAGTTGAAAAGTCTTAGGCGGCAGACCTGAACCTGTTTTTTAAGCTATCGTTACCCTACAAAGGTTCAAGATAAACTGTTATCTATCATCTACAGGCTACACTTGCTAAAGTAGAATGCCAACAACACAGCAGAGAAAAGAAAGCGATAATAGGAGATAAAAAATGTGTGTCTTTTACTCATGAATTCAATTGAGTACTGTTCCCCTCCGAATGACGGCGCGACGACTGAGAGACGTCTTGCCTGAGATTCGGGGCAGATACTATTTGGTTTTATCCATCCACCTCTCCGAAGATGCCAAGTTGATTTATGGCACCGTGTATCGGAGGTTTAGACGGATGCGGCCGATGTAGCAGATTTCGTCAGATTCCCCCTTGTCTTAGGGGTTTTTGATTGCGGGGACGCTCTTCCCTGCAGGCGTAAGCCCCTGCAGTTAATTACGCTACCGCATCGCGGTAACAACTTTCTTCTTCTCCAGCATTTCACTTCGTGTCGTGGGTGTTTGTTTTGTTTGTAGTTGCCCGTGGATTGTATACGGAGACTAATTTATGTCGTCGCCCGTAGGACGTGGATTAGTCCAAATTCGTATTTTCTTAGATTTGGGTTTGGGGTTTTGGTTTAAGGATACGTTAGCCATATTTGAGACTAAGATCAACTTAAACGTTTTTTAAGGGTACGTTAGTCCAATTTGGGACTAAGATCAACTTAACGGGATCGTTTAGATCCGACAAAAGAGCATTTGGGGGCTCTATTGTTCCAGTTTAGGGACATAGTGGTCCATTGAATGTGTGGCCGTAGGGACCCGTCACCTCTCTGATGACGTTGAAGGATTACAACGACAAATATCAGAGGAGTTCAGAGATGTACCCTTGAACCAAAGTTGGTTGGGAGATCTATAGTCCAGTTTGGGACTAGAGTCTGTTTGAAGATTTTAGTTTAAGAACACGTTAGCCATATTTGAGGCTAAGATCAACTTAAAAGTTTGTTAAGGATACATTAGTCTAATTTGAGACTAAGATCGACTTAACAGGATCATTTAGATCCGACAAAAGAGCATTCGGGCTCTATTGTTCTAGTTTAGGGACATAGTGGTCCATTGCCAATTTAGGGACATGGTGGTCCATCATTCCCATTTTGGGGACGAATATTAGTTTAAGGACGCATTAGTCCATGAGTTTAAGGACCCCACAGTCCGTATTACCAGTTTAGGGATATGGTGGTCTTTTGCCAGTTTAAGGACGCATTAGTCCATGAGTTTAAGGACTCCACAGTCCATATTACCAGTTTAGGGACATGGTGGTCCAACATTCCCATTTTGGGGACGCATATTGGTTTAAGGACGCATTAGTCCATGAGTTTAAGGACCCCACAGTCCGTATCAATATGTGGTTGTCGGGACCCGTCACCTCTCTGACGATGTTGAAGAATTACAATAACAAATATCAGAGGAGTTCAGAGATGTACCCTCGAACCAGATATAAATTGATTTGAAACAGCAGTTGTGCTCGGTTTCAATTTAATTTGAAGACTTAAGGACAGAATTAGGCTAAGTCCAGTTGAGAATTTTTAACATTTTGTTCACATTTGGCCTGTTAGGCCTTTAATTGGGCTCTGCCCTTTTTTTTTAAAAATAATGCATAGCATTGGGCTTTTTAATTAAATGCATAGCATTTATTTTGGCCTGTTAGGCCTTTTTAATTGGGCTCTGTCCCTTTTCTTTAATAATGCAGAGCATTTAATGGTCTGACAGCGCGCCACGTGGCCTGTCAGGCGCTTTGCGCCGATTTAGGAGCGCAAGGCGCAAATTCATGTGGAGATGACACGTGTCACGCGCTGGCGAGCGCAAGTCTGTTAGCGCAGTGCGCTGCATTATTGCGCTGTGCAAGTGCGCTGCTGACACGTGTCGCGCTCTGCTGAGCGCAAGTCTGTTAGCGCAGTGCGCTGCGCCACTGCGCTGCGTTAATGCGCTGCTGACACGTGACGCGCTCTGGTGACTTGCGCCAAGACAAGAGCGCAACAGTGAAAATTAGGAGTGCAGGGCACTGTACAGTAGCGCAGAGCGCATCTTGATCTATTTTAGATCAAATAAAACAAGTTCTCAAGAACCAATGGTTCATCAAAAGGCAATGCCTTTATACAGAAGTAAATTACTTCTTTATTATTATTATTATTATTTTTACTGGAGATCTTGATCTTGTTCTTAGATTTTTGATCTTTTTTAGAAAAAAATTCTTCTTTCTTTTCCAAAGGTTTACGTTTTTTTTTCTCTGAGTTTCTTCCCAATGTTTTTTTTAAGAGCTCTGTATCTCTCTATCTTGATGTCCATGTCTTAGACTTGGAGTCTAGGGGCTTTTATATAGTGCCAATTGATTTGTTAAACCAGTTAAAGAGATCTTTCTCTGAGTGATTTAGGGATTTTTCCCCACCGTTGGATCTTTGATCCTAGGGCTTCTGTTTTACAGAAGATAATCTTCTTGTTTTTAACAAGATTGGAAAGATCTTTTTGGAATTTTAATTCTGTTTTAGTGCTGGCACAGTTGGCGCAAGCGCACCTGCGCTTGACACGTGTCGCTCGGCTCAGAGTGCAGCGCAACTGCGCCGACACGTATTGTGCGGTGCAGAGCGCAGCGCAACTGCGCGAGCGCAACTGCGCCGACACGTATTGTGCGGCGCAGCGCAACTGCGCGAGCGCAACTGCGCCGACACGTGTCGTGCGGAAGCGTTGCTTCCTTTATTAAAATTTGAATTTTAAACAGAGCATTGCTCTGATTGGGTGCGCTGCCTTGGGCGCTGCGCTCCTTGCGCTGGCGTGTCTGATTTTGACACGTGGCGCTCTGCGCGCAGCGCAAGAGATCTGAAGCGTTGCTTCACCTTTTGAATTTGAAATTCAAACAGAGTTTTGCTCTGATTGGGGGAAACAAATGCCCCCCCACCGTTGCGCTCACGTGGCGCACACGTAAGTGCACCGGTAGCAAGATCCTAGCCGTTGGATCAACTCAGGAGTTGAAGGGGCGCACAAGCGCCTATGAATAGGACCCTTGGTCCTCAACAGATGATTATCATCTTCAAGATTTTTAATTTTCAGAGCCTTACTCTTGCTTTCAAGAACTTCAGAGCCTTGCTCTTGTTTTTCAAGAACTTCAGAGTTAAAACTCTAGAAAAATCTTAGGTAAAATTTAAATTAAATTAAATTAAATTAATTTTAATTAATAGAGCCTTGCTCTCATAGATCTTTTGATCTAAAGAAAAACCCCTTTAGGGTTTCATATACAGAGCTTTGCTATCAAGAATCCATGGATCTAAAGAGATCTTGTATCAGGGTTTCTTAACCCATAAACAGAGCTTTGCTCTTGGACAAAATGATGAACTCTGAAAAGTTTTCATGGATCTTTAAGATCCCAAATTTTTAATTTTTTTTAGGAATTAATTTTCTTTTGATGGATTTTTCCATCATTATTACAGAGCCAGGCTCTTTAAGGAATTTTATTCCCTTGAGACCAGAGTTTGACAAGTGTCACTCTGTGACAGAGTTTTGCTCTGAAAGGGGAGATTTTCTCCTTGTCTCTAGGGATTTTTCATTTAATGAGAGTATTCTTTTGGGGATCTTCTCATTAATTGACAGTCTCATCCAATGATGGGGCTGTCTTATTAACTGACACATTGTCATCTAGATTTTGTGGGTCCCCCTTTGGTCCCTTATCTACTGCATTGCAGTATGGTATAAATTTTAAAATGCCAAGCGTTGGAATTACAACACTGACGACTGATTTCTGTCCCTTCGCAGGAAACATGTCTACTGATCTGTCATTCCCGTTCTTCCGCTCAGAGGGAGGTTTCCCTGAGGCGCCAGTGGACCGGGAGGTTCTTGCTCTGATTAAGGATCACGACCCAGAGCATAAGAACCTTCATCTGTGGGGCAGATGGTATAATGAAATCATTAAGGGTCGCCGAAGCTTCTCCTGTGCGACGCCTTCAGAGCCAATCTCGTCGATCCCGTATGCGGATGCACCCCTGGTGAACTATGCCGTGGAGGTTATGAATTGGAACTCGGAGGATCTTCTCCAGCCTTCGATTGCTGCTATTCCCGTGCAGCCGCCGTCGGCCGTGGACATTCTGGAGTGACGCATATGCCAGGGTGAGGCGCGCCCTTAGGGACAGGCTTATAACCTCAGATTGACCCCTCGACAATCGGCCGGATATTTGCAGTGGGCGAGGTATATCTTGTCAGCGAAGAAGATGCATCTGATGAAGATTGGTTTGTACCCTGCCGTCTACGCCTCGCTTTTTGAGTACCCTGCTCCTCCAACGTGGTGGGTTAAGGCGTTCGTGGACCAATGGAACATCCCCACTCATACTTTTCTCTTAACGGACAGGGAAGTCTCCATCCCCCTGGAAGAATTTGCTGAGATATCCGGTCTGCCGATGAGGGGGGAGCATTATGAGGAGTTACTTCCTCCAGATGAGTATGTCTTCGCCACCAAGCCGCTGGTAATGGGCCTGATGCCGGAGAATGCTATTCAGCACCAGTTTCCGAGTCTGGTGAGGGTGCTGAATATATATGAGGGTCTCTACTTGGAATTAGGAATCCGGGGAGTTAGTGTTGCAGATTTTATTGCCCGCTTTATTCGACCGGAGATTCTATCGCAGCGGAATGAAAAGTTCGCCAAGCTCGACGACCCCTTCGGCTTTGGCTTAGATCACCTACCAGCATTGGAGGATGACCAAAAGGGTTTTTACCTTCCTGACGCTGCCATCATGCCCTTATCAGAAATCGCCGCCCCGGGCATTGACAAAGAGACCTTCTTCCTCGGGTTTCTGGGATTATGGTTGTCCTGTTTCGCGCTTCCTATGCACCCACGCTACATTAGGCCGTCCGTCTTCTACCCAGCGCACCGGATGGTGGCTGGTATACAATTGTCGATCGGAATCGCCGGGCTGGCTCACCTGTATCATGGATTAAGAGTGGCGGCGGACGCAAATGAACCCGGGGTGCAACCCGCCAATTTCCCGATGCACTATTTTACTTCATGGATGGAACTGCATGTGCTTGGACTATTCGGGATTCATAAGAGCCCCTCATTTTACGAGAAGTGCGGACTCCCGAGAGTCATGCGGTTAGTCGGCGCTTCTATTGTGAATCCATCTCCGCGGGAGGCTAGGGGGTTGCTTCTCCGTCCGCACATGGTCGGAGCGAGAATTTCTTTCCAAGACAAGGTGATGACCATTGGCCCGGATACCTCCAAGATAGTGTTGGCGCTGCGCGATATTTTCAAAGACGGGGCCTCCGTATTGAAAGCCCAGGAGATCCTGCACTTATACTCCATCCGGCCGGGCTTTCTGGTGTTCAGGCAGGATGATAAGGCGCTCTTCATGAGGTACAACCCCAATCGGTTCTCCCAGCAACTAAGCTATAACCAGGGGGTCCCATTGGAGGCGTTTTTTGAAGAGCCCGCGGCCACCAGGGAGGGGATACGGAGCGCGTTACACCACTTTATGCGGCTGAACACAGGCTCCTACTTCTTTATCAGTGAGTCGAGCTGCGTCCCTCGGGTACTCAACGTGTACATGGCTTGGTACGCGCACGCAATGGGTGCAGTCATCCGTGAAGAGAAGCGCATGTTGATTGACCGCAAGGGTGCGCCTTCCGGCAGCGACCGCAAGGCTCCCCTGAAGCCAAGGACCCCTGTCTTTGCTCCGTTGAGAGATGCTAGAGCTGAGCCACCGCGTGTGCTGAGCCCTCCGCGCGGATTGCCTCGTGCTACCGCGGACGTGCCCCCAGTGCCCCGTGCTCCAGTGGAGACGGTGAACGTAATTTCGCCTGAACGTAATTTCGCCCGAGTCTGGCGTGGGCCCGGACATCGGGACTCGCCGTCCTAAGGTGCCCGCAAAGTGCAAGTTGATCTTGGGTGCACCCGGGGCTCGCGTGCAGAAGAGGAAGAAGAAGTCGATCCTCTCTCTCGATGCCATCCTCGGCTTAGAGCCTCAGGCCCCTCTCACCGAACGATTAAGCGAATACGGGAGCAACGAGGGTGTCTTCGTAGATCCAGCAGACATTGATCTGGTGGCCGCCATCACGGCTTCTGAGCGATCGGCAAGGCTTGAAGCTTGGTTGGCTAAACTTGCTCAATCAGGTAATCATTAGTTGCGTTCTTCGTTATTTCATCGTACTTTTATTATTGTCTTTGACTAATGCTTTTTCCTTTTTTTTAAACAGGCGTCTCTATCGAAGAAGCCATCGCTGCTTCCCTCAAAACCTTCCAGGAGGAGGAAAGGAAACGCGCTCTATCGGGCGTTGGTACGTCTCGGCTCATTGAGTCTTAATTCTCCTTCTTTATGGTCAACCTAACCTTTTCTTTGTCTTATTGCAGGGACCGCGGGATCTTCTGCGCAACCCGATGCGGGGACTCTTCCCGGGCCAGCCACTGAAGTCCCGACCTCTTCGGGGCTGCCGCGAGAGACCCGACTCAAAAAGCCGATGAGGGATGCCTTGAAGGCTTTGGAGGCAACTCTGAATGCGGACGATGACGCCTTGATGAAGGAAGCTTCGAAGAGGTCTGTCGTGACGGCTCGGGAGGAGAGGAATCGCTTGAGGTGCGAGGCGAAGGAGCGCGGAGCTGCTTTGGCCGTAGGAGCGGGTCCAAGTGCCGTTATTCCCCATGCTGCTACTCCTTCGGAAGAGTCTCCGGTCGCCTTGTCCACTGCTCATAGGCGGGCGGTGCATGCAGCTCGGGAGGCCAACGATCAATCCACATCAGGTAATGTGTTTTTCGAGACTTTGTTGCAAAAGCCGTAAAACCATTGGTTCTTATACATCGTGTCCTGCAGGCCGAGTCCAACTGAAGGAGCGGCAAAAACCGTCGAGCCTGAGGGGCCAGTAGAGAAGTTAGCAGCCGAAATCGAGCCGACGGTAGGCGGTGCGGCCGTAGTTGCCGGGCTCGAGCTAGTGGCTGACGAAACGGTCACGCCTACTATGCCTGAGAAGGTTGCCGATGCCGAGCCCGAGGTAGCGGCGGATGAGATGGCTGCTACAGCCGGGTCTGGGGTAGCAGCGGATGGAGCGGCTGAGACCGACGACCCTATAGCAACGGTGGACGAGACGGCCACGACCGTTGAGCCCGAGGGAGTAGTGGGTGAGACGGGCATGATTCCCGAGGACGAGCTGGCCGCTCTTACTCAAGAGTCTGGCAATGTTCCGATCATTGCTCTCCCCGCCTACGGTCCTCCGCCGTCTCCTGGCCTCGCGAGCACGACGACGGCTCCCGTAGAGTCTGGTGATGAGGCTTTGGGAAGTGGACTCATGTCGATGGAGGAGGGAGACGCCGCCATTTCGGCTGGTGACTCATCAGGTAAATTTCGGGTTACCATCCTTCTTTTTATCTTGCAATCCTTTCTGACAGGTTTATCTTTGTTTTTAACGCAGGTGCGGCCAGTGCTGATGTTCCATTGCTCGAGGGAGCGCCGTCAGTTACTGCCTTGACGGTGGCTACCTCTCTACCTTCTCTCGCGCCGTCGCAAATGTTGGAAGGTATGGATTTGTAACCCATTAGTTTTATCTTTCGTCCGTATAATTTATGTACTAATGTCGTACTATTGCGTCTTTGCAGGAGTGCTTTTTGATCACCTCTACCAGGTGCTGCACCCACACTTCTCCTTCCCGTCGGAGCTTGCTTCCTCTAGCGGCGCTGGTGAGTATGGTTTTCAATTAATACCCTTCCTTTTTTCGGTAATGGAATTATTTCTGATTCTTCCCTGCCCTGATTGCAATGTTACAGATCGAAGAAGGAGATAAGGGATCGGTTGCATCACCAGTCCTCCCAGCTTTGCCGCCTGCTGCAGCTAGTACAGTAAACTCCCTCATTGATGACTTTTTTATATTTCTTGAACCGTCATCTGATTGTGTTTTGTTTTTTTAGCTGTCGTTCCAGTTCTGGCCCCCTTCAAGCCTCACATCATAATGCCGGCAGGCCCCTTCTTGAGACGTCCATCTTCGAAGGGTGCTGCGATGAGTTTGGGCATGCTGAGCGGATACGTTGAAGAGCTTGACGCAGACGTTCCCCCATCTGCCGCAGATTTCGCTGCGGAGGTTAATCCGATGCCGGCGACGCTTGTAAATTTTCATAATGAAGGCGTCGTCGAGTCTTGGGTTAATCACTGCAGGGAGATCGAGGCCCGTCTGCATCAACTGGAGTCTATGCGTCCTGCCCCCGAGATCTTGGCCGCGAGCACTCAACGGGCGGCATGTATCGAGCAGAGCGCTCCTTACTTCCGCCATCTCGAACAAGAAGTTGCTTTAAGGCGTAAGGAGCACGGCGAGACTTCGAGCAAACCTGCCCAATTGCATGCTCAGGTGGATGCAAACGCTGCACAGCTGAAGGTTATCTTTGAAGGCCTTCTGCGATGCATCTCCGAAGGGTTAACACTGAGGCAGCAGCTTGACGTCGTCGAGCGGGATGCACCAAAGCAGGAGGCATCCCAGCAGGCAGTTGAGGAGCAATTTTCATCCTACCTGCAGCAGCGGGCCCAGGTAGAAGCAGAAGCGGCCACGGCAGCCGCTCAGGAGGAGGCGTTGAAGGAAGTGCGAGAGCAGCTTGCGGATTTATTGAAGACGCTTCCTTCTCCATGAACATTTTGTATCATTTATACACTTGTAGTCTTTGAATACTATGTATCCATTCTTTATTCTTTTATACGATTCTCCTTGTACTTAATTGAACTCATGAATAAAGATACACACATTTTTTCTTGCAATGTCTTGTGTCATTTCTCCGCTTTCTTCTTTCTTTTATTATCAGCATGTTACTTTAGCAAACATGGTCGACAGATGATAGAGCGAGCATCCTGTCTTGGCTTCTTCAAGAGGTAGCGATGGCTTAGGCCGCAGGCTCAGATCTGCTGCCTAAGACTTTTCAACTTTATGAGCTGTGAGGGTCTCATAAAGACTTTTCTCCCTACGGATCGAGAGGATCTCGTATGTGTTTTTTCTCCTTAGGAATCGTGAGGATTCCTAAGTGCGTTTTCTCTTATAAGTCGTAAAGATCTTATAAGAGAATTTTTCCCTCTTACGAGTCGAGAGGACCCGTAAGCGGTTGTTTCCCTCCTTGTCGAGATTCGACTTTGGAGAGTGTGACCTGTGAATAGTGTGCAAGAGTCTATTTTGGATTGACTTGCAGGGTCACAGTGCTTAGGAAATAGGTTTTTTGATCCCCGCAGCCTAAGGCTTTTCCTCACGAGTCAAAACATATCGAGTAGTTCTCATAAAGACACTAATTTCCTCACGAGTCGAGACGAATCAAGCATTTCTCGTAAGAATATCCTAACGTCACAGTTAACCTCTGCTCTTTACGACAGAGGTCCGTTAGGGTCTGTGGTACTTAGGGTTTTGTCCGTCGTACCGTCGCGTTGGCTGATGTATTTCTCGATAGGCAATCTTGCTGTTCGAGTAGCCTTGCGATTGTCGTGTCTCTGATCCCTTCGGGGGCTGGACAAGACGTCTTCAAGCAATCCTCCTAGGCAGTTTGACCGTCGGAAGAGCAAGCGTTAGGAATTTTGCCATGCCACTTTTTACTTGAGGTTAGGCTCATTTTGGAGAGCCCCGATGAGTCATAACCACTCCGCGCTGGTATGGGATGATCTCCGATAGTCTTTCAGGCTTTATATGACTTGTCGTTAAGACCCTGAAGCTAGGAATTTGGCCTTTGCTTCGTTTGATGGCATTACGTCCTCTATATCGAGACGAATGTCTCGGTTGTCTCTAGGTTGTTGGTGAACCGTCGAGGTTTGGAACTAGGGATTTTGCCGTGGCTCCTTTTGGTGATGTTGCGTCTGCTGTGTCGAGACGAACGTCGAGGTGGTGACCATTCCGCACTGGTGCGAGATGATCTCCGATTATCTTTCAGGCTTTATATGATTTGCCGTTAAGACCCTGAAGCTAGGAATTTGGCCTTCGCTTCGTTTGCTTTGTCACATCCGAATCCTGTTGGAGGAAGAACGCTGTGGTGGCATCTCGTCTGTTGTATTGAGACGGACGTCGAGGTGGTGACCACTCCGCACTGGTGCAAGATGATCTCCGACCGTCTTTCAGGTTTTATATGAGTTACCGTCAAGACTTGGCTCCGTTTTCTGATGGAGCATGGGGAGGGAAGATGTGTTTCCTTCTTTGTTTGTGCCCCTGGATTGTATATAGGGATTGCTATGATATCGCCTGTAGGGCAAAAGTTTCATTCATTTTTTTATTATTATTTTATTTCCGCGATGCTCTATCATTTCAGCTTTTATATCGCGAAAGTCGCGATTGCCCAATCATTTCGGCTATTTATTTAATTTTTAATCGCTGTTTTTTTATTACGAGTTGTCCAATCATTTCGGCTATTTTGCATGCATACATTTTTTTACTTGCTGATTTTGTTGCAAGTTGCCTCATCATTTCGGCTATTTCGTATGCATGTGTGGCTTGCTGTCTTTCCGCCACAAGCTTGGGATTAGACACCGATTTCGGCATCAGCACCGCTATAACTGGAATATTGCCAGGAGCGAATCATCATCTGCCCCTGTCGATGTCGAACAAAGGTGGCTTAGTAAACAGGGTTAGGATCCTGTTGACTAAGGCTTTTGACTTCATGAGCCGTAAGAGTCTCACAAAGGTATTTCTCCCTACAAATCGTGAGGATCTCGTAAGTGTATTGTTCTCCTTAGGGATCGTGAGGATTCCTAAGTGTATATTCCCCTGTAAGTCGTAAGGATCTTACAAAAGGGTTTTCTCCTTATAAGTCGAGAGGACTTATAAGGGTTGTTCACCATATGGACATATCCCTAGTTATGGGTGGGACTTGGTTAGGGAAATGTTTATTCGTGCCCGTGGATTGTATACAAGGGTCAGTATCGAGCCACTTGTAGGGCATTAGTGGAAGGTTGTAGGGGGGTTGCTTAAGAACATGTTCAGGTCTCTGTAACTTAAGACTTTCAAATCTCATGAGCCGTGAGGGTCCCATAAGAGAGTTCTCCTTACGAGTCGTGAGGATCTCGTAAGTGTAATTTCTCCTTAGGGATCGTGAGGATCCCTAAGTGTATTGTTCCCTTGTGAGTCGTAAGGATCTCACGCAGGTGGTTTCTCCTTACAAGGCCGAGAGGACCCTGTAAGTGTCTTTTAACGAGATTGCGCCCTTTCAGGTTTTCACAAACACTCGCCTGTAGCCCTGCTGTTTTTACTCACGGAGCCCTTTCGGGTTTTCATCCGTGCCCATTTTGCTTATGGACATACCGTTTTTATTTTTATTTTCTTTTTATTCTTTTTCTTTTTCTTTTTTTTAACAAGGTTGCGCCCTTTCGGGTTTTCACAAACACTCGTCGGTAGTCCTGCTGTTTTTACTCACGGAGCCCTTTCGGGTTTTCATCCGTGCCCATTTTGCTTATGGGCATACCGTTTTTATTTTTATTTTTTATTTTTTTTATTCTTTTCTCTTTTTTTTTGTATCGGCTTTGGGATGTTGCAATCCACCGTAGTTTATCGACATCTCGGTCAACAGCTAGTTTTAGGACGTAGTGGTCCATCATTAGTTTAAGGATATTTCGGTCCGTTGTTGAAGAAGGCCGGCTACTACTTATAGAGTTTGGGCTTAGGAAGATAGCGAGCGGACATAGTCGTCGTCATCTATCATTGACCTAGACTGTGACTCATTAAGCGTAGTATTTCTTTAGGAAGTGACCGTTTATTGGCCTGAAAGGCCTTTCACCGTGCATACCCATGAGTAGATAGGCTCCACCCTGGTAGACCTTGTCTATGATGTACGGGCCTTCATAGTTCGGCTCGAATTTTCCCCGCTTGGCGTGATTGGGGATCATAGGTCTTTTGACCACTAGCACGAGTTCGCCTTGGCGGAATGTCCTCTGCCTGGTCAATCTTTCATATGAGCGCGTCATCTTTGCTTTATAAGCCTCCAGATTTTGTTACGCTATGAGCCGGGTTTCATCAAGGGCATCAAGCTCCTCAAGCCGAAGGCGAGCATTTTCTTCGTCCGTCAGCTTGTAGTGGACTGCCACTCATAGAGAGGGCAATTCTATTTCAAGGGGGAGTACTGCTTCTGTACCGAATACTAACGCGTACGGCGTTGTGCTCGTGGCCGTCTTGAACGTAGTTCGATACGCCCAGAGAGCTTCTTATAGTCTCTCGTGCCAGTCCTTCTTATTTCGGGACACCGTCTTCTTCACGATCTTCGTCAAGGTCTTGTTGAAAGCCTCAGCTAGACCGTTAGCTCGGGGATTATAAACTGAGGAGTATCTCCAGTCTATGTTGTGTTGTTGCGCGAAACGGCTGATCTTGTGGCTTTTGTAGGCTGGCCCGTTATCGGAGATGATCCGCCGCGGAGTTCCAAACCGATAAATGACGTGCGTCTTGAAGAAACGGAGGATATTCTCCGTCTTCACTTCCCTCAGTGGTACTGCTTCTGCCCATTTGGAGAAGTAGTCAGTCGTCACCAAGATGAATCGATGTCCCTTGGACGATGCTGGTTCGATGGGGCCGATTACGTTAGTCCCCCACATTTCGAACGGTCAGCTAGCCACTGTTGGATGTAAAGGATTTGGATGCTGATGGATAAAGTCCCCATGAATCTGGCATGAGTGGCATTGCTTCGCATATTCGAGGCAGTCCTGAATTATCGTTGGCCAATAGTAGCCCATCCGTTAATTTTCAACTTCATCTTCGGGCCTGCTTGGTGAGAACCGCAGAGTCCGTCGTGAACTTCTTTAATGACTCTTTTCGCTTAGTCAGGTCCTAGACATCTCAACCACAGAGAATTAAACGACCTCTTGTATAGAGTATCATTGACGAAGGCGAAAGACAGAGCTCGTTTCATAAGCTGTCTTGAGGACGCATCTTCAGGCGTTCGACAAGATTTGAAGTAGTCTATAAAGACTTCTCTCCAATCCTCAGCCTTTTCCTGGTCTTTTATTTGCATAGCCATTTGCTCAGTTGCTCCCTTTCCTTCGGATGATTCCGGAGATATTTCTACTGGGGCAAGTACCCGGCGGATTTGTACCACGATTCTTACGTCATCGAGGTTCTCGTCGGCCAGTTCTTTAGTGAGCTTAGCTAGTGCATCTGCTTTGCTATTTTCCGTGCGCGGTATGCTTTCCAGCATGTAGGAGGGGATTTGATTCAGCAATTGCTGTACTCTCTCGCCATACTTTACCAGTTCGGGTTTGCACATTTGGTAGTTGCCATTTACTTGGTTGACGACCAGTTGAGAATCTCCGTATATGAGGAGGTTTTCGATTCCCATGTCGATGGTGATCTCGAGGCCTGCTATCAAAACTTCGTATTCGGCTTCATTGTTTATCCTCGGCTCTGTTAAGGAGAAAGCAAAGCGCATTATCCCTCCTTGTGGAGTTACGAATATGAGGCCCACCCTCGATTTGATTATAGGGATGCTTTGTTTGCGCTTCTTTGTGGAAGACGCTCCATCAAAATAAAGCTCCCATCGAGTAGCACTTCCGTCAATCGCATCAAACGCATGCTCGTCCGGTAGTTCGCAATTCAAAGGGGAATCGGCCGGTATCGGATGCTCAGCGAGGAAGTCGGCGATGGCCTGGCCTTTCATTGCCTTAAGAGGATGATAGGTTATCGAAAACTCCATCAAGAGCAGAGCCCATTTAGCGAGCCGACCTGTCAGTATGGCATTTGACATCAGATATTTGAGAGGGTCCACCTTCGAAATGAGACGGACTTCATGTGCCAACGCATAATGCCGGAGTTTCGTTATTGCAAAGATTAATGCCAGGCAGTGTTTTTCGATGGGGGAGTAGTTGCTTTCTTTCCTCAGGAGAACTCGACTTAAGTAATAGAGAGCTCTTTCTTTCCCTTGGTCATTCTCTTGTGCCTATAATGCGCCTAAAGAACCTTCAAGGGCTGTTGTATAAAGAATAAGGGGCCTTCCCTTGACTGGAGCAGCCAGCACTGGCGGGTTTTGCAGATATTGCTTGATCGTCCAGCGCACCTTGACATTTATGATCCCAGATGAACGGGGTTCCCTTCTTCATCAAGTGACTATATGGACGGCACTTGCCAGAGAGATTGGCTATAAAACGCCGGAAGTATGCGAGCTTTCCTTGGAGAGACCGCAATTGTTTGAGAGTCCTTGGCGGAGGAATTTCCATGATCGCCTTGATCTTTGATGGATCTATCTCGATACCTCGGTGTCGGACGATGAATCCCAGGAATTTTCCCGAGGAGACCCCGAATGCGCATTTAAGAGGGTTCATCTTCAAGTTGTATTGCCGAAGACGTTGAAATACGATCTTCAGGTGCTCGAGATATTCCTCGTATGATTTGCTTTTCACCATGAGGTCGTCGATATAGCATTCGACGATTTCATGTATTAGGTCATCGAAGATCTTTATCATGGCCCTTTGATAGGTGGCACCGGCGTTCTTTAAACCGAAGGGCATCACCTTGTAGCAGAATATTCCCAAAGGGGTCCGGAAAGCGGTGTGCTTCTGGTCTTCAGGATGCATCTTTATCTGATTATATCCTGATGAGCCATCCATGAAGGAGAAAACTTCATGAGTGGACGTGTTATCTATCATCAGCTCGGTGACTGGCACTGAGAAATCGTCCTTCGGGCACGCTTTATTGAGATCCCGGAAGTCCACGCATATGCGCACCGTCCCATTTTTCTTCATCACCGGGACGATGTTGGCGATCCAATCAGGGTACTGAACCTCTTGGATGAAGCCAGAGTCGATCAGCTTCTTGACCTCGGCGTTGATACTCATCTCAAGCTCGAGTCTCATTCTCCTCGGCGCTTGTTTAATTGGCTTAACGTTCGGGGATATCGCCAATTTATGCACAGCAATTTCTGGATCTAGTCCTGGCATTTCGGAATAGTTCCATGCGAAGCAATCTTTATACTGCATAAGCACGTCTTTTAATGAAGCCACCCTTTCTTCAGAAAACAGTCCACTAACGAATGTCAGTCGTGGGTCGTTCGCCGTCCCCAACTCAATTTTCTTGAGGTTATCCGCAGTGGTGTGTATTCCATCTTCCAGCTCTTTCGGCGTTGGTGGAAGTTCCGAGATCAACCCATCATCACTGTTTTCGAAGCACCAGGGGAGGTCATCCATATTCTCAAGCTCTTCTTTCGATATCATTATCATATGACAAATACGAGCTCACTTCCAAGACCGATGTGGACCTGGTTATGCTTTCGTAGTTTTTGGTTCATGCTTCTGTGGCGGCGTTACCCTCCAGCTGTCAGATAGAGCGAACTTGCCGAGCTGATACTGATCTTCGACCCAATTCTTGAAGGTGAAGCAATCTTCGAGAGGGTGTCCTATTACCCTGTGATAAGAGCAATAGTTTGGGTGTGAGACTTCGCCTTCTTGTTCGGGATGCTTGGACTCCGGAAGCGTAATCATTTGGTGTTTTATAGCGAGGTCAAGTATCTTCTTTGTCCTGTCTTGAGGAAAAGAGTATGCTCGACTCATCTTCTTCATAAGAGATAGATCCGGACCGCTTGATTCCCGCTCCCGTGACTTCTTGGTCCCGCTTTGTCGCTATGGAACGCCTTTTCCGCTCTTTGACTTGTTTCTGCCTCTACGTCGGGCCTTTTTAACAATAGGTTGACAGGGAGCGGCGTTTTCGTCTTTTACAGCCTGTTGGAGGAGGCACTGCGTCTTGGCTTTCTCATAGAGGGCCATTTCGCGATTATGGTCATCTCGAACTTTTTGACCAGCTTCTCTTATAAGCTTGCTCGTTTTCTCTTCGAATGATGGACTGGGCATTTTCACGTCGGGGACTTTTTCTGGCTCAGGGTCAACATCTTCCCATTGAGCGTCCCTCTCTTCATTGAAGTCATGTACGACGTAGCAGTCACGGAGCAGCTCTCGTTTCTTAGACCGAACATATCTAAGCCCGATTGCTTCCATTCTCCCGTTAGGCAATTTGCGCTGAGTTCCGGGAACGTTCCAGATCCTGTCATAGAACTTGGCTTTTCGAGCAGTTTGCTTAAGGGGTACACCTTGGCGCCTTAAAAGTCTCCTTAGTCCGTCCGTATAATATCTGGGTAGATGGATGGGCTGGAGTCTGTCAAGTGTAGAATCTGCACCGTGCCAGATTTCTTTTTCCACTTTAGTTTCCCCGGAGCGGTAAAATAAGATCGTCTTTTCGCCTTCTCGCATGCGAGGGACATAGAACATCTGCAGCTCTTCTACACTATAGGTATCAAGTGCGTCCAATTCTTTATGATGTTTAAGTGGAACCATAGCGACTTGCAGACTTTGCTCTTCGTCAGCGAAAGTTTGTATTGAAGGCCGAGCAGAGAATATAGCGTGGACTTCATCTTCCGAGTCACTGCCGAAGATCAACAAAGGAGCGGATGGTCCCGGCTTGTTGTATTGGGGTGGACCCGAATAAACCATTTCTTCCTCTTCCTCAGTGTCACTCCCGAAGACAGGGTGGTAGCGATAACTTTGTTCTCTGGCTTGTGACACCTCTCCGTATCTTCGAAATCTGGCAAGAAGTATTTTGCATCTTCATATTTGCGGACTTCGTTCATGGAGAATGGGTTCAACTCTCCTGTTACGGTATACTCGAGACCATCCTTAAAATATTTCATACACTGATACTGTGTAGAAGGGATGATGTTGTACTCGTGTAACCAAGGTCGGCCGAGCAAAGCATTATAGCATGTCTTGGCGTCTATGACGTGGAATTTAATATCCGTGACGAGTAGCCCAAAGCGTAAGGTCAGTATCACAGACCCGAGAGTCTATAATGATTGAGAGTCGAACCCGGAGATGGTGATCTTGTCCCGAGCGAGATGCTGGACGCTCATGCAGACTTCCTTCAATACCCATACATTGAGGAGATTGACGGAGAACCCATTGTCAACCAAGATTTTGCCTATCTTTATATCATGGCAGTACCCTGAGACATAGAGGGGCCGATTGTGTTCGCATATCCGAAGGAGGAGGTCTTCATCACCGAAAGTGACATCGGCTGTGTGCACTTCTTCCAGCTCGTCCTTCATCTTTTCTTCGGCGAGAAGCTTGGAATTGCTCTGGCTCCTGTAGCGCTTTGATCAACGAATCTCTTGCTTCTTTCGATAGTAAAAGGGCATCGAGAATACTGAGTTGCGAGGGTAACTTCCTCAAGTGTGCTAGAACGTTGTAGTCCACCTTATTTTTCTTTGGCGCGTCTTTGGCGGTTAGCTCTTCCATGACTTGGTCATCTAGGGCGATATCCTCAGAGACCTTTTCTTTTCCCTTATCTTTTTTATTTGAGGGTCCGAGATTCTTCTCGGGTAGCGTACGATTACGCAGCCGGATATTTTTGCAGGCCTTCGGCTCTTCCTCTTTTCCCGAGGTGGACTCTTTAAAGAGAGGGCTAAGCTCCATTTCCTCGTCAGAGTCACTCCCGAATGTGAGAATTTGCGCTTCCCCAGCGTTAACCATGCGACAATTGCCGGTAGTTCTTCTAAGCTCCTCGGTCGTACTTTTCCGCTCCCGACGAATTTTGCGCTTCTCCCGCTTAAAATGTTGCCGGTGAACAACATACCCCTGCCACCATCTATTGAAAGCATTGCACTCCTCAGTAGGGTGCGAAATCTTTCAATGATATAAACAATAGGAAGGGTGCATTTCTACTTTGCCGGCAGCATTTCCTTCAGAGGATGTTAGCTTCATCCCCATTGACATGGCTTTAGCAAACCTTTTCCTCATCTTGAATTTGTTTTTATCCGCAACGGATGTCTTTTGATCTGACGGGAGTGTCTCGACTCTTCCGTCTAGTCGCCGGCGCTTGGCCCTTTCAAATATGACCGTCTCGCATTCCCGATCAGCTTTACTTTTCAAAAGAGCTTCGTTGAGGAATGCATCAATTGTTTCATCTGATGGCCCCAGAAGTTCCGGTTTAGAATCTTCCCCCAGCTTCTCAGTGCAAGAAGTTTTCTCATCGTCTGTAAGCGAGTGGGAGATCATATGACAACTTGCCACGAAGCCCTCAGATTCATCCGACGAGCTTTCTCCATCATCTTCCTCCTGAAAGACGTGGCTGAGGAACTCTTGGAGCATAACGGGAGTCCGTGCCTTTTGATGATACTCCTCCAGCGTATCAATCTGTTTCTGTAAGTCCGTGCACTTGTCGCCAGGTTTCACGGGCTTTTTGGATCTTTTCTTCTTCTTCTTTAAAGATTTCGAAGGCTGGGTACAAGTGCTTGGGCCATCACCACCGATCTTTGGAGTTAGGCGTGGCTTCAGCATCCCTTCGATGATCTGGGGTTCTAGCGGGTTCTTCCACCTGATCACCGGGCATGTCTTGAGATCATTCAGCATCCTTTTGGTTTTGGCTGATAGCACAACCTCCCATGGAGCTTCTTCAACAAGGGAGCACGTTGCCCCCGGCGTATTCACCTTTTTAGGGGTATGAGGTTGCGGCGGGTTCACCTTCCATCTTTCGGATAACGCGAACTTGCCTTGTTGGTATTGGTGTTCAATCCAGTTTTTGAAGACGTAGCAATCTTCGATCGGATGACCCAATACTCGATGGTAGGGACAATAATTGGGATCATTGACGTCGTTTGGCTGCAACGGACGCCTTGAATCTGGCAGATTGATGAGCCTGTTGCGCAACGCCAGCTCGAACAGTCTTCTCGTTTTATCTTGAGGAAACGAGTAAGGACGTCTTAGCCTCTCCTCGAAGGGTACGCATGGACGCATATTGTTTTGACGGACAACCGGCTTCAAGTTGCTCGGCTGTTGTTGAGCATTGGCGACGACGATCGCTTTTCCTTTCCCCTTCTCATTTCGAGAGTCTGGCTTTGGAGGAGACGGTCTATGGCCCATCTGGTCCATTTGAGCTAGCTTGTCGATCAGGGCCTGGAACGTGGTTGGTTTAAAGAACATCATGAACTGTGAAATAGTTGCATGAGGATCTAAGGTGCCCACGAACATGCCCACCGCTGGCGCTTCTTCGATGCGCTGTTCGCCCTTCGACCACAAGTTCCGCCACCGGATTGCATATTGAACCCAAGTTTCGCCCGGCTTTACTCTTGCATTAATCAGTGCTGTTATCGGAGTACGCTCGCTGGCGCTTGCAAAACGCTGGGTAAACAATAACTCCATTTTAGCGAAAGTTTTAACAGAGTCGTTCAGAAGCTCGGAATACCATTCAAACGCCGTCTCCAACGAGCTGCCGACGAACTGGCGAAGCAGGAGCTTATCGTCGCCGTCGGTGTTACCGCAAAGAGCCCTGAACTGGGCAACATGTTGATGGGGATTGCCTGTCCCCTTATAGACATGGAACTTTGGGATTGTGTAGCCCGGCGGGTACTTGATCTGATCATACCAGCTCGGATATGGTCGTCCCGTTTTAACGACTTGACCGGCTACCTCAGTTTCCTGGTGGACTCATATCTGCTGGGCTATATATTCATCCAGGGCAGCTTTGGAAATTGTCTCCTCCTTGGCTGTTGAAAGAGCTGGTGGAGGATTCGACGTTTCTCCTCTGTCATGTTCAAGGATGATCGGAGGATCTTCAGCAGAAGGATCCTGCTGGATCATCATACCCACCATGTCCTGGAACAGAAGGGCCATTCGTTTTATATTGGTTGCTTGTTCTGCAGCATCTTTGTCCTTCTTTTCCAGTATTCTTCGAAGGAATTCGGCGTCGGTTTCTTGCTCCTGGCGCTGATCCGAGGATGCTTCTGGGCTTTCTTTTGGCCCAGTGAGTGCGGCCATCGCAGTCATCATTTCTTGGAGATTCTGCTGCTGCTCCTGAGCTTTAGTCACCGATCGCGTAAGCGGTCTATGACCTGTGGATATACGGCTGTCCTCTTTCCCGGACGCCATGTAGACGGTGTGTACCATAATTCCCCCAGACTTAGGGCGTTTGGGCTCATGTCACGACCCAAGTTTGGATGTGACCGACACTTATATTGTATCATATCTAAAGATGTGCACACAGTCCAAGTAAGCCGAAAACCAAGATCAAAATCCTTTTTGCGGAATTCTTTATATAAAAAATTTAGTTTTATTAAAAATCACAGTGTATGAAGTTAAGTATTTAACAAGTATTAAGTGTTAAGTTTGGTTGTATCCCTAGTTGGGATTAGCAATATCAACAGCGGAAAATAAAATCTCAGTATATAGGACGACAACACGAATCTCAGACATAAAGAAAAGAAACCACAATTTATAGAACTAACGATCTCAACTGTCAATAATATACATATCAACTCTCACTCTAAGCCATAAGCAGGCCTGATGGAGATTTCTAGATACAAAATACAATACCAAAATAGAAGGTTACTACATATATAACCTACCTATCAAAATATAGAATAAAGCTGCAAACGTAGATCCGCACCGCAGCTAACCGTCCACTCTACCCCTGCAAGGAACTGTGGCACAACGGGGGTGAGTTGCCAACTCAGTGAATATAACTAACATATAATAGTTAATAACGTAAATATGACGATCATACTACTGAAATGTGAACAAGTATAATATATGATTATATGTGAAAATCAAGAATATATAATATGAATCTTATAGTCCAAACTGAAATCTCATCATTTTATTCCCAATAAAATTCATTTTCCCGTGTCCATCATCGACACAAAACTTCCATTTCTCATAGACATCATTTCTCGAATGATCCTGACATCAACAAAGTCCACTATGTATCCGACTGTATTCCCCACCGACTCAGTCTGGATAAAACTGTAAATCCGTAACCGTATATCCACCGACTCGGGTCGGAATAATACTATAAATCTGTAACCGTATATCCACCGACTCGGTTCGGAATAAAACCAAATCATAAAAACATCTCAGGGTGTACATGTCTCATCAATCAGGAAAACCACTGGATTTATATAATAGTGTTCAAAACTCAAAACCATAAATCCTCAATACTGCCATTACCTTTTACATCAACATAGAATACTCAGATATTAAACATGATATTAATGATGCAATTTACTACTATTATTGGGGGGTAAGATACGATATGAATTATTTTAACAATAATTTTGCTAAGTGAAAAAGTGACATGGTAATATCGATGAGGTGTGTGTAACATATAGATGTGCACGTGGCATGACTCGTCGATACTTGTGTAGTGCTCTAGCAACTAAACAAGTATATATGAATGATGAATACAAATGGTCAATTTGGCATAACAGAATAATGCATTAATTAAAACTACGGGCGTATCACGCCATCTTTACATAATTCCCCAGTAGATGTTTAGTCTACTCACCGGAAAACGTGAATCTATTCAGGAATTGCCAATCCCTTCCCTTTCCTCGCTGCCTCCATAAATCCCGTATTCGAATCTAATATCACAATTTTAATTATATAAGTAAACGGCTACTCCGACATGACGGAAAAGAAAAACACCCGTTCCCACGTACTAGTTATATTGTATACAACTATATCGAGTTAATAACAACTTAACCTTACTGGATTTTAACCCAAACCTGCATCGCTATAGAATTTAAATCGTGATGCGTTTTAATCGTGTCGTATTTGGTGTTTTAAATAACCCTTCCGATATTAACTTCCAGATTCTATCTGCAGTGAAATTAATTTATTTAAACAATATCAACATGGCCAAAATTATACACTGGAACTTACCCAACAAGACAAACCCACCTAGCTCCCTATATAACCGGTGATGCCGGAATTTCCCTATTGGCCGCCAGCCAAAAACCGGCCCCCTGGGTTCGTGGTCCTATGGTTTTCTCTAGGTGTTTCATACATCATTTTAACACTGTTTTGTTTAGTTAATTATCTTCTAAATAAAAGCAGATTTCAACAGAGCTTAATGTTAACCAAAATACGATATTATGTGACTTGGTTCAATTCAACTTAACTAATCTACAGAATTTAAATTAACTACTGTTTTTAAGAATTTTACCCTCCAATTAGCTGTTGGAAAAACCCTCCAAGATGCTAAGCCCCTCTTAGCTTGATGGTGATGAAAAACCAAGAATATAGCTCCCTTCTTCTTCTTCTTCCTTTTTTTTTTTAAGTTTTGAGTTTTAATCTGAGCTATTGAACTGAATATGTGCTATATATATGAGAGAAGGAAGGGATAAGGTGAAGGAGGAGGTGTTAAGGGTAAAAGGGTGCTCATTTCATGCAAGGAGGAGGTGTGAGATGAGTGTGCATGCAAGCATGAGGTGTGCTTGCCTTATCTTTAAATTTTGTTTTAATTTGGAATTGAATTCTGAACTAAATTGATTTCTATTCCACTTTCATTTATATCCTCAACAATTTCCTATTTGCACAAAAACTTAAACTTTACTTATAAACCCTTCACAACCTAGCTTATTATAAAACACACATTTCACTAAAATGAAGCTAAATTTGTCATTAAAACCCTTTTAACTTAATTATGTTGCATACTAAAATTTAAATTTAAATTGTTTTACATACAACTTAAGAAAATTGACTTATTTGTTTTTAATAACTTTGTGATTTAACATATTATTCTTAATTTAATTAATTTTATTTATTTCTAAATTTTTAAAATGCTACAATATTCCCCCCTTAAGAAAATTCGGTCCCCGAATTTAAAATAATTAACTAAACATACCTTCGAAAAGATGTGGAAATTTCTTCCGCATCGCATCCTTTGTCTCCCAAGTAATCTCCTCGCGATTATTTCCTTGCCAAAGAACCTTTACAGACGGAAGTACCCTCGATCGTAGTTTCTTTGCCTGCCTGTCAAGAATAGCGACGGGCTGCACTGTGTAGGATAAATCCGGCTCAAGCTGTAAGGTCTGATGTTGGATCGCGTGAGATGGATCGTGAAGATACCTGTGAAGCATCGAAACGTGGAACACCGGATACACGTCGGGAAAACTCGGTGGAAGTGCTAAGCGATAAGCTACGGCATCCACTCTCTCCAGAATCTCGTAAGGTCCGACTTATCTAGGGCTGAGCTTCCCCTTCTTCCCGAAACGCATCACACCTTTCATTGGAGATACCCGAAGGAACACATGATCTCCCACTCCAAACTCGAGTTTACGACGTCTTCGATCTGCATACGATTTCTGTCTGCATTGGGCCGCCTTCATTCTATCCCGTATCAACTGAATTTTCTCTGTAGTCTCCTATACTATCTGCGGTCCCAAAATGCAACTCTCGCTCAGTTCCGTCCAGCAAACGGGCGATTGACATTTCCTCCCATGCAAAGCTTCAAAGGGTGCCATCTGGATCGTCTCCTGAAAACTGTTGTTATACGAGAATTCTACCAAAGGTAGGTGACGATCCCAACTACCACCGAAATCAAGGCTACAAGCCCGAAGCATATCCTCTAGTATCTGAATGGTTCGCTCCGACTGACCATCTGTCTGTGGGTGGAAAGCTGTACTAAAACTCAACCGTGTACCCAAAACTTCTTGGAGTTTCTGCCATAGCCTGCTAGTAAACTGGGTACCCCTATCTGAAACTATGCACGTCAGAACTCCATGCAGACGTACAATCTCATCGATATAAATCTGAGCATACTGTGCAAAACCATATGTCGTCTTCACTGGATGAAAATGAGCTGCCTTTGTCAACCTATCAACAATCACCCAAATGGAATCATGCCCTCTGCTATTCCTGGGTAGACCCACCACAAAATCCATGGAAATCTGTTCCCATTTCCACTCTGGAATGGGTAAGGGCTGCAACTCTTCGGCTGGCCTCTGGTGTTCCGCTTTGACTTGCCGACAAGTCAAACATCTCGAAACATATTCTACAATATCCCTCTTCATTCCTTCCCACCAGTAAACATCTTTCAAATCATGATACATCTTGGTGGAACCAGGATGAATACTGTATGCTGATCTATGGGCCTCCTCTAAAATTTCACGCCTCAATCCGTCAGAATCTGGCATACAGAGACGAGTCCTAAAACGTAATACTCCATGATCATCAATCACAAACTCCGTCTCCCTGCCCTGCCTAACCTGATCCACAATCTCCACTATACAAGTATCTTCGGGCTGTGCCTCTCGAATGCGATCCAATAACTGAGGTCTGGTGCGAACATGTGCTAGCTGGCCTCCTGCCAATGTGAACTCAAACTGTATACGACTATCACATAAGATTTGCAAGTCTGTAGAAGACTGTCTCTGCAAAATGCTCAAATGAGATAAGCTACCTCCAGGTCTCCGACTCAAGGCATCTGCTACAACATTCGCTTTGCCTGGATGGTACAAGATCTCACAATCGTAATCTTTCACCAGTTCCATCCATCTACGCTGCCTTAGGTTCAGATCTCTCTGCGGAAAAATATACTTTAAGCTCTTATGATCTGTGAAGATTTGACACGACTCTCCATATAAGTAGTGTCTCCAAATCTTCAATGCGAATACCACAACAGCCATCTCTAAATCATGAGTGGGGTAGTTTTGTTGGTGCCTCTTCAACTGTCGAGAAGCATAAGCTACAACCCTGCCGTGTTGCATTAACACACAGCCTAAACCCACTCTAGAAGCATTACAATACACAACAAAACCTCCTGACCCAGAAGGTAAAGATAATACAGGTGTAGTCGTCAAGCGTGTCTTCAACTGCTGGAAACTCTGCTCACACGCATTTGTCCACTGAAATGGAATCTCCTTCCTAGTCAATCTGGTCAAGGGTGTAGCTATCCGAAAAATCCTGCACGAAGCGTCGGTAATAACCTGCCAGACCTAAGAAACTCCAAACCTCCGTAACTGACACAGGTCTGGGCCAGTGCTGTACCGCTTCAATCTTCTTTGGGTCTACACATATACCCTCTCTTGTAACTATGTGACCCAAGAACTCCACACTATCGAGCCAAAAAGCACACTTAGAGAATTTTGCAAACAGCTGATGCTCCTTAAAGGTCTGCAACGTAAAACGCAAATGCTGCTCGTGCTCCGTCCGACTCCGAGAATAAACAAGAATGTCATCTATGAACACTATAATAAACCGATCAATGAAGGGTCTAAAGATAAGGTTCAATATATCCATAAAAGCTGCTGGAGCGTTGGTGAGTCCGAACGACATCACCAGAAATTCATAGTGCCCATATCTCGTACGAAACGCCGTCTTCGGAATATCGCCCTTCCGAACCCTCAACTGGTGATACCTCGAACTCAAATCAATCTTTAAGAAATAACTAGCTCCCTGCAACTGATCGAATAAGTCATTTATGCGTGGTAGTGGATACCTGTTTCGCACAGTTACGCGATTCAGTTGTTGGTAGTCGATACACAGTCTCATACTACCGTCCTTCTTCTTTACAAATAAGACAGGAGCTCCCCACGGTGATACACTGGGACGAACAAGCCCTCTATTTAACAACTCTTGCAACTGGCTTTTGAGTTCCTTCAATTCCGTTGATGCCATTCGATAGGGTGGTATAGAAATAAGCCCCGCACCCGGAATCAAGTCGATACAAAATTCAATGTCACGATCGGGTGGCAATCCTGGTAACTCAGCAGGAAATACCTCAGGAAATTCTCGTGTGATCGAAACCTGGTCCAATGGAATCTCAGTGACCCCTAAGTCCTGAACGAATGCCAAGAATCCATGACAACCCTTCTTCAAGAGTCGCCCTGCACAAAGAGCAGAAATCATGTTGGCAGGAGTTAATTTACAATCCCCCTGCACAACAAACACTGGTTCACCTGGAAAAAAATCTAACCGCCTTTCCACGACAATCTACATAAGCATGACAGGCGGCCAACCAATCCATACCAAGGAGTATATCAAAATCTAACATATCCAGGAGAATCAGATCAACTAGCGAATCTCTATCACCAATACGCACGGAACACGATCTGAATACGTGCCGAGCTATAAAGGAATCTCCCACCGGGGTAATCACCACTAATGGTAATTCTAACAACGACAACTCTTTTCCCAACGAAAGTGCAAATCGTGAAGATACATAAGAATGTGTAGAATCGGGATCAAATAAAATATGTGCCTCTAACGAGCATACTGTAAGAGTACCTGTCACGACTGCATTTGATGTCTGGGTATCCTGTGGAGTCAGCGCAAATACCCGTGCCTGGCCCCTGCCCGCATCCTGTCGTCCTCTACCTCTATCTCCTCGACCTCTCTGAGAACTTCCCGCAAAGCCTCGACCTCGTGGTGCAATTTCCTGGCGTGTAGCGCCAACTGGGGGAGGAAGTAAAGCCATCAGCGTAGAAGGTGGAAGGGGTAAAGCAGCCCGAGGAGTAACAGTCCCACTGTCACGTGTACATCCTCTAGCCGTATGCCCTGGACGCCTGCAATTATAACATATAAGTGGGGTCCCCTGATCATCAGGATATGAACTGAACATCTGGCCCTGAGTCCAACCTTGCCCGAAACTGCAGCCTGGAGTATATCTTCCTCTACCTCCACCAAACTGTCTAGCCAGTGGCCCGGTCGACCTACTCCTCTTTGGCTCCAGAACAACTACTGTCTCTCTCAACCGCTCCTCTACTCGTATTGCTGCATCCATGGCCTGTGCATACGTATCAAAATGCTGGGAGCCGATCGCCAGATATAACTGCGTGTCCAGACTCCTTAGGAACCTTTTCACCCTAAGCTCCTCCGTAGGTACTAAGTATGGGGCATAACGCGACAGCTGGGTGAATCGTAAGTCATAATCTTCCATCGACATACTTGCCAATTTCCGCATAGCTTCAAAACTGCTAGCTCTAGCGTCCCTCACACTCTGGGGAAGAAATCTGGCAAGAAAGACCGTGGAAAACTCGGTCCATGACATCGGAGGAAGACTCGTGGCTCGCCCTCTCTCCATCGACTCACACCACTTGCAAGTCCCTCCAAACGAAAGCTAGTCAGCTCAACTGATCTCGCATCAGAACATCGCAATGATCTGCCAATTCTCACCATCCTATCAAGAAAAGACTGAGGATCTTCCGCCACATCGGTCCCTGTAAATACCGGAGGTCTCAATCTCATAAACTCCGCAAGTGATACCTCCATCACTCTCGTATCTACAAGTGCTACCGTCTGCGTAGGCTGTACATCGGACTCTGCTACGGTCGGTGCTGGATCCTGTCTCAGTACTCGAGTAGCCTCAGCTAACTGTCCTACCACTCGCTGTAATCCTAACATGCCCTCCTCAATCCTAGTCATGCGATCTGGAGGAGGAGGATCAACATGCTCATGCACCGCCGGAACGTCCGGTGTACCAGTCGTCGTCACAGGAGGACTCGTCCTAGCTGCATCTCTGGCTGCGGCTCGTCTAGCACGCGTAGCTATAGCAACTGGAATAAGAAACGAGAGTTGATAAGGCTTACGAATAGGAACAATCAATAGCAGAGAATCAACAGAAGAATAGATCAAGATACACATCCTAAGGTTAGTTAGGCTGAATATGATAACGTAAATATGCCGCGGAACATACGTACGGTACTGCATTCATCCTAATTCACCTACTCCATCAAACCAAATGTCATCCTAACTCACGGACTCATGTCAACCTATTTTAATTCCCTACTCAATTCCGTAAGGTTATTCCTAAGCTCTGATACCAACTTTGTCACGACCCAAGTTTAGATGTGACCGGCACTTAGATTGTATCATATCTAAAGATGTGCACACAGTCCAAGTAAGCCGAAAACCAAGATCAAAATCCTTTTTGCGGAATTCTTTATATAAAAAATTTAGTTTTATTAAAAATCACAGTGTATGAAGTTAAGTATTTAACAAGTATAAAGTGTTAAGTTTGGCTGTATCCCTAGTTGGGATCAGCAATATCAACAGCGAAAAATAAAATCTCAGTATATAGGACGTCAACACGAATCTCAGACATAAAGAAAAGAAACCACAATTTATAGAACTAATGATCTCAACTGTCAATAATATACATATCAACTCTCACTCTAAGCCATATACAGGTCTGATGGAGATTTCTAGATACAAAATACAATACCAAAATAGAAAGTTACTACATATGTAACCTACCTATCAAAAGATGGAATAAAGCTGCAAACGTAGATCCGCACTGCAACTAACCGTCCACTCTACGCCTGCAAGGAACTGTGGCACAGCGGGGGTGAGTTGCCAACTCAGTGAATATAACTAACATATAACGGTTAATAACGTAAATATGACGATCATACTACTGAAATGTGAACAAGTATAATGTATGATTATATGTGAAAATCAAGAATATATAATATGAATCTTATAGTCCAAACTGAAATCTCATCATTTTATTCCCAATAAAATTCATTTCCCCGTGTCCATCATCGACACAAAACTTCCATTTCTCACAGACATCATTCCTCGAATGATCCTCACATCAACAAAGTCCACTATGTATCCGACTTTATTCCCCACCGACTCAGTCTGGATAAAACTGTAAATCCGTAACCGTATATCCACCGACTCGGTTCGGAATAATACTATAAATCCGTAACCGTATATCCACCGACTCGGTTCGGAAAAAAACCAAATCATAAAAACATCTCAGGGTGTACATGTCTCATCAATCATGAAAATTACTGGATTTATGTAATAGTGTTCAAAACTCAAAACCATAATTCCTCAATACTGCCATTACCTTTTACATCAACATAGAATACTCAGATATTAAACATGATATTAATGATGCAATTTACTACTATTATTGGGGGGTAAGATACGATATGAATTATTTTGACAATAATTTTGCTAAGTGAAAAAGTGACATGGTTATATCGACGAGGTGTGTGTAACATATAGATGTGCACGTGGCATGACTCGTCGATACTTGTGTAGTGTTCTAGAAACTAAACAAGTATATATGAATGATGAATACAAATGGTCAATTTGGTATAACAGAATAATGCATTAATTAAAACTACGGGTGTATCACGTCATCCTTACACAATTCCCCGGTAGATGTTTAGTCTACTCACCAAAAAACGTGAATTTATTCAGGAATTGCCAATCCCTTCCCTTTCCTCGCTGCCTCCGTAAATCCCGTATTCGAATCTAATATCACAATTTTAATTATATAAGTAAACGGCTACTCCGACATGACGGAAAAGAAAAACACCCGTTCCCACGTACTAGTTATATTGTATACAACTATATCGAGTTAATAACCACTTAACCTTACTGGATTTTAACCGTAACCTGCATTGCTACAGAATTTAAATCGCGATGCGTTTTAATCGTATCGTATTTGGTGTTTTAGATAACCCTTCCGATATTAACTTCCAGATTCTATCTGCAGTGAAATTAATTTATTTAAACAATATTAACATGGCCAAAATTATACAATGGAACTTACCCAACAAGACAAACCCTCCTAGCTCCCTATATAACCGGCAACGCCGGAATTTCCCTATTGGCCGCCGGCCAAAAACCGGCCCCCTGGGTTCGTGGTCCTATGGTTTTCTCTAGGTGTTTCATACATCATTTTAACACTGTTTTGTTAAGTGAATTATCTTCTAAATAAAAGCAGATTTCAACAGAGCTTAATGTTAACCAAAATACCATATTATATGACTTGGTTCAATTCAACTTAACTAATCTACATAATTTAAATTACCTACTGTGTTTAAGAATTTTACCCTCCAATTAGCTGTTGGAAAAACCCTCCAAGATGCTAAGCCCCTTCTAGCTTGATGGTGATGAAAAACCAAGAATATAGCTTCCATCTTCTTCTTCTTCCTTTTTTTTTTAAGTTTTGAGTTTTAATCTGAGCTATTGAACTGAATATGTGCTATATATATGAGAGAAGGAAGGGATAAGGTGAAGGAGGAGGTGTCAAGGGTAAAAGGGTGCTCATTTCATGCAAGGAGGAGGTGTGAGATGAGTGTGTGCATGTAAGCATGAGGTGTGCTTACCTTATCTTTAAATTTTGTTTTAATTTGGAATTGAATTCTGAACAAAATTGATTTCTATTCCACTTTCATTTATATCCTCAACAATTTTCTTTTTGCACAAAAACTTAAACTTTACTTATAAACCCTTCACAACCTAGCTTATTATAAAACACACATTTCACTAAAATGAAGCTAAATTTGTCATTAAAACCCTTATAACTTAATTATGTTGCATACTAAAATTTAAATTTAAATTGTTTTACATACAACTTAAGAAAATTGACTTATTTGTTTTTAATAACTTTGTGATTTAACAAATTATTCTTAATTTAATTAATTTTATTTATTTCTAAATTTTTAAAATGCTACAGGTTACTACCTTTGACATTTGCCGCAGGCGTGGGGACTTTCTCCGGCCTTCTTCTCTTGTGGGCCGTCGAAGTTGAGGGGGCCGTTGCTGTGGGCATCCAGGTGGCCATTGTCTTTCGTTGCTTGACAGGGGGGTTTACTTCCCGTCGGCCCTTCGACTTCTCATGCTGGTGAGAGAAATTCGGATCAATCACCGATTCTCGGACTCGTCGCCAAGTCTTGTAGATCCTGGAAGACAGCCGTTGAGGATACTGCTCCGGCTCTTCTGGTTTTGCTTCCACGACGGTATCTACCGGTGGAGGAGATCTTTTAAGCACCGCAGTTGGCGAATTTCTGCGTACCCTATTCAGTAGTTCAAAGCTATTCCCAGTTGGAACAGCAGCATTAACTTCCACCGTTGGAGCTAGTGGAGTTAGCCCAGAGGGGGAGTTGCCCCCAGTCTTCCTTATCCGGCGCCAGTGGCGACGTCAGGCGTGACGAGTTGTTGGGATTGGTTCAGCGATGGTTTTGTCTTGCTCCTCGTTTAGGTAGGGGGCTGTTGCCGGTGTCAGCCTCTTGAAGACCGACGTCCGTTGAGAAGTCGTGTCCAACCGGTCAAACACAGATTTCTGAGCGGGAGCGGGACCGGGAGCAGTCAGCCTTGCGAAGACCGACCCTCTGGGAGGAGAAGCCGCCTTGACGATTTCATGAGCAGCTATCTTCTTTGGGATGGCCACTTCAGGTATTATGGGCTTCTTGGTAGGCCCTTTGGAGCCCGAGTTCAGCCTGGTGAAGACTGAGGAATTGGACGACCCGCTGAGAGGGGCCGTGGGAGTAGTAAGTTGATCGAAGACCGACTTCTTTGAAGCTTCTGGTATGGGCACTGGGATAGTGAAGCTTGCTGGCGGGAGCATGGTTTCGAAAAATAGTCCAGTCGTAGCCTGGGTGATTTGTTCCACCGTCATCGTGAATAGTGATGTTGCCTGAGGCCCATAGGCTACACCTCCAGGTGAGGCGGAGCGTCGGTTGCATTTGCATTTGGAGCAGTTCGACCAGTTGGACGCCATTGCTGTTTGATTTCTGCGCCAAGCAAGAGACCAAATCTTAGTAACTTGAAACCCGAGGGCAACCATTAACAAACCGCGATTCGTTCGTGAATACGACGTGCGAAGTGTGGAGTGGAAAGAGGAAAAGGTCCCACCGGGCGTGCCAGAATCTGTTCCCCTCTGAATGACGACGCGACGACTGAGAGATGTCTTGCCTGATATTCGGGGAAGATGCTATTTGGTTTTATCCGTCCACCTCTCCGAAGATGCCAAGTTGATTTATAGCACTGTGTATCGGAGGTTTAGACGGATGCAGCCGATATAGCAGACTTCGTCAGATTCCCCTTCGTCTGAGGGTTTTTGATTGTGGGGACGCTCTTCCCTGCAGGCGCAAGCCCCTGCAGTTAATTACGCTACCGCATCACGGTAACAACTTTCTCCTTCTCCAGCATTTCACTTCGTGTCGTGGGTGTTTGTTTTGTTTGTGGTTGCCCATGGATTGTATACGGAGACTAATTTATGTCGTCGCCCGTAGGACGTGGATTAGTCCAAATCCTTATTTTCTTAGATTTAGGTTTGGGGTTTTGGTTTAAGGATACGTTAGCCATATTTGAGGCTAAGATCAACTTAAACGTTTGTTAAGCGTTAGTCCAATTTAGGAGTAAGATCAACTTAACGGGATCGTTTAGATCCGACAAAAGAGCATTTGGGGGCTCTATTGTTCCAGTTTAGGGACATAGTGGTCCATTGAATGTGTAGCCGTCGGGACCCGTCACCTCTCTGACGACGTTGAAGGATTACAATGACAAATATCAGAGGAGTTCAGAGATGTACCCTTGAACCAAAGTTGGTTGGGAGATCTATAGTCCAGTTTGGGACTAGAGTCTGTTTGAAGATTTTAGTTTAAGGACACGTTAGCCATATTTGAGGCTAAGATCAACTTAAATGTTTGTTAAGGATACGTTAGTCTAATTTGAGACTAAGATCGACTTAACAGGATCATTTAGATCCGACAAAAGAGCATTCAGGCTCTATTGTTCTAGTTTAGGGATATAGTGGTCCATTGCCAATTTAGGGACATGGTGGTCCATCATTCCCATTTTGGGGACGAATATTAGTTTAAGGATGCATTAGTCCATGAGTTTAAGGACCCCACAGTCCATATTACCAGTTTAGAGACATGGTGGTCCATTACCAGTTTAAGGACGCATTAGTCCATGAGTTTAAGGACCCCCACAGTCCATATTATAAGTTTAGGGACATGGTGGTCAAACATTCCCATTTTGGGGATGCATATTGGTTTAAGGATGCATTAGTCCATGAGTTTAAGGACCCCACAGTCCGTATAAATATGTGGTTGTCGGGACCCATCACCTCTCTGACGACGTTGAAGAATTACAACGACAAATATCAGAGGAGTTCAGAGATGTACCATCAAACCAGATGTAAATTGATTTGAAAGAGCAGTTGTGCTCGGTTTCAATTTAATTTGAGGACTTACGGTCAGAATTGGGCTAAGTCCAGTTGAGAATGTTTAAAATTTTGTTCACATTTGGCCTGTTAGGCCTTTAATTAGGCTCTGCCTTTTTTTTAAAATAATGCACAACATTGGGCTTTTTAATTAAATGCATAGCATTTATTTTAGCCTGTTAGGACTTTTTAATTAGGCTCTGTCCCTTTTCTTTAATAATGCAGAGCATTTAATGGTCTGACAGCGCGCCACGTGGCCTGTCAGGCGCTATGCGCCGATTGAGGAGCGCAAGGCGCAAATTCATGTGGAGATGACACGTGTCACGCGCTGGCGAGCGCAAGTCTGTTAGCGCAGTGTGCTGCACTATTGCGCTGTGCAAGTGCGCTGCTGACACGTGTCACGCTCTGCTGAGCTCAAGTCTGTTAGCGCAGTGCGCTGTGCCAGTGCGCTGCGCTAGTGCGCTGCTGACACGTGGCGCGCTCTGGTGACTTGCGCCAAGACAAGAGCGCAACAGTTCAAATTAGGAGTGCAGGGCACTGTACAGTAGCGCAGAGCGCATCTTGACCTATTTTAGATCAAAGAAAACAAGTTCTCAAGAATCAATGGTTCATCAAAAGGCAATGCCTTTATACAGAAGTAAATAACTTCTTCTTTATTATTATTATTATTATTTTTTACTGGAGATCTTGATCTTGTTCTTAGATCTTTGATCTTTTTTAGAAGAAATTCTTCTTTCTTTTCCAAAGGTTTACCTTTTTTTTCTCTCTGAGTTTCTTCTCAAAGTTTTTTTTAAGAGCTCTGTATCTCTCTATCTTGATGTCCATGTCTTAGACTTGGAGTCTAGGGGCCTTTATATAGTGCCAATTGATTTGTTAAATCAGTTAAAGAGATCTTTCTCTGAGTGATTTAGGGATTTTTCCCCACCGTTGGATCTTTGATTCTAGGGCTTCTGTTTTACAGAAAGTAATCTTCTTGTTTTTAATAAAATTGGAAAGATCTTTCTGGAATTTTAATTCTTTTTTAGTGCTGGCTTGCGCCCTGCGCTGACACGTGTCGCGCGGAACAGAGCGTGAGCGCAACTGCGCGAGCGCAACTGTGCTGACACGTGTCGCGCGGCGCAGCAGCGCAGAGCGCAAGTCAGCTGAAGCGCTGCTTCCTTTATTAAAATTTGAATTTTAAATAGAGCCTTGCTCTGATTGGGCGCGCTGCCTTGGGCGCTGCGCTCCTTGCGCTGGCATGTCTGATTTTGACACGTGGCGCTCTGCGCGCAGCACAAGAGATCTGAAGGATTGCTTCACCTTTTGAAATTGAAATTCAAACAGAGCTTTGCTCTGATTGGGGGAAACAAGTACAAGATAAATCATATAAAAGAATAAAAAAATGAATAAAGGCATGTTATTCATAAATTATAAAATTTCGATCGATACAAAGATGGCTACTGAGAAGGAAGCGTTTTTAGCAAATCAGCAAGCCGCTCTCTCACTTCTCTCAATTCCTTTGCACGATCAGCCGCCGCGGCCAACTCCGCTTCAATTTGAGCTCGCTGCTGCAAACAGGATGAAAGCTTCTCGTCGATTTCCTGCTGAGCGGCTTCCTGACTCTGCGTAACCTGCTCGGTGAAGTCAAGCTTTTTCCTCAGCACCAGCCCGTCAGAAATACATCGTCGGAGGTTTTCAAAAATATCCTTCAGCTGTGCAGCATTCGCTTCGACCTGGGCACGCAATTGGGCAGACTCAGTGGAAGTCGCCTCACGTTCCTTTTGCTTTAGGGTCACCTCTTGTTCAAAATGGTGAAGGAAAGGAGCACTCTGCTCAACCCATGCAGCTCGCTGGGAGTTCAGAGCTGATACTTCCGGAGCGGGACGCTTGAGCTCAATATCATGCAGGCAGACCTCGATCTTCCTGCAGTAATTGACCCAAGACTCGACGATTCCTTCATCATGAAAGTTTACGAGCGTCGCCGGCATGGGATTAACCTCAGCAGCAAAGTCTACAGCAGATGCGAGGCCTCGGCATCAAGATCCTCGATGAACTCACTCAACATTCGCAGGCTCATCGCAGAGCCCTTAGAAGATGGATGTCTAGAAAAGGGCCCTGCCGGCATTAAGATGCGAGACTCAAAGGGAGCTGGAGATGGTGCGATTGCTGTAAAACAAGTTATGGTCAAATGTCGGCTCAGGAGATAAAGAAGAGGCACGAGTGATGGAGTCTACTATACTGGCTGCGGCAGATGGCAAAGTTGGGAGTACCGGAGGCGAGGCTATTCTCTCGTCCCCTCCATCGATCCGTGGCACTGCGATCAATACATGGAAGGATTAGTAACATCATGACTATTCGTAAAAGAAAGAAAGAAACAATAGCTGAAGGATATACTAACCAACACCAGCGGGCGGAGTGACTTCCGACTGGAAGGAGAAATACGGGTTCAGCACCTGATACAGATGATCAAAGAGGACTCCTGCAGAGTAGCGACAATACATGTTCAGTACAAGGAAGTCGGTGTTCATAGTTCAACTAAGTAAATCGTGAATCTATACTTTCTAGCATTTGAGAAGACACAAGAGAAGGCATGGGAACAACAACCGTCATGGCGGCGACCGGAGGTGCTTCAGATAGCACGATCTCATCATTCGCTGCACCTACAAACAAAACATTGTCAGAATAAGCTAAGAGAGGTTGTGAAATAAAAAAAGAACAGTGATTCAGGACTTACCTGACGGGTCGCCAACCAAAACCGCAACGGAAGCATCACCGGGCGTTGCAGCTTCTTTGCTCTATTTTAGAGGAGTAGTCTCTGCACCCATGGCTTCATCCCCTGATTCGACGAGGACCGTCGTGATACTCATGATGCCCGCCGATAGCAAGGGACCACAAGGGGAAAGAGTGGCGGTCTGGCCAGTCCCAGACTCCCGAAAGGGAGTAGCCACTTCGGGCTCTCTGGTCTCCGTCATCTCGCCTGCCATCTCATTGCCAGGACTTGGCCCTGCGAAATATGATGTATGAGAATTTGCAGATCGACTTCTAATAAAAAAACCATGCATTACGTTACCTTGCGAAAGATTCTTGTCCGCCTCCCGAACAGCGCGCGCAACCTGTCTGTAGGTGGTAGACAGGACAGCTGGAGCACCCTCTAAGGGGATAGTGACAGAGGGAGTGGTGCTTGAGCCTGCACCTATAGCCAGAGCGGCGTCATGCTCCTTTGCTGCGCGCTTCCTGTGTTTATTTTTGGTCTGAGCAGTGAGAAGCGATCTCCTCAAGACCTCTGTCAATGGGACGTCATCGTCCGAACCAAGAGCTGCTTCTGGAGCCATTATGGTGTCCGTCATAGGCTACTTAAGTGAAGCCTCCTATGGTACCGTCGAGGGAGCTGGGGCTACAATAGCCGGCTTTGGCAACGCCGCTACACCACCGCTCGGGATTGGTACCGCACTCGGAATAACCTGAGTCGAGGTAGTCCCTACAATCAGATGAAAAAGAAGGGTCAGACTGCCCATGAAGAAAAAGGGAATGAAGGCACAATGAGCCGAAATATACCGAGGCCCAAGGAAGCGTGAAGCCTCTCTTCCTCTTCAAAAGTCTTGAGGGAAGCTGTGAGAGCCTCTTCGGCGGAGATATCTGTTGATGAAGAAAGCGTCAGTCAAAGTATAATAATTAAAATAGCCGCGGAAAGATATGACCAAAGTATACCTGATTGTGCGATGGTGATTAGTGCTGCTTCATCGCGAGCTAGTTGCTCTGAAACCGCGATAGCAGCCTCTAGATCGGTATCATCCAGCGCCATAAATAAACCCTCGTTGGTCCCGTACTCACTTAGGCCCTCACTGTAAGGGGCATGAGGTTCCTGACCGAATGCAATGTCCGCAGAAAACATCGACTTCTTCTTCTTCTGTGAGCGGTCGCCAGCAGCCGGCAACAAGAGCTTGCGCTTGGCGGGCACCTTCGGACGGCGAGTCCCGATCTTCGCACCCACGCCAGACTCGGGAGACGCCATAGCTACCGCTTCTATAGGTACGCGGGGTAGGGGCATATCAGGTATAATGCACGGGACCACCGCCGCAGCAGCTTCTCTCAAAGGAGGACGGACGATGGTCCGTCGCTTTAAGGGAATGACTGGATTACCAGCGAGGGCGGTGCCCTTGCAATCAAGCAATAATCGCTTTTCTTTCCTAATAACGGCACCCATCGAATGCTGATACCATGCCACATATGCGTTCAAGATTCACGGAACGCAACTCGGCTCACTAATAAAGAAATTGGAGCCGGTGTTCAACCGCATAAAATGGTGCAATGCGTTGTGAATACCTTCTTCTGTGGAAACTGGCTCAGCTAGGAAGGCCTCGAGTGGAACGCCCTGATTATAGCTTGATTGCTGGACAAAATGGTATGGGTTGTACCTCATAAACAGCGCCGAATCATTCTGCCTAAACACTAAAAAGCCCGGCCTGATTGAGTACAGGTGCAAAATCTCCTGGGCCTTCAATGTAGAAGCCCCGTCTTTGAAGGTGTCCCGCAGCGGCTGCATCGTCTTAGTGGACACTTTGCCGATAGTTAAAACCTTATCGACAAAGGTCATGCCATCTCCAACCATACGCAGACGAAGGAGCAAACCCCTAGCCTCCCGCTGTGACGGATTTAAAACGGACGTGTCAACTAGGCGCATAATCCGATGGAAGTTGTAACTGTCGTAGAAACGAGGTCGTTTATAGGCACCAAAAGCGCCAAGTACGTGCAGCTCGATCCATGACGTGAAATAATGCAGCGAGAAAGTGACGGGCTGTACACCCAGCTGAGTGGTGTCCGCCGCTAAGCTGAGACCATGGTACAGGTGTGCCAACCCAGCAATCCCGATAGCCACTTGCATTCCCGCAACCATACGATGGGCTGGGTAAAAGACTGATGGTCTCATATAACGATGGTTCATTAGAAGCACGAACCAGTTTAGCCATAAGCCAATGAACCCCAGCACGAACGTCTCTTCATCGATGTCCAGAGCAGCAAGCTCCGCGAAGGGAACGACAGGAGCAGCCGAAATAAAAAAACTTTTTAAATCCGCCTCCGTCGTCGGTTGGTTATCCAAACCAAAACCAAACGGATCGTCAAGCTTGGTGAACAGCGCAGCTTGCTTCGATAAGGCTTCCGGACGAAGAAAGCAAGCGATGAAGTCTGCATAGCTGACTCCATGCCCTCCAGACTCCAGAAATAGATTTTCGTAGATATTCAACACCTTGATCAAGCTCGGGAATTGGTGTTGAATGACGTTCTCTGGGGTAAGACCCATTACCACTGATTTGTGGCAAAGATACACTCGTCCAGAGGAAGCAGCTCCTCGTAATGTTCTCCCTTAACGGGTAAGCCAGAGATCTCTGCAAACTCCTCTAAAGATATTGAGACTTCTCGATCCGACAGAAGGAAGGTATGGGTCGGAATATTCCATTGCTCCAAAAAAGCTTTGACCCACCATGCAGGAGGCATAGAATATTGGAAGAGAGACGCATAAACGGTGGGGTACAACCCAAGCCTCAGCAGCAACGATCTCTTGGCCGAAAAAATGTAGCGGGCCCACTGCAAATACCCAGCTGGATGGCGAGGAGTTAGGCCTATCATGTACGGCTGTCCCTAAGGGCACGACTCTCCCTGGCATATACGCCGCCCTAGAGTATCCTGTATGTCCATGTCACGCACCCCACGTGTTCGCGGGGAGGCGGAATATATGAAAAACGATTATCAAAGCTTTGTAACCCGGACTTGAGCACACAGATCGTGTCTAAACCATTACTAACAAACTACGAGAGGTTTAACTACTCGGATTCGAAGTTATACCTCACGTTACTTATCCTTCAGGTCTTCATCGCTGTCCTCCACACCTCGTAGGCTCTATGGAACATGGGCACCTCAACGGCCCCCTCGAGTCAAAGGAAATCCACCCGAGAGTCTATAGTCCGAGCTCCTATCTCGAATCTGAGATAACTACGGCTTCTAGTTTACTAATCTAGAAGTCCTAGAGGGTGTAGAGTATTTAGATGGATTACTTAGTCACTTTAAACCCAAGGATTCTCAACTCATGAGAGCATTTAGGGTTTGAGGAAGAAGATGAAGACTTGAGGAGAGGGAAGTGTTTTGTGATAATGAAATGAATAATACTAATGCTAGAATAATATGAAGCATAATAATATCTCTCTTAATAATATCAAGATAATATCTAGCATGCTTCATTTAATTCTAAGGGTGAATCACCTCATGAGTCATTAAGCATTGAATGTAAACTACACCTCATCTCCTCCACCTCATTTAGTTTAAATCTAAAAAGAAATAAACACAAATGAGTCACCCCCTTCTAGAACCTTCCCGACAAATTACGAGACTGCCCCTGCCATCCGTATTTTCGAAAAACACGGATAATCTTTGACTGAATAAATCCATCTGTATAATACTAGAATCTGGCTTAAACCAAAGCCCGCTAGTATTATCTGCCCGATCATCGTACGTGCACAAGTGTACGTAACTGATCGCAGCCCTACCGTAAAACCATACGGCCTCTACACCATTTGCCCGGTGCAGGGAAACTCTCTGTGTGGGACTCTAAAGACTCGACACTACGCTGGCAGTGGGTTTAACCACAAGCCGTAAGCGGTACTAGCTGTACGTAACGGTCCCCAGGTAGATGTCGATAAGAAGGACGATGAGGAAATCCATCCGAACTCTTACTGAGCCTGTATGTGACAATCTTCGTACAGTCCGGTCTGTTCGTTTAGAACTATCACATATCGGGCCTAGGAGGGCGGTAAACGTCAGACCCCTAATAGCGGTATAAGTCGTGTCGGAGTGAAGCCCATTACACCCTGAAAAACTATTGGAACTTACCAGTAAATCTCGCTTGCCCTGGCCAGGGACCTTGCGTAATGGCTCTCCATACACAGCGCGATATCAACCCCCAATACCGGGAGAGATGTTCATATCAGATTTTTGCATTATTATATTCCCCATTCTTAATCATATTGCAAATAAATAGGTGCTTTTGATCCATGTCTGCTAAATAGTTGCAGGTTACAGGTTCTCGGAATAATACAGTGAAAATGGTAAAAAAACGCTACAAAAGTGAGACTACGACCAACAAATAGAAGAATCTTTATGATGCTGCCTACAGTTTAAGGAACAAATGAAGATCAATGAACAGTTCGATTGCACAACATATGAGGAAGCACAAGATTCAAGACTTCAACACGAAACGAACGGTAAAAGTCCACAACATTTTGCACAGTGGAAATCTGGAAGAAAATAGAAGATATTCTGAGAAATCAAGTGTAGAAACCAGAAGTAAAATGCAACATGAAGCAGCCCTAAAGATTTGAGACAGATACCCCACCATATGGCCGTGGATCCGCGGCCAAACAAGTCTTATGGCCGCGGTTCCGCGGCCGTGCAAAGCACATGTCGGTGCGTGTCGGTGGGAGTCGGTGCATTGACCCGATTTTCTTAGGGTAGTCTTGTAATTTTAGATGTGGATCAGATATAAACCATAGGGTTTCTCCTATCTATAAATAGGAAGCCTACGGCTCTTTTTGGAGCATGCCTCTTTTAATTTCTAGATTATACATTTTCAATTCCCTTGTAATTGTTCAAGAGTGCATCAATAAAGTAAGTTGTTTTCTTTTTATCGTGTGTTTTTCTTAGTTGCAAATTTTATTTCTCTGCATTTTTACCTGTCTTTATTTATCTGCAAGTTCGGTAGTTAATTAAAAAGAAAATCATAAAAATGAATTTTGTCACTATTTCCCTAATGAGTGAGTAGTTTCTCACTTGTTAGGGTTAGGTTTGGGGTAGGTTTGAGAGATGGAAATCTCTCACTCCTTTCTCGCTCGTTTAACTTTATAAATTAGGGCTCTACGTAAATCAATCACCCACCGCTCACTACGGCATCCTATCCTACGGGATAACGGTGATTCCCTAGTTAGACCGGTCGTGGTTGATTTAGATAGAGGTTAGGGCTAAGAATTAAGAAAGGACGGATAAGGGCCAAAAGGAAGAAACGAAGTTTCTTCCTGATCGCGCTAATCCCCTTTGTTAATTATTACCTTAACACCTAAGTTCTTAATTAGGGCAAAGAAAGCGGTGAGTAGAATTAACTTTCCAAACTAACCTAATCCTAACCCTAGCAAGGTTTTAATCCAAATCAATTTCAATTTCAGTTTTTATAGAAATCAAAACCTACCACAAATAGGAATTGACTCGTTAGAACAATAAGAAAAGACACGTTTTCCCTGTGGACCGACCCGTACTCAACCGGCTAGTTACACCGTTATTGATTGCGGTTAATTCTTTGATTTCAAAATGCGCAAGCATAAAAGCAAACAACCAATCAAATGGCGCCGTTACCGGGGATAACGGTAGTTATTTTCTTTTTGTAATTTCGGGTTAATTAAAAATTGAAAAATCATAAAAACTAAAAAATATAAAAACAAAAAAATTATCATCTTGTTATTTTTTGAAGGGTTTTCGTGCGAATTGTGCAGGAACGGAAAGACGAACAGATTCAGATCTGGAGCAACCCAGTGAATAAAACAGCAAACAACAGATCTGAACATATAGAGGAGAACCACAACAGATAACAGAAAGATTTTGGAGGCCTGATCCAACAGAAGAACCGCTGAATCGCTGCAATATCTTACATCTGACCGCGGATCCGCCGCACATTGGTGACATCAGCGCTTCAAAAAGTCTCTGTAAGCATTCTTTTCCTCTCTTCTGCCCTCTGTAGTCCACTGAAAAATTTTCCTGCAAGGTTCTTTGCGCAAAACTTCTTCCCCCTTTCCAATAAATCAATCTTGTGCAGGATTCTTTGCGCCGCAAATAAAAGAAAAAAAATTTGGCAAGTGTTTTGGATTTTTGTGTGTTACTGCATTGTATTTTTTTAAAACGGACTTTTAAGAGGCTATAACACCAATCCAAATTGGGTGAGGATTTCATTACCCTTCCTAGGACCCCAAAAATCACAAAAAGCATTTGCATCAACCCTTAAGTTAATTAAAAAATATTAGACTCGGCCAATAAGGACCGTCGTGCTCATTAGGACAAAGGAAAGATTGTAGGCATCAGTCGTTTATCTAAACCTGACTTTGTGGTGCCTAGGCTAGACAAGTGGGAAAAGTAATTTTAAAAGGCCCGTCTCACGGTGATTCTTGAGCGGATCCCTCATTTCTTTACTTGTGCTTACCTGGCCACAATTGGCGGTGAAGAGGCGATTCGAGGATATCTCACAACTTGCCCTTTGGAACAGTTAGGAGCAGTCTAGCTGATTTAGAAGACCCTAACTCTAGGCTTGATTGTGCATATTGTGATTGCTTGAAAGTGTGTCTAGTTTCTTATAAAGAATCTTTTGCAAAACTCCTTATAAAAAAACCACAAAACAAAATTTTTACAAAAAAAAGAAAAAAAACTTGCCATTTTGTCGCTAGAAATCCATTGCACCCCACTTGCACCCACATTCTCTCATTGACGTTTTCTTACCCCCACCTTCTATTTTTACTTTTTGACTACACTAGACCTCGTTAGTGTATGTCCAGTTGGACTAGGGACACTAGCACCCGTTTAGTCCGTGTCTCGTTAGTGCCTACTGACGACGCGTTCAACTTCGAAGTTGAAATTCTCTCCACTTCTTTACCTTCATCTTCAAATTCATCATCTTCTAAGGAGATGTCGGGATTCAATCCTAACAACCCCTTACCTACGTGACTGATTCCACCTCAACTGGGTGCGAATAACCCACCACACCCTCCTGTCGAAGCGCCCCAACGAATCGCGCTCCAGGATCTTTTCTATCCCACCCGCTCCGCACTTCCCACTTGTCTTTCACTTCCACCGGCGAATGGGGATAACTTCGAAATTAAACCCCACTTCATCAATATGTTGCCCAAATTTCATGGGCTGGAATCCGAACATGCCTACATCTTCATTAACAAATTCCAGAATGTTTGCGCAATGATGAAGACCACCCAACTTTCTGATGATGCTATAAGGCTACGTGTCATTCCATTCACTTTATGTGACCTAGCTGAAAAATGGTTATATAGCACAGCATCGCACTCCATAAAAAATTGGGAAGAGTTTGTTAAGGCTTTTCTAAAAAAAATTTACCCACACGACAAGACCGCGAGAATTCGCAACGAAATTAATCAATTTTACCAGCTTCCTTCCGAACCTTTTTGGAAGTATTTCGAAAGATTTAAGGACCTTCTTGTTCAGTGCCCTCACCACGGTATCGAGAAATGGCAACTTTGCCAAACTTTATACGAAGGACTGAACCCAGCAACTAAGCAGTTATTGGAAACCATTTGTCAATGTCACTTTCTTACAAAATCTAGCGAGGAAGCTTGGCAATTTCTCGACGATCTTGATGAACAAACACTTTAGTGGGAAAGCACTAAGACCACTTCATCTACTTCATCAGGTCAGTCTAGGGCAGGCATACATCAACTTGATATGTCGATTGCAATGAAGGCCGAAATGGCTGCACTCACGAAAAAACTAGAAGCAATTGAGAGCAAATTCTCATCGCCTTCTCCTGCCCCAGCTTTACCCCCACGCACTATTTGCGCTTGTTGTTCGGATCCGTCCCATCTAACCGAAGAGTGTCCTTATAACCCGCCTGTTCAAGGACAAGATCAAGTCAATACTGCCTTTCAGCAAAGACAAAGAAATGATCCATACTCTTCAACTTATAATCCTGGTTGGAGGAGCCACCCAAATTTTGCTTGGAATCAAAATCAACAATTCCAAGGCAATAACAATTTTCAGAGGCCTCCTCTACAACAACTAGCCCCTCAACAAACTCAATATCAGCAACCTTTCCAACCCCAACCTTACTAAAACCAGATGAATAATTTTATACCAAACAACTCTTATCCTCAAAACAATTTTGTTCATCCAAATAACGATAAGGTTACCAAGCTAGAACGAAGTCTGAATGCGTTTTTAAAACAATCTACTCAATCCTCAGCCAGCATCCAATCGTCCATTCAGTCTTTAGTGCAACACAGTGCTTCACATGATCAGAGCATCAAAACAATTGAAGCCCAAATTGCACAACTGAATGCTGCGTTAAGCGAGCGAGAGAAGAGAAAACTTCTATCTCAACCACTACCAAATCCCGGTCACACACAAAATACATATGTTGCTCATTAACAACAAAATCATAATGTGAGTGCCATGACTACATTGAGATCTGGAAAGGTATTGCACAACAACGTTGGTAATAATGATGACACGCTGGCCGCCGTTTCTTCATCTTCTTCTTCTTCTTCTTCTTCATCTTCTTCATCTTCTTCAGAGCCTGTTCTTCATTCTTCACAAGGCTCTATTTCTTCTAATTCGAACGGACCCACATCTTACTTCATGAAAACACCAATACTGGGATCCGTTCCAACTTCGCAATCTACTCCACAAATATTGGACTCAACAAATTTTCAAAATATTCCATTTCCAAACATGTTGAGATCCAATAAACAAACTCCATAAATGGAGAAGATTTGGAGTTATTCAAATAGGTTAGCATTAATATACCTCTCATGGATTCAATCCAACAAGTTCCTTCTTACGCTAAAATCTTGAAGGACTTATGCACCAAGAAGAGGAAATCGCAGGTACCTAAGAAAGTTTTCTTGGCTAGTGTAGTAAGTGATGCTCTTACCCAACCTTTACCCCAAAAAAGCAAGGACCCTGGCTGTCCTACAATTTCAATAACAATTGGGGATAAGAACATCAATCGCGCACTTTTAGATCTTGGTGCCAGTGTAAATTAACTTCCCTATTCAGTATATGAACAATTAGGCGTTGGAGAGCTAAAACCCACACATTGTACTCTCTAAATGGTCGACCGATCCATCACCCATCCTAGGGGTGAGTTAGAGGATGTGTTGATTAAAGTAGGGGAATTCATTTTCCCCGTTGATTTCATTGTTATGGACACACAGCCTGTAGCTAACCCTCAGAGTCAAATTCCGGTGATACTCGGTCGATCCTTCCTTGCGACTTCTAATGCGGTGATCAATTGTCGTAATGGTTCGATGAACCTATCTTTTGGAAACATGACAATTGAACTAAACATTTTTAAGTTGGGAAATCATCCCTCTGAGCCTAATGCTAATATACTTGATATTTGCTCGATCCAAGAGATCACTCGGGAGGACTGTGAGCTCGAAAAATTTATGTTCGATCACAGCAGTTTTGACACCACTAGTGCGTTCCTCCTTGAATCCGATACAGTTTTCACACCCGATAACGATTACGAGTGTTTCCTTTTTCGAATGATTTTGAAGAATCACCACTCGAGTTTAAGTCCTTTGAATTTTCGGATGAGTTAGCTGAACCATCCGACTCGGTTGCTTACACTTGCTTTGAACCTTTGTTGGAATCCTTCGAATTTGAGACAGTTTCACCAATTTTACCTTCCATTGTTTCGCCTCCAAGACTCAAACTCAAGCCATTGCCATCTCACCTTAAATACTCCTACTTAGGTGAGAATGAGACCCTTCTTGTTATCATATCAGCCTCTCTAGCCCCCGAGCAAGAGAAAGCCCTTTTTACGGTCTTACAAAATAATCGGCAAGCTTTTGGCTGGACTATGGCGGACATAAAGGGGATTAGTCCCCTCATAGTTGAACATCATATACATATGATGGATGATGCCAAACCAGTAAGGGATCTACAGAGGCGCCTCAACCCCATAATGAAGGAGGCTGTTAAAAATGAGATTGTAAAATGTCTTGATGGTGGTATCATTTACCCTAACTCTGATAGCCAGTGGGTTAGCCCCATTCACGTTGTCCCAAAGAAATCGGGCATAACGGTCATAACTAATGAGGCGAATGAGTTAATACCTACTCGCACCTAAACTGGGTGGCGAGTTTGCATTGATTATAGAAAACTCAACGCCGCGACACGGAAATATCACTTTCCATTACCTTTCATTGACCAAATGCTAGAACGATTGGCTGGGCATGAATTTTACTGCTTTTTGGATGGCTACTCCGGATATAATCAAGTTCCCATCGCCGAAAAGGACCAAGACAAAACCACATTTACTTGTCCTTTTGGTACATTTGCTTACCGTCGCATACCCTTTGGGTTATGCAATGCACCCGCTATATTCCAGCGGTGTATGATGGGCATCTTTTCAGACATGGTGGAAAAATTCTTGGAGATTTTTATGGATGATTTCTCCATTTTCGGCGACTCCTTTGATGAGTGTTTGCTACATTTAGACGCAGTTCTTACCCGTTGTAGGGATAAGAACCTCACATTAAATTGGGAGAAATGCCACTTTATGGTACGAGAAGGTATTGTCTTAGGACATATCATCTCGCAAAATGGTATTGAGGTTGATAAACCTAAGATTGAAGTCATTTCCAATCTTCCTCCTCCCAAGTGCGTCAAAGACATCCGAGCCTTTCTTGGCCATGCCGGTTTCTATAGACGATTCATCAAGGATTTTAGCAAGATAGCTAGACCCTTGACTCTTTTGTTGGCCAAGGACACCACTTTTGATTTCGACTCAAGCTGTATGAAGGCGTTCGAGTCGTTGAAAAACTCACTTATTTCCGCTCCCATTCATTCATCTCCTGACTAGACGCATCCATTTGAAATTATGTGCGATGCATCTGATTTCGCTATTGGTTTTGTTCTTGGACAACATATAAATAAGATGCCGCACGTAATTTATTATGCTAGCCGAACATTAAACGAGGCCCAATTAAATTACACAACAACTGAAAAAGAATTCTTAGCTGTTGTGTTTGCACAAGAAAAGTTCAGGCCCTATTTAATCGGCTCTCCAGTCATCGTTTACACAGACCACTCAGCTCTTCGCCATCTTTTTGCGAAGAAGGATGCTAAATCCCGGCTTATACGTTGGATCCTCTTGCTACAAGAGTTTGACCTTGTCATAAGAGTCAAGAGAGGATGCGAAAATGTAGTCGCCGACCACCTTTTACGACTTCCTTCTTCGCCTACACTTCAAATTCCTATTAAAATTTTTTTTCCAGATGAGCGGCTCTTAACTGTGTCATGCGAACCTTGGTTCGCTGATATCGTAAATTATTTGGCCACCGGACTAATACCAAACGATTGGTCGAATCAGGACAGACTCCGATTCCTATTCCAAGTAAAACATTTTTACTGGGATGAACCGTATCTCTTCAAATACTGTTCCGATCAAATCATTCGTCGGTGTGTCTCCGACAACGAGTTTAAGAGCGTGCTGTCATTCTGCCACGATCAAGCATGTGGTGGGCATTTTGGCCCTAAAAAGACAGCAGAAAAAATCTTGCAGTGTGGCTTCTACTGGCCACGACTTTTTAAAAACGCATATGAATACTGCAAAACATGCTCTCGGTGCCAACACTTGGGCCGGATATCTTGGAGAAATGAAATGCCGCTCCAACCAATTTTGGTTGTTGAAATTTTTGATGTTTGGGGGATAGACTTTATGGGACCATTTCCTAACTCTTTGGGGAACATGTATATTCTACTTGCTGTTGACTATATTTCAAAATGGGTCGAGGCTGTGCCCAGCCGAACTAATGACAACAAGGTTGTCGTTAGATTTCTCAAAGAAAACATTTTTTCTCGGTTTGGGATCCTCGCGCGATTATCAGTGATAATGGATCTCACTTTTGTAATAGGACTTTCGAGTCCTTAATGCGGAAATACTCCATTACTCACAAGCTGTCAACGCCCTATCATCCCCAAACTTGTGGGCAAGCTGAGATTTCGAATCGGCAGATTAAACAGATATTGGAAAAAACGGTTTCTAAAAACCGTAAAGATTGGTTATCAAAACTTATTGATGCATTTTGGGCATTCCGTACTGCCTATAAGACCGATCTTGGCATGTCTCCATACAGGCTTGTTTATGGAAATGCTTGCCACATTCCAGTTAAAATAGAGCATAAGGCATTTTGGGCAACAAAAGAGTTGAACCTATCTTTGGGAGATGCGGGCAGCAATAGAAAACTGCAGTTGAACGAATTAGACGAGCTGTGGGATGAAGCCTATGAGAACGCAGTAGTTGTTAAAAACCGAACGAAGGTGTTCCACGATAAACACCTTATGCGCAAGACTTTTAAACCTGGTCAACAGCTTTTGCTTTATGATACTCGGTTACATTTCCATCCCGAGAAGCTCAGATCTCGATGGAAATGGCCATTTTTTATACGCACCGTATATCCGAACGGTGCGGTCGATCTAGAAAACCCGGAGGACGGTTCACTATTTAAAGTAAACAGATATCGACTTAAACCGTTCCTCACTGCGGACCCTTCGTAGGAGCTCCTGTTTTTGTAAGAGCCGATTTACATTGACTAATATTCCTCCATCTACCCTTAAATTTTCGATTATCTAGCCAAAACACTGTTTCAAACAAGTTTGGGAGTATGTATCATTTGTAATTATATAAAAACAAAATAACATAAAAAATGGAAAATTTGAAAATAAATTTTTTAGGTATTTTTATAAATTTCTAGTTTTAATAAAATAAAAATAATTTTTTTATTTGCAAATAATTTCCTCTTTTTAAGAGGGTTTTTTTGCAAATAACCAAAACACTCCCCCCTATAAATAAGACCGGACCCCTCTCTGTTTTCATAACCCTAAAAAAGAAATCCTCTCAGAGAACCCTAGCCGCCGCCGCAGCCAGAGCAAGGAGATCTCTCCAGATCGTCGCGTTTCCGCCGCCGAACCATACCTTGCGCCGCGTTTCTGCCGCTCTTCTGCTGCGTCACCCTCTGAATATTTCAGAGGCGGTTTGCAACTTCTTCTCCTTCTCTTTTAAATTTTTTAGATCTGTAAACTCTCTGTAATGGCACCGAATATGCAATTAGAACGTGATTTTTCACAAATCTTTTCACACACCATTTACGGGAGCTATTTTGCTGATGAAATCACACTGAGGGGATGGAATTTTTTAATCTATAATCATCCCAATGCTTACGCCCTTCCAGATCTAGTCACTCGTTTTTACGAGTGCATGGAGGAAGGCTGCCTTACACAATACGGTTTTATCAAACTACTTTAGGGTGATAGGGAGATAATTATTGACAGAGACTTCATCCATGAAGTCATTTTAATCCCTAAATTACCTGTTCACGACCAACGCCTTCAATTTGAAGACTACTTACCCTTAATGGGTAACGACTGTTCGAGGGAACCGAGGAAGGGAATACAGGCTAGAACCCTTTTCGCCAATGTTTTAACCGTGTGCCGGTGGGCACAAAATAATATTTTTGGGAGTTCCCATAATACCACATTTTTCACCCCGTCACTTCATATCGTGCACACCCTAATGACTAGGAACCATAGATTTGATATGTGCACGGTTTTGCTTTATTCAATTGGTGCTGGCAAAAGGGCCGCAAATTACCCATGCCCCATGTTAGTGACACAACTGTGTCGCTATTTCCTCCCTATGGAGGAATTTGAATTTTACATGCATGGAGGTATACCCATTAGGCCTCTCATTGAGGGCGTATCCACGTCCTATACCCGCTTGACTGATGTTTGGTCGCGAAGAGAACCGACCAAACACATGCCCGCCAGAGCACCCAGCTCCAGCTCGACCGCGAGCGAGGAAGAGCTCACCCCCATAGAATATGCACGTTTAATGAGAAGAGCCATTAAGGGGATTGAAAATTTGACGGGGATGATGACGCAGCATGATCAGCTTCTAACACAAGTAGAGCAAGGGATCAGAACCCTGCTGGCACGAGAGGAGCGTTCCCGGTCACGCTCAACGGGACGGCGAGGGCCTGAGCAGTGAGGGCACTGCTTTTGATAAGTTTGGGGGAGAAGGTGGTTGTAAATAGTTATCATTGCATTGCATTGCATATTTTTAATTTTTGTACATATTTTTTCTTTTTTCTTTTGCATGTTTAATTCTGAATTGCATCTTTATAAAAAAATTATAAAAATTAAAAAAAATGAAAATAAAAGAAAATATATAAAAAAAATCAAATAAAAAATTGAAAATTTTTAAAAAAATTATAAAAATTGAAAAATTCAATTTTGGCCATAATTGACTTAAGTTTGACAAGACGGTTAACTAGCTAGAAAAAACTAGATCCTAAACTTAGTAAATTAAAAACCCTAAAAGTAACCTTTCTTAAAGTTTAACTGTAGAAAATATATGTCCTTGTAGTTTACTTAGAAATACGCAAATTTTGAGTTCACTTCTTGAGCTAAGTCAAAATAAGGGAAGAGTTTTGAAATTTTTATTTGAAGTGTAAGTTTGAAAAATAATTCCGAGCCTTTAGTCTAAATTCTGAAAATATATACCCTACAACTTGCACAAACATGCTCCTTGAAACTTGGAATAGTAGAGGATACCTTGAAATGTTCTTGTCTAAAATCCTTAGTATGAAGGAAAATAAAATTATAAGTGTGAATAAAGAGATATAAAAAAAATGAACACTGGTTTTGTAATTACTTAAGGCTGAGTAAAATAAAAAATATATAGCGAGGGTGTTTTATCACCTAGTGCCTTAGTCCAACTGGTTTGGGAGTCACTGCTAAAGCCTTAGGTATTACAAAACGAGGAATTACGCCTTAATGCGCAAACACATTTTGTAATCGGTCATTAGTACCTCAAGAAGTATTAACGGTCGCATGAAGAATGTGTGAGCAATTTCATCTAAAATTCACCAACTAAAAGTACTTTGGACGATGGACAAGAGTATGATAGCTTGAATTGAATTTCCAAGTGTAGGGATGATACATACAGACACGTAGGGGTATATGATTGGGGTTTGGATGAAAGATAGGAATGAAAGATAGGGCTTATACCTTCAGTAAAAATGATAAAAATTCCTAAGTTGAGATGGAACTTTAGAAGGAAAATTCAAAAGATGCTGAAAGCTAAATAAATTTAAAGAACATATACATTCTTAAGTTAAATGATAAGTGAGTGTGAAAAATACGGGTTGATAATTTCTAAGTTGAAGATAATAGAAATTCTTGCTAGAACCGAATTGAAGAATGAAAGTCAATAGGCTAAATTGATCAGATTTTGTAGGCAGTATCCGCTGAAAACCCTCAGGAGACAACAATCCTTCTATTAGGGACACCTAGAGGTTTAACGGCTTGTTGCACGAGCTCAGTGCAATCGCGATTCCCTGCGAAAGTGAGGTTAGGATTTTTCAAGAATAAATTGGTTTTGCTCAGGACGAGCAAAAGATAAGTTTGGGGGTATTTGTTCATATCAGATTTTTGCATTATTATGTTCCCCATTCTTAATCATATTGCAAATAAATAGGTTCTTTTGATCTATGTCTGCTAAATAGTTGTAGGTTACAGGTTCTAGGAACAATACAGTGAAAATAGTAAAAAAAACGCTACAAAAGTGAGACTATGACCAACAAATAGAAGAATCTTTATGATGCCGCCTACATTTTAAGAAATAAATGAAGATCAATGAACAGTTCGATTGCACAATGTATGAGGGCAGCACAAGATTCAAGACTTCAACACGAAGTGAACGGTAAAAGTCCACAACATTCTGCACTGTGGAAATCTGGAAGAAAATAGAAGATATTCTGAGAAACCAAGTGAAGAAACCAGAAGTAAAATGCAACATGAAGCAGCCCTAAAGATTTGAGACAGAGACCCCACCATATGGCCGCGGATCCACGGCCAAACAAGGTTTATGGCCGCGGTTCCGCGGCCACGTGTCGGTGCGTGTCGGTGGAAGTCGGTGCATTGACCCGGTTTTCTTAGGGTAGTCTTGTAATTTTAGATGTGGATCAGATGTAAACCCTAGGGTTTCTCCTATCTATAAATAGGAAGCCTACGGCTCTTTTTGGAGCATGCCTATTTTAATTTCTAGATTATAAATTTTCAATTCTCTTGTAATTGTTCAAGAGTGCATCAATAAAGTAAGTTGTTTTCTTTTTATCGTGTGTTTTTCTTAGTTGCAAATTTTATTTCTCTGTATTTTTACCTGTCTTTATTTATCTGCAAGTTCGGTAGTTAACTAAAGAGAAAATCATAAAAATGAATTTTGTCGCTATTTCCCTAATGAGTGAATAGTTCCTCACTTATTAGGGTTAGGTTTGGGGTAGGTTTGAGAGATGGAAATCTCTCACTCCTTTCTCGCCCGTTTAACTTTATAAATTAGGGCTCTATGTAAATCAATCACCCACCGCTCACTATAGCACCCTATCTTACGAGATAGCGGTGATTCCCTAGTTAGACCAGTCGTGATTGATTTAAATAGAGGTTAGGGATAAGAATTAAGAAAGGACGGACAAGGGTCAAAAGGAAGAAACGAAGTTTCTTCCTGATCGCGCTAATCCCCTTTGTTAATTATTACCTTAACACCTAAGTTCTTAATTAGGGCAAAGAAAGCGGTGAGTAGAATTAACTTTCCAAACTAACCTAATCCTAACCCTAGCAAGGTTTTAATCCAAATCAATTTCAATTTCAGTTTTTATAGAAATCAAAACCTACCACAAATAGGAATTGACTCGTTAGAACAATAAGAAAAGACACGTTTTCCCTGTGGACTGACTCGTACTCAACCGGCTAGCTACCAAGCGATACCGTTATTGATTGCGTTTAATTCTTTTATTTCAAAACGCGCACGCATAAAAGCAAACGACCAATCAAGAGACGGATTCTGTCTAACCGCCACTGCCTCCAAGTGCTTCGGGACTGCACCCAACTACTACCTGTTTGCACGAATCCTTTGAGCCGTGGTAGGGTAGTAATTAAGTAAAGTGGGAACACACCCGAGGCAAAGTAGCAGTATCAAGTCGATGGACTAAGCTATACTCATGTCACCTGGGAACTGCTATCTGACGATAGGTATAGAACCAACCTGCAGTTCCCGGCGAGTCCTGTCCGGTGTACCCGTAACTTAACGAGCACCTGCATACCATCTCCAGTACAACGTACTGATGGCTGTGGGACAGACCATCTCCCCAGCTGGGATGAGAAGCGTATACACCAGTCTACTCCAGAGTATCGATGCCCCATCTCGATAATCCTACGACCAGGGACCTATATAGGATGTTTCTTATAGACTACCCAGCCCCCACTAGTGTGACTGCCATCACAACACTGGTAATCAAGCAAAGATCCTAAGGGCTCTACTAATATGTATAAGCGATATGTTAAAAGAAACACATGTACATATTAAAGTAGACACAAACCAAGTAGCATACTACCATTTTTAGCAAGACTGTCAATACAACTGTGAATATCCCAACCTTCCATTAAGTAATATACAAATTAGTATGATACAGTAATGGCCTCTAGGGCATAAACACTAACAATCTCCCACTTGCACTAGGGCCATGTACCGGCATATCGCAGACCTATCATCTCGAATAGCCTCTCGAACTGCGTCTGAGGAATGGCCTTTGTGAATGGATCAGCAGTGTTATTCTCCGTATCTACTCTTTTCACTTCAATCTCCCGGCGATCTACGATCTTCCTGATCAGGTAATACCGCATTAAGATGTGTCTGGACTTATGATGGGACCTGGGTTCCTTCGCTAAAGCTATAGCACCGTTGTTGTCGCAATACAGAGGTATTGGATCAACACTGGTAGGAACCACCTGAATTTCTGTGAGGAACTTCTTCATCCAGACAGCTTCTTTTGCGGCATTGCAAGCAGCTATATACTCCGCTTCCATCGTCGAGTCAGGAACGGTGTCCTGCTTGGAACTCTTCCAATAGACTGCCCCTCCATTGAGGGAAAAGACATAACCCGATATGGACTTGGAGTCATCTTTGTCACTCTGGAAGCTGGAGTCGGCAAAGGCCTCGATCTGGAGGTCCTTTCCGCCATACACCAAGAATATCTCTTTAGTCCTTCTCAGGTACTTGAGAATGTTCTTTACTGCTATCAAGTGCTTCTCCCCTAAGTTTGCCTGATACTGGCTTACAACACTCAATGCGTATGCTACATCTGGTCTGGTACATAACATCGCATACATTATAGAGCCTACCGCAGAAGCGTAGGGTATAATCGACATGCGAGCCCTTTCTAAATCAGTCTTGGGAGACATCTCTTTGGAGAGAGTGATTCCGTGATAAGCCGGTAGGTTACCACGCTTAGAATCTTCCATACTGAATCTTTTCAATATGGTGTCTATGTACCTGGACTGCGAAAGTCCCAACATGCTCTTTGATCTATCACGATAGATTTGGATCCCCAGAATGTAGGTGGCATCATCCAGGTCCTTCATGGAGAACTTCTGTGAAAAGAATCCTTTGACTGACTGTAGCATAGGAATATCATTTCCTATTAGGAGAATGTCATCCACGTACAAGACGAGGAATACTACAGCTCTCCCTACAATCTTACTGTATATGCATGGTTCATCTGGATTCTTGATAAAGTCAAATTCTTTGACAGTATCATCAAAACAGATGTTCAAACTCCGCGATACCTGCTTTAGTCCATAAATGGACTTAAGCAACTTGCACACTTTACCGCTGCTCCCACTCTGAATGAATCCCTCTGGCTGATCCATATAGACGCATTCTTCCAAATTACCATTTAGAAAAGCCGTCTTTACGTCCATCTGCCAGATCTCATAATCGTGGAAGGCAGCAATGGCAAGAAGGACCCGAATGGATTTGAGCATACCTACTGGAGAAAAGGTTTCGTCATATTCCAAACCAGGTCTTTGACGAAAGCCCTTTGCAACAAGTCTAGCCTTATAGGTTTCAACCTGTCCATCTACACCAATCTTCTTTCTGAAGATCCATTTGCATCCTACAGGTTTTACCCCATCTGGAGCAATGTTCAAAGTCCATAATTTGTTAGTGTACATGGACTCCATTTCGGTCCGCATTACATCCAGCCATCTTACCGAGTCGCCGCTCTGAATGGCTTGCTGGAAGCTAGTAGGGTCATCATTGTCAATGATGCAATCTTCTCAATCCCCGTCTATGAGAAAACCATAGTATCTCTCAGGCGGATGAGACTGCCTACTACTTCTGCGGATAGACGCTGGGATGTCCCTTTCTTCTGAAACTTCTGATTCAACCATACTTTCAGTAACAGCTTGTGGTTCTGGAATTTCTTCCAGTTCTATTGCGCTCCTACTCTTCTGATTTTCAAAAAATTCAGCTTCCAAGAAGTGGGCATGATGAGAAACAAAACCTTTTGTTCCTCTGCGTAATAAAAATAATACCCCTTGGAGTTCTTTGGATATCCCACAAACTTACATTGTACTGAGCGTGCCTCGAGCTTGTCTGCATGCTGCTTTTTAACAAAAGCTGGACATCCCTATGTCCTAAAGTATTTAAGACAGGGTTTCTTCCGACTCCACATCTGATATGGTGTGGTAGGCACAGTCTTCGTTGGAAACTGGTTCAAAAGATATGCAGCTGATTCTAGTGCATAACTGATTGATGTGTATTTTATGTGTGTGTAGTAGTTAACCGCAATCAATAACGGTGTCGCGCGTAGCTAGACCGAGATGAGTACGGGTCGTCCTCTAGGAAACGTGGAACCTTTTACTCTTACTTTAGGCGTGTTAAGAAAGAAGGGAGGGAGAATAAAGAGGTTGTAGAATGGTTGTAGGATCTAGATCTACGTTAAACAAGAATGCAAAATATAGATCTAGATTAACTACGGATGTAAGTTTATATAAGAAGAGGGCTTGTAGGGTTCATTAGAATTTAGTAGTTATGGATGATTAATTAAAAATTACTCTTTCTATCTTTTAATAGATTTAAAACTAGAACGACAGTGATGCGTGTAGATTAGGGTTTCTCGAGGGAAAAGGAATCCCACTCTTAACCCCTATCTCAACACGGAACTCCGTTCATATCTAGCCTTTACCAAAACAATCATTAATCTAATCTCTAATCGCGGTCGAGGCTAACAATGAATTGGTAGTGTGCCCGATTAGGATGTTAATGATTCTTTTGATAAAGTTTATAAACTTTATAAGACGTAAAAAGAGTTTAGATATTTTCATCATCCATTAATCTACCCTAATCCTACGAACCCTAACAAGCGGAGAATTACTCGCGCATGTTGGGAGAAAAAGAGATGGAGAGAAAATACATAATTAAACTACAAAAAAATAGAATAGGAAAAAGAGCTACCTTTATTAATCAACAATATTCATTACACTTTGATTCCTTAGAAAATGATTACAAATCCTAGTTTTGCTTCTCGATCTCTTCTAAGGAGGTAGATGAACCGTTGATGATCAGCCTGGATGCGTGAGCCGTCTTGGACTTCGTGATCTCGTCGACTTGATAATTTTTCCAAAAGGCTCTCGGTCCTTATTTATACTCCAAAAGCCAGAACCCTAGATGCCTAAATCGGGGAATAGTAGTTAAGATCCAAACAGAAAAATGCCAGCCCCCAATTCATCTGTCATGCGGCGGATTCGCGGCCAACAGGGGGGTTTGGCCGCGGATCCACGGCCTTATGATGTGGTCCGTTGATTTGGTTTCTGGGGTTTTTCTTCTTGTGACACGTGAGATCTCAGGAACCTTTGGAAATTGGAAATCTTCTCATAGCTACTGCCAGACTTTATTCTTTAGTTTGCTTTCTTAATTAGGCAAGTTTGCACTAACAACTTTGATTCCCTTGATTTAGTCCTGAAAAATTCTGCACAACAATTCAAATAATATTTAGTAGAGTTTATTTTATTAAGATTTGCTCAATGATATTTTTGCATACATTTTCCTACCAAATGTTAATTATAATATATAAATACATGAAAATAGTCTTTTTACAGATAAACCCTCATATGTATCATATATTATAATAAATATCTTTTCTAATATAAAAATAGTAGAAAAAATGTAATAACAAATGTGCAGTTTTATCAACTGAACAAATACCCCTAAACATATGTTTGATCGTCCCGAACAAACTAGTTTATTTAAGAGAAGGAGAAAAAGAAAGGAGAAAACTAAGCATACTTTCGTAGGCAGACACGATTGCACTGAGCACGTGCAACAAGCCGTTAAACCTCTAGGTGTCCCTAGTAGGAGGAGTGTTGTCTCCTGAGGGTTTTCAGCGGATTACACCCACAAAATCCTATAATAAAATAGAGATGGTGAAATTTACATATAAAGATAAGAACCATAAAAGAAAGACTTTGAAAATAAGAGTTTCCAACTACACTAGCTTTTCAGTTGTCATGAGCTCTATCTTAATAGTCATGAAAAGATGTTAGAAATCACATTATCCCTTAATAAAACATTGTCTTTATTCTTCATTCCTACTTTTCATCCAAACATCGATCGTATAACCCTACGTGTGTGTAATGGACATCCCTACACTCGGAGAATTCAATTCAAGCTATCATACTCTTGTCCATCTTCCTCAGTACTTTTTAATTTGATGAATATTTAGATTTGCTCACACATTTTCATGCGACCGTTAATATTTCTTGAGGTACTAACCGACCGATTACTTATGTGTTTGCTGATTAGGTGATAGTATTTTCCTCGTCTTGCACCACTTAAGGCTTAGCAGTGACTCCCAGACCAGTTGGTCTAAGGCACTAGGTGATGAAGCACCCTCGCTATATTTTTTTATTGCTGCCTTGGCGATAACAAAACCAGTGTTCATTTTTCTTTTCACCATTTTTATATTTTCTTCATTTATTATTTCCTTCATACTTTAGCTTTTAGACAAGAGCATTTCAAAGTATCCTCTACTATCCCGAGTTTCAAGACGTGTGTAAGTGCGTATAGTAGGGTATCAACGTTCAAATGTTTGGATTCCAGAATAGGAACTATTTTTCAGACTTATTTTTATCCTCAGATTAGTGACTTCCTTCATCTTACTAACCCTTGGGACAACAGCTCATAACTACTTATTAGTAGTTCGTTTAAGAAAACTTCTAATTTTCTTGGTTTTCTTAAACTATTCTTATCTTTCATATATAATTTTTCATATTCTATTCTTTTATTATATAAAATAAAATTTTGAATGCCCAGTGTCAAAGATAATTCAGTGAATACAAACCTCCCCCCCAAACCTGTTTTCAGCAGTGTCCTCACTGATGTAGCCTTTTGAGAGCATGGACCTGTATACTAGGGGAGAGATACAAGGGATAAAATAATAGTTAAATGAAAAATACCCCCAAACTTGTTCTTTGGCACGCACAGATATTCAGTTAAGTCCATTTTTTACTCACCTCCATTCTTAAAATGAGAAAATGTTACCAAAACATGGAGGTGAGGCGGAGGAAATTCAGTTTTGATAAAGCGGCTTCTGTAAAAACATGAGCTCCTCCGCGGGGTCAGCAGAGAAATACGGTTTTAATATATGCCCATTTACTTTAAAAATTGAACCGTTTTTCAAATTTTCAACTTCTACTGCCCCGTGTGGGTGTACATACCGCACCACAAAAGGTCCTTTCCAACGAGATTTAAGCTTACCCGGATGAAGATGGAGACGGGAATCGTAAAGAAGGACTTGTTGCCCCGATGTGAAGGTTTTTCTAAAAAGATTTTTATCGTGGAACACTTTAGTCTTGTTCTTTACTATCACCGCATTATCGTAAGCTTCATCGTGGAGTTCGCTTAGCTCATTCAATTGCAGCTTCCGATAGCTGCCTCCATGATCAAAATCAAAGTTAAGCTCTTTAATAGCCCACATAGTTTTATGTTCGATCTCGACAGGAAGGTGGCATGCCTTCCCAAACACTAGGCGGTATGAAGACATACCAAGATCGGTCTTATAAGCGGTGCGGAATGCCCAAAGAGGATCCGTCAATTTGGTTGACCAATCTTTACGGTTTTTAGAAACCGTATTCTCCAAAATTTGTTTGATCTACCTATTTGAGATCTCAGCCTGCCCGCTTGTTTGGGGATGATAGGGCATAGAAAGCTTGTGAGTGATTGAATATTTCCGCATCAAGGCCTCGAAAGACCGATTACAGAAATGTATCCCGTTGTCGCTAATTATGGCGCGAGGGTGTCCGAATCACGAAAAGATATTTTCTTTAAGGAACTTAATGACAACTTTGTTGTCATTAGTGCGACACGGTATGGTTTCTACCCATTTCGAGACATAATCAACCGCTAACAAGATATATAAATTCCCAAAGGAGTTGGGAAAATGGCCCATAAAATCAATACCCCAAACATCGAATATTTCCACAACCAATATAGGTTAGAGCGGCATCTCATTTCTTCGTGAAATCCGACCCAAATGCTGACATTGCGGACAAGTTTTGCAATGTTCATATGCATCTTTAAATAATGTTGGCCAATAAAAGCCACATTGCAAAACTTTCTCCACCGTTTTTCGAGGACCAAAATGACCGCCGCATGCCTAATCATGACAAAATGATAACACGCTCTTGAATTCATCGTTAAGGACACACCTGCGAATGATTTGATCGGAACAATACTTAAACAGATAAGGTCCATCCCAGTAAAAGTATTTTACTTGGGATAGAAATCGAAGTTTGTCTTGTTTCGACCAATCGCTAGGAATAAATCCCGTCGCAAGATAGTTCACGATATCCACGAACCAAGGTTCGTAGGATACAGTCAAGAGCTGTTCGTCAGGAAATGAGTCATTTATCGGCACGGTCAAAGTTGGCGAAGAAGTGATGCGTGAAAGATGGTCGGCTACAACGTTTTCACATCCACTCTTGTCTCGGATGACAAGATCAAATTCTTGTAACAATAGGATCCAACGTATTAGCCTGGCCTTCGCATCCTTCTTTGATAAAAGATGTCGTAGGGCAGAGTGATCTGTGTAAACCACAATTGGCGAGCCAATCAAGTAGGACCTGAATTTCTCTAATGCAAATACAACTGCCAAGAGTTCTTTCTCGGTAGTTGTGTAATTTATTTGTGCATCATTCAAGGTCCTACTTGCATAGTAAATTACATGTGGTATCTTATCAATGTGCTGTCCTAAGACAACACCAATAGCAAAATCTGATGCGTTACACATAAGCGGGTGGTTCCAATCCGGAGATGATAGAACGGGGGCTGTAGTGAGTGATCCTTTAAGCGATTCAAAAGCAGCCTCACAATTCGAATCGAAGTGAAATGTAGTATCTTTGGCCAATTGAAGGGTTAAGGGTCTAGCAATTTTGCTAAAGTCCTTAATAAATCTCCTATAAAATCCTGCATGACCAAAGAAGGATCGTATATCTTTGACGCAATTGGGACGAGGGAGGTTATGAATGGCATCTATTTTAGCTCTGTCAACCTCAATGCCTTTTCGTGAAATTATATGATCAAGTACAATACCTTCTTGGACCATAAAATGGCGTTTTTCCCAATTCAAAGTCAAGTTCTTATCCTTACAGCGGGTAAGAACCGCGTCAAGATTACGAAGGCAGTCCTTAAAGGAGTCCCCCAAAATGGAAAAATCGTCCATAAAAATTTCCAGGAAATTCTCCACCATATCTGAAAATATCCCCATCATACACCGCTGAAATGTAGCGGGAGCGTTGCATAACCCAAAGGGCATGCGTCTATAAGCAAAAGTTCCGAAAGGACAAGTAAATGTGGTTTTATCTTGATCCTTTTCGGCGGTGGGGACCTGGTTATAGCTAGAGTATCCGTCCAAGAAACAGTAGTATTCATGTCCAGCTAATCGTTCTAACATCTGGTCAATGAAAGGTAGAGGGAAGTGATCTTTCCTCGTCGCGGCATTGAGTTTCCTGTAATCAATACATACGTGCCACCTAGTTTGGGTGCGTGTTTGGATTAACTCATTAGCCTCATTAGTGATGAACGTGATGCCAGACTTTTTAGGGACCACATGAATTGGACTTACCCATTGGCTATCAGATATGGGGTAAATTATTCCACTATCAAGGCACTTGACGATTTCTTTCTTTACCGCCTCCTTCATGATGGGATTTAACCATCTTTGTGGGTCTCGGGTTGGTTTGGCTTCATCCATCAGATGTATGTAATGTTCAACAATTAAGGGACTAATCCCTTTGATGTCAGCCATTGTCCAACCAAATGCTTGCTGATTCGATCTCAACACTGCCAAAAGTGCGTTCTCTTGCTCCAAGGCTAGAGAAGTGGATATAATCACTGGCAAAGTCTCATTCTCTCCTAAATATGCATATTTAAGATGAGAAGATAGCGGTTTGAGATCAAGAATTGGCGGAGAGACAATAGAAGGTGGGGTAAGGGAATGATATTCGGACTCCCTAAGAGGTTCAAAACTTGCATAAGATATTGACTCGGAAAGTGATACTGACTTTTGCAACGAGTCAACGGGTTCAAACTCAAGGACGGACTCATTGAACGTATCCTCATTATGAAGTGGTGCAAGATCAAACGATGTCTCATTAGTGTTGTCGAGATCATTAAAGCAAAGTTCCTCATCCATGCAGCTTTCGGGAGCTATCTCGTGGATGGAACAAATATCCAGCAAATGAGCAGAAGGTTCTGATGGCTGACTTCCTAGCTTGTAAATATTAAGCTCAATTGCCATTTTCCCGAAGGATAAGTTCATAGAACCGTTACGACAATTAATTACAGCGTTAGAAGTTGCTAGAAAGGGTCGACCAAGTATTACCGGGATTTGATTGCGTGGGTTTGCCACAGGTTGTGTATCTAAAACAATAAAGTCCACGAGAAATATGAATTCCCCGACTTTAATTAACACATCCTCTAGTTCGCCCCGAGGTTTGGTGATCGATCGGTCTGCCATCCGGAGAGTACAATGGGCGGGTTTTAACTCTCCAATTCCTAACTGCTCGTATACTGAATAAGGAAGCAAGTTAACGCTAGCGCCAAGATCGAGTAAAGCACGATTAATATTTTTACCCCCAATAGAAATAGAAATTGTAGGATAGCCGGGGTCTTTACGTTTCTTTGGTATTTGTTGGGTAAAAGCTGTGCTAACATTACTCATCATGAAAACCTTCTTAGGCACTTGAGTTTTTCTCTTTCTAGTGCACAAGTCTTTAAGGATTCTTGCATAAGATGGGACTTGTTGAATAGCATCTAGGAGAGGAATATTTACGCTAACTTGCTTAAACATTTCCACAATCTTCTCCATTTGCGGGTTAGGTCTGTTGGCCCTTAATCTGTTCGGAAATGGAGCTTGATCAATAAGTTTTGGGTCCAACGTTTGTGGAGAAGACTGTGGGGACGAATTCGATCCCAAAATTGGAGTGGGAATCGACTTAGATAGATTTGGTGAAATGTTTGAGCCTTGGGGAAAACGGAGAATAGGCTCGGATGAAGGTAGGAGACTAGATGAATTAGGGGAAGAAGAAGAAGAAGCTGGGGTATCATTGGTGTCACTAACATCAAATTGCTCACCCACTCGGTTATTCAGCACTTTTCCCGATCTCAACGTAGTAACGGCATTCACATTATGATTTTGTGAATAGCCAGGATTCTGTAGGGGTTGAGATAGGAGTTTCCCTTTCTCTCTCGCACTCATTGCGGCGTTTAACTGTGCAAGTTGGTTTTCTATTGATTTAATACTTTCGCCGTGGGAGGCGGAATCTTGCTATACGGTATCAATAGAAGACTTCATCTCAGCCGACATTTGAATGGTATGTTTCATAAACATATCCAAAGTTTGTGTGAGTGAAGAGTTGTCAGTACCGGCCACTTGTGGTGTAGAAGTGTTGGCCGGATTTTGAAAATTTTGTGACTGAAAGGGGAGCTGACTTTGTGGTTGTGGTTGCTGTGGAGGAGATCTTTGATAATTGCTTTGGAACTGATTTTGATTTTAGGGTTGGTTTTGGTTCCAAGCAAAGTTAGGATGATTCCTCCATCCTTGATTGTACGTGGAAGAATAAGGATCGTTTCTAGGTCGCTGCTGAAAAGCAGCATTAGTTTTAAACGATGCATTCATAGGACATTCTTCCGTTAAGTGTGAAGGATCTAAACAGCAACCACAGACGGTCTTGGGAAGCGTGACCTGATTTAGGGAGAATGATGAGAACTTGTTCTCAATAGCGTCGAGTTTCTTCTGTATCGCTGCCATTTCGGCTTTTACTGCGATGGAAACATCGAGCTGATGAATACTTCCCTTAGAAGAAGGTGGTCTTACGCTTTCCCACTGCAAAGTGTGTTCAGCAAGGTCTTCCAGATATTTCCAAGGTTCGCCGTCGTCTTTAGACATGAAATTGCATTGACAATTTGTTTCAAGTATCTGCTTTGTCGCTGGATTAATGCCCTCATATATAATTCGGCATAAATCCCATCTATTGATTCCATGATGAGGACATTGGACAAGCAGATCTTTGAAACGTTCAAAGCACTTCCAAAATGGTTCATTGGGAAGCTGGGTGAACAGGTTGATCTCGCTCCCAACACATGCAGTCTTATGGTTTGGGTAAAACTTCTTAAGAAATGCTATTACGAATTCATCCCAATTAGTGATAGAGTGTGCGGCAGTATTATAAAGCCATTTTTCTGCCAAGTCGCACAGTGTGAATGGGAGAAGACGCAAGCGCATAGCATCCACAGTCAATTATGAAGTACCCATCATTGCGCATACGTTTTCAAATTTAGTGATGAAAACATACGCGTCTTCCGACTCAAGCCCGTGAAATTTGGGCAGCAGATTAATGCAGTGGGGTTTAATTTCAAAATTATCCTCGTTAGCTGGTGGAATGGATAGACAAGTAGGAAAGCGACCACGGATAGGGTAGCATCTCTCTTGGAGAGAGATGCGCGGTGGATTCTGCGCACCTACGGGTGGTGGCAACGTAGTGTTATAATCTGATGGAGTGCCGTCCATCTCGGTCGTGGTGTGTGGTGGGGGAAAAGAAGATGAAGAAGTACCGATTTCGGCGTCGATAGCAGGAACGCGGACAAGACGGGCACTAGAATCCCGTGTCCAGCCGAGCATGCACTAAGCGGGTTTAGCGCAAGTGGCAGCGTGTGTGTGATTTAAAATTGGTTTGTTTTGAAAAAAGTGGGACTCAAGACAAATCATACAAAAAATGCACAAACAACCCTAGAACTAAGGTTACCTAGGTCCAGTCTCTAGACCGCTCCTAAACTTCCAGAGGACAAGCCGCAGGATCAATCCTCTACCGCCTCTTTACTACTCTTGTAGCCAGGTAAGTGCCAGGTGGGAGGCTCCCCACTACGAAAGTAGTGGTCCTAATTAAGTAACCACTCGCCTTAGACACACTTGCCTAGACACCACAAAAGTAATGCGGATAAGCGATAGATTACCCATGACCTTCCTCTGTCCTTATTGAGCGCGAAAATCCTTAGAGTCTGGTCTAGATATTTTTTAAATTAATGTAGGGTTGATGCAGATGTTCGGTTTATGATTTGTGGGGCTTAGGAAGGGTGATGAAATCCCCACCTAATCTGGATTTGGTCTTTGCCCCTTAAAGTCCGTATTAAAATATGCAAAACAAAACCAATCACAAAACTTTGCAAAAAGATTTTTGAGCGGCGATATTTTGCAAAGAATCCTGCAGAAAATAGATTTTATTGGATTTGAGAAGAGAGAGGAAGAGGTTAGAATCTTACCAGAGAAGACTGTATCCCTAGATCACCTAACCGGCCGCGCTTCCGCCGCCGATGTGCAGTTCCGGCCGTGGATCAGCCGCAGGGAGGATGGATTAGTTGATGAAATTTTTTCTGTGGCCTTCTGTGCTCCTCTGGATCTCTAAGAATGTCTCTGTCTCTCTGTTTCCTCAAGTCTGTGACTCCAGATCTCCTTGCAAAAAATTCACACACTTCGTTAAATATACGATTTGCAGTTTTGTTTTAATTATGATATGAATCGAATAAGAATTCAACACAAATAGTAAGACTAAAAAAATTACGCACGTATCCCCGGCAACGACGCCATTTGATTGATGTGTATTTTATGTGTGTGTAGTAGTTAACCGCAATCAATAACGGTGTCGCGCGTAGCTAGACCGAGATGAGTACGGGTCGTCCTCTAGGAAACGTGGAACCTTTTACTCTTACTTTAGGCGTGTTGAGAAAGAGAGGAGGGAGAATAAAGAGGTTGTAGAATGGTTGTAAGATCTAGATCTACGTTAAACAAGAATGCAAAATATAGATCTAGATTAACTACGGATGTAAGTTTATATAAGAAGAGGGCTTGTAGGGTTCATTAGGATTTAGTAGTTATGGATGATTAATTAAAAATTACTCTTTCTATCCTTTAATAGATTTAAAACTAGAACGACAGTGATGCGTGTAGATTAGGCTTTCTGGAGGGAAAAGGAATCCCACTCTTAACCCCTATCTCGACACGGAACTCCGTTCATATCTAACCTTTACCAAAACAATCATTAATCTAATCTCTAATCGGGGTTGAGGCTAACAATGAATTGGTAGCGTGCCCGATTAAGATGTTAATAATTCTTTTGATAAAGTTTATAAACTTTATATGACGTAAAAAGAGTTTAGATATTTTCATCATCCATTAACCTACCCTAATCCTACGAACCCTAACGCGCGGAGAATTACTCGCGCATGTTGGGAGAAAAAGAGATAGAGAGAAAATGCATAATTAAACTACAAAGAAATAGAATAGGAAAAAGAGCTACCTTTATTAATCAACAATATTCATTACATTTTGATTCCTTAGAAAATGATTACAAATCCTAGTTTTGCTTCTCGATCTCTTCTAAGGAGGTAGATGAACCGCTGATGATCAGCCTGGATGCGTGAGCCGTCTTGGACTTCGTGATCTCGTCGACTTGATAATTTTTCGAAGAGGCTCTCGGTCTTTATTTATACTCCAAAAGCCAGAACCCTAGATGCCTAAATCGGGGAATAGTAGTTAAGATCCAAACAGAGAAATGCCAGCCCCCAATTCATCTGTCATGCGGCGGATCCGCAGCCAACAAGGAGGGTTTGGCCGCGGATCCGCGGCCTTATGATGTGGTCCGTTGATTTGGTTTCTGGGGTTTTTCTTCTTGTGACACGTGGCGATCTCAGTAACCTTTGGAAATTGGAAATCTTCTCATAGCTACTGCCAGACTTTATTCTTTAGTTTGCTTTCTTAATTAGGCAAGTTTGCACTAACAACTTTGATTCCCTTGATTTAGTCCTGAAAAATTCTGCACAACAACTCAAATAATATTTAGTAGAGTTTGTTTTATTAAGATTTGGTCAATGATATTTTTGCATACATTTTCCTACCAAATGTTAATTATAATATATAAATACATGAAAATAGTCATTTTACAGATAAACCCTCATATGTATCATATATTATAATAAAACCTTTTCTAATATAGAAATAGTAGGAAAAATGTAATAACAAAGGTGCAGTTTTATCAACTGAACAATAACCCCAGAAAGATCACGGTAACTCAGCCTTACTCATCATGGAACGAACCATAACCAATAGGGTTCGATTCTGCCTTTCCGATACACCATTGTGTTGTGGTGTGTATGGAGGAGTAAGCTGAGAGAGAATTCCATTCTCTTTTAAGTATCCCAGGAACTCGGCACTTAAGTATTCACCACCTCGATCAGATCTCAGTGTCTTGATACTTTTGCCTATCTGTTTTTCCATTTCATTCTTGTATTCCCGGAATTTTTCAAAGGCCTCGGATTTGTGCTTCATCAAGAAGATATGTCCATACCTAGAGAAATCATCCGTAAAAATAATGAAGTAGGAATGACCACCTCTTGCATGTGTAGACATTGGACCGCACACGTCACTGTGTACGAGTCCCAAGAGCTCGCTCGCTCTTACTCCGTGTCCAGTAAACGAAGACTTTGTCATCTTTCCCATGAGACAAGATTCACAAGTAGCATAAGATTGATATTCGAACGGATTCAAATATCCTTTTCTATGTAACTTAGTCAACCGTGTTTTATTGATGTGACCTAGTCTACAATACCATAAGCCTGATTTACTTCCAGAGACTTTCTTTTAAGTGTGTTCTGGACATTGAAAACCTAGCTTGATTTAATACGTATATACCGTTATCTAATGTATTGGACCCAATCAGAACTTGATTTAGGTGGATTTTTACTACATCGCTTACGAATGTAAAATCATATCCCTCTCTCGAAAGTGAGGATACTAATATGATATTATAAGTCAAACTAAGTATATACAAACAGTTACGTAGAATCAATATCTGCTCACTTATCAGTCCTAGGCGATATTCTCCCACCGATTCAGCGTCCATGCTCATTCCGTTCGCAACTCTGAGATACAAATCGCCTACCCTGATAACTCTACGGTTTCTCAAAGCATGTAACAAATTACAGATATGAAATCCTGATCCGGTATCTAGTACCCAGGAAGTAGAGTTAATTGACAAACAGTTCTCAATTACAAACACACCCGAGGCCGAAGCTACAACAAGCTTCGAATCCTGGCTACTGGCTTCCAAAGCCCTGCAATCCTTCTGCCAATGCCCCTTCCCATAACAATAGGAACATCCTTTCTTCCCTACACCAAGTCCCAAAACTTTTGCTCTTCCCTTTCCTTCTACTTCACTGACACCGTATATCGGCTTTGTGAAGGTTTTCTTCTTTTCACCCTTCGCTTTCGCCTTGGATGCAGAAGAAGAAGGTCCCCGATTAAGCAGAGCGGGTGTCTCCCTGGTTTCTTTCAGGGTGTAAGTAGAGTGTAGGGACTGTGTAAATAAGTCAGCATATGACCCGTTTCCCAACGTGGTCTCTGTTGGATATAGTGCCCTCAGAGTCAATTATTGGATCGCAGGCACGTGATTGCAATGATTGAGGGAGGACCTGTACCGGTAGGACAGTCTTACTCGAGAGCTTTGTATACTATCTGGTTTGCCTTTATCATCGCGTACATGCTTTAGGTAATATTATAGTTCACTATTACACGTTGATAGAAAATAGTATGCTACCATGGTTTATCTTTATCATCGTGTACAGCTTTAGGTGACCTTACAGGTCACTATTGCACGTTGATAGAGCCCTTAGGATTCTTGCTTAACGGCCAGCAGTATGATGGCGATCATATATGTGGGAGCTGGTGTCTATAAGCACATCCTTAAAGTGGTCCCTAGTCGTGGGAGTTTCGAGACTGGGCATCGATACTCCATTAGTAGACTAGTGTATACAGTCGAGACCCCGATGAGGGGCGGTGGCCGGTCTCACAAGCCATTGGTGTCAGTTGGATCAACTAAGATGTATACAGGTGCTCATTGGGTTATGAGTACACCGGACAGGACTCGCCGGGAACATGCTAGTTGGTATTATACCTGACGTCAGATAGCAGTTCCCTGGTGACATGTGTACATGTTAGTTCATCGACCTGAGATCGTCATTTGTCTCGTGTGAGTTCCCACTGTGCTTTGATTACTACCCTACCATAGCTCAAAGGAGTCGTGCAAACAGGTTTTAGTTGGGTACAGTCCCGACCCACATGAGGCAGTGAGCGGATCGGCAGGGGTTCGTCTCTCCCGGTATTGGGGGTGAGGTCACGCTGTGTCTTGGAGAGCCATTATACGAAGTCCTTGGCCAAGGCAGGAGATTTACTGGTAGATATTCCAGTAGTATCTCAGGGTGTTCTGGGCTACACTCCGACACGACTTGTACCGCTTTTGGGGGTCTGACTTTTACCAGCCCCCTAGGCGCGCCATGCGATACTCATAGACGAACGGACCGGACTGTACGGATATTGTCACTGACAGGCTCAGTAGGGTGTCAGGATAAGTTCGCTCATCGACCTCCCTTTTGATCAATACCTGGTAGCCCGTTACGTACGGCTAGTACCTCTGACGTGCTAGTGGTTAAATCCACAGCCGAAGTATTGACGAGTCTTTAGAGTCCCCCACAGACAGTTTCTCAAGTTTCGGGCGAAACGTTGTAGAGGCCGTATGATATATGGCAGGGTCCGATCATATACGTGCAATAGTGCACGGATCATGATCGGGCGGATCATACTAGTGGGCTTTGGTTTAAGCCGGATCCTAGTATTAGATTTGTTGGATTGCTTTAGTCTCATCGCATTCGCATTCAGTCGGAATGCGGGTATAGGTATGTATATACAGGTGAGGGGTATCCTTGTGATCCGTCACGAGTTTACTTTAGGTGTTGCCGTATCTTTTTATTGTTGCAAACATTTGGATTAATGTTTGTTAATGGAAATTGTGAGCTAGAATTCATCATTTGGAGCATTTATTGTGACTCATGCGCAAGTGGTGACTCATGGTCTCTTTCTTTGTGCATGTGTCACATTATGAGCTTGATTTGTATTGATATGATAAGAAGAGAGAGAGAGGGGCTACTTTATGAGTGAGTTTCATCTTGTATTATTTTTTGATCTCTCTCATTTTATCATAGCAAAAAAAAAAGAAAAGAAAATGCTTCTTCTTCTTCTTCTTCTTCCTCTAGCTCATAATCTCCATTAATGGCAACACCTCTAACCTCCATCCAAATCAATGGATGCAAGAGACAAAGTGATCATAAACATTCTCTACAACACCTTGGATACGTCGGCTAGCACACTTCGTGCCCGAGTTGCTTCGGATGAAGCGGGAGCCCGTAAAAAGACTCGTAGATGTAATGCCCTTTCCGACGAGGAGATCGAGATCGGAGTTGCCGTGAGGAGCTTTGGATGGTGGCCAAAGACCGAAGGACACGGATCGATCGGTATAGCCTTTCTATCCCTTCTCTAGATAGCTAGTTGTACGTTAATAGTTCGATCCGGGTTTAAAGCATATGATAGCGCCGGTTTAAAGTTTTGAAAAAGTTTTCATTTCCGTATTTTGGCCTCGGAAAGACAGCCGGGGCGCTACCGTAGGCTTACATGGTATCAGAGCCACGCCATTAACCTTTACTAGCTTGCTCTAACGTATTTAAAATATCGATCGAATGAATTTTCTAAAAATTGCATTTCCAAGTCATAATTTCTGTCGAATTTTTCCTGTGGTCAAAAAATTATTTTGAAAGCTGCAGAAAAACAGGCAGGGTTTTTTAAATATTCTGAGAAAATTTGGTACGTTGTTGTCACTGTAGCGCGGCGGAACCGCGGACGTACCCTCGTTTTGGCCGCGGTTCCGCCGCAGGACTGTAGCAACAGTGCGCCATTTTTTCTACAGAGGTTTCTGACTTGGAAATGGGGTTTCTGGTAATTTTTGTTTGGGCCCAGATTTGTTTGAGTACTGGGTATTGTGCTTGGGGCCCACTTCGGGAAATTTTGTCGATCGAAATTTTTAAACATGTTAGTTCACAGTATTTACATTATATCTGCGACCGTGAATGTCATTCGATCGGTAAATCCTATCTAATTGCTATAGCTCTTTTAGACGGATTTACGAACATGACATTCACGTTGATGTTCTGTGTTGTGCTGTGATGTTGCGGATTTGTCGTGGTGGATAGCCTAGATACAATGGTAGTACAGTTTGGTTGTATTTGTACATTTGATATTGCGGGACGAGTGTCCGACATGTGGACTGCCCGTTACTGCCTGTTTGTATATTATTCTTTTGGGCACGACCGGGCTGAGGTCGATGTACCCGTTGTATATATTTTACTTTATGTACTAGGATTAACCCGCGGTGAGGTGCCCGGGTAGCCGGGGCAACGGGCCCGCATCTCATGGCTTTGATACGGAGGGGGCTTCACTCTAGAATTGGCGAGCTATTCGCCGCACTCGTAGGGGGTACAGGTTGACCCAAGGTGGGTTGCTCAAGTTACCGGATTCCGTGAACTGCTGGGTGGTCCATTCACGTTGTTGATGTAGGGTTCCTAGGCACACTAATGAGGTCTCACAAGGCATCAACCATGCCAAATTCAAAAATTTCCGGTGCCGAGAAACCCTAATGCGATCGTTAACTAGAATTTTAGGCGAAACAACAACTAGTAAACTGCTTTACTAATAAGTGAACGAAATACAACCTTTGTAGATCCGGTTCTCCACCTCCATTGCTCCGTGATGAAGTCCCTCCGCTGTACCCAACGGATCCCGGACTCTCGCGGTGGTTTCATCGAAGAAATGATCGGGCTAGGTCGTCGACTTCGATGCCGAAGATGATCTACGTCGAGGCAACACAAGATCAAGCTCCCACTTCACCAAGTCGTGAAACTTGTGAAGAAAACACCCTATACTACATGGCAAGTGGTAGAGGATGAAGAAATAGGAAGTGGGTTCACTTTAGAATTGGATTTCTCACTCTTTTTCTCAAGTTTCCATTAATGTAGCAAGCTTTCTTCTTTGTTCAAGAGAAGAATAAGAAGAAAGAATATGATAAGTATATGAAAAATAGGAAATAAAATGATACTTATCATATTTACAACCATGGTTAGGTGTAGAGAATTAACTAAGGTTAGGTTGAATGGTTAGGGTTAAGTATGAAACAAAAATGGTGGACTTATTCAAAGTTTCATGAAGCTTCAACTAGAAAACAAATCAAGCCACCATTTCTGTTTATCTTTCAAAAATGAATAAATAAATAAATGAATAGATAAGTAAATCAAAACCCTAACCATTAACATAACCATGGTTTAATTCTTTACACAAACCCAAGTTTGCATGTATCATCAAACATGATACAAACAAGTGCACAAAAGTATATCACATATACAACTTGTGTATTTCAAGTGAGAAAATCCATTTTAAGTGAACCAATACTAGTTAATGCAAAGTAATATATCAAATATATAATTATACATTAAATCATTAAATCAACACTTGATTTAATGATCTGGTCATACTGCATATAACCGACTAATATCCGATGTATCGACTTATCGAATCAATCCTCGATTCGATAACTAGGTTATATCGCATACAACCAATCGATACATTCATTGCGAGAATAGAATACGGTATCATATACACGCATTATTCTCGGTCCCGCACATATCTCATATGCGCTCCTATTTCGTTTCGCTTGAGCCAGGAAACCTCTGTGTAGGACTCTAAAGACTCGTCAATATGCCGGCAGCAGGTGATGATCATATCAAACACCCACAAGCCGCAAGCGGTCTTCTAAACGTAACGGCCACCCGGGTATTGAGCGATCAGAAGATCGACGAGCAAGCCCGCTCACACTCCTGTGAATCCAACCAGTAACACTTACCGTACAGTCCGGTCTCGTCGTCTGATATGTCGCATATCTCGCCTAGGGGTGGTAAACGTCAGACCCCAATAGCTCGATAAGTCGTGTCGATATGAGGACTATAACAGTTCGAGAAACTACAGGTAACACTTACCAGTAAATCTCAGCAACCCTGGCCAGGGATTTCCGGTTATAGCCAATCGAACACAGTGCAACATCAACTCCCTATACCGGGAGAGACGAATCCCCTCCTATCGCTCATTGCCTCCATGTGATTCGGGACTGTACCCAAAAACCACCGTTTTGCACGCCCTCTTGGACGTGGTAAGATGGAAATCAAAGCACAGTGGGAACCACACAAGACTCTATGACGATCTCGGGTCAACAGACTACTCTGTACCAGTGTCACCAGAGAACTGCCATCTGACGTAAGGTATAATACCATCTGGGAGTTCTCGGCGAGTCCGTCCAGTGTACCCAGTCTCTACTGAGCACCCGTATATCATCTCTGATGTCAAACACCAATGGATATGGGATCATCCATCGCCCATCTGTATGGGTCGAGAAGGTATACGCTAGTCTACTCTGGTATATCGATGCCCCGTCTCGATACACCCACGACTAGGGACCTTGAAGGATGTACTTATGGACTACCATGTCCCCACTAGTATGATCCGCATCATAGTCCAGGTAGTCAAGTACACATCCTAAGGGCTTTACCAACATGTAACAGAGAGACAATCAGTGTACACGTTAAAGTAAAGATCAACCAGATAGCATACTATCATGTCGAGCAAGAAAGTCCTTCCTATATATGTCCAAGTATCCACTACAATATACATCCTATGTATAGTAATGGCCTCTAGTGCATACATATAACTAACAGTTGAAGGGGGCTGCCTCGCTTCAGGTTTTGGCGGGTAACTTGCCACGCCCGTAGGGGTCTAGGATTTCATTGCACAGGCTATCCACACGACTAGGGGAACGTCGGGTTTCAGTAGCGGCTCTATGAAACCCGGGGATCCCAGATTATCTGTATTGTTCTGTGATGCTTATTACATTTCTGTGATGTTGCATTTTATCACGCCTTGAGCGATTATTATATATTGATATATATACTAGTAGATGTTGTATATGTTTTACACCCGTGCTAGTCCAGTCCCCGCTCTTCGTTAGTTAAGTAACCTAACGGGTGATGACGGGACCCAGTGGCAAATGCGGATGGCATATACGTACATCGTATTTTCGTTCTTTTATGGTGTGATTAATTGATGGGACTGCATTGATTCGGATCAATGCAAACTAAACAAACCTATTCTGATATTGTTGGAACATTTTTCAAAAAGCTGTTATTGCAAGGACGTTCTAGTTTTTTTTGCACGGTGGTATTCGGTTATGAATATCCAGCACCTCAGTCAACGAGGCAAGGGCCGAGATCCCTTCACCGGGAGTGACCCCTTGGACAGAAGTTTGCATCAGGGTAATAACTTCACTATAGCCGATTTCCTTTTGCTTTGCATCGAGGTATTAAGTTGGAATATCCTGCACCTCATTCTACGGGGAAAGAGCCGAGATCCCTTCACTGGGAGTGACCTCTTTAGCAAAGGTTTTCGCCACTATATTTTTATAAAAAGCTATCCGGTTCCTTCAACGATATCAAGTTCATTACGTTAAAGGTTTTTTGCCAAAAACCATTCGTAGCCCTCCGTCATTTCAAAAAGGTAGCACTTAGTATTCATGCTATGTTTATTGGCCTTCGTCAAGGCATAGTGAATGGTAGCTGCTTGTGACTTTTCTGCTGCATAGATAGATGCGTTGGTTTGGGACAGTCGTATAGCCTTGTTGGCCTTCGTCAAGGGCTTGTACGGATGGGTTCAAATTAACCTGGACAATAACGGGTAGAACTTGACATGTGACTTATGATTTGTTGACCTTCGTCAAGGTCATAAGAGCATGGGGTAAAAATCACATTGAGAGATTTTAAAGAAACTGAAACTTTCCAGATATGCGCATACCTTTTGAAGTGTGATAACATGAGTGGATTCCATCACGTTATCATGCGATGATAGTTGGATCCCGATTCCCACTGATGAGTTAGTTTACTCCTCGGGTAATCCCGACTAATTCTTCTTTCAGGTTTGGAGGAGAATTTGAGGTTACAGTGGGAGATTTCCTGATTAGATAAAGTGAGAACCATTCTGATCTAGGTTAGAGTGCACGCTGAGTGGTTCTTTTCTCTCTCTCTCTTTGGCAGCGATCATGGCCCGACCCTTGACTATGACTCAGTGACCAAATTGACCGAACCTTCTTAAAACACTGGCTTTTGGATTGTCAAAGTTGCATACCTCATTGCCACTCCTACTTTTACCCTTTTCTTCAGATCACCCCGTATTACTACGAACATTCACTTCCACTGGATAAAACCATCGTATGGTTATATACGAACTCGAAGAAACTTATTCCAGATTCGAGGATGGTTTCCGGAGAAAATGAATAGGACTATTCAGTTGTCTTTTCCTTTTACCTTCTCTCAGGTTGCGAGTGCTCCTTAGATTAGGACAGCACACCTATTACGCTAATTGGATAGTCTTCTTCCAAACTATAGGCAGCCGAACGGTAGGAAATGAAGAAAACCAATTAGCCTAACGATGGTGTACAGAAGGTAATAAGTTAAGACAAATAAAGGGATTAGTAAGAGGGGAAAGTAAACTGCGTCTGCTATTCACGACCAAACCAAGTATTTCATCGCCACTCCTACTTCACCTTTGTATTTCTCCAGGACACTTCGTATCACTACGAAGATCCACAGTTTATTGGATACTCCATCGTATGGTTATATACGAACTCGAAGGGACTTGTTCCAGTTCAGGGATGGATTCTGGTTTAGGAGAAATAGGAATAAGGTTTTATTCAGTTGTCTTTTATCTTTACCATCTCTCGGGTTGCGAGTGCTCCTAGGATTAGGACAGTACACCCATTATGCTTATTGGATAGTCTTCTTCCAAATCATAGACTGGTGCCGAACGGTAGGGAAGGAAGAAAACCATTTAGCCTAAAGGGGTGTGCAGAAGATAATGACTAAAGACATATAAAGGGATTTGGAGAGATGGCAAAGAAATATACGGTTACAGTTGTGAATCTGATAATAGAAGATGCATTACTAGGAATAACCGGATACCCCTTCGAAATATTTATATGTTTCAGTTTCACTGCGTATTGTTAAAAGAAAACTGATTTCCCAATTAGCCCTTGCTCCAGGGTATGTATTTACCAGGTTTGATTCTCACATCTATATGGTTTTACAGATGATGAGTGGGAGTAAGTTATTGGGAATTGGGTGATCATCCTCATTATATCGGGATTCGTTGTAATTGGTGATATTTGAGGAAATCGCCTTGGTTGTTTGCCGGACGGCAAATATTTGGTTTTGAATATCCATTGTTATGCACCAATTTCAAATTGATATATCTGTACGTCTATTTTTATAGAGTGAGATATACCTTTTTGAAATCATGTCTATGACATTTACCTATATCAGTGGATGGTTAGGTAAGGAGCATTAAACAGCGGTGTAATTCTTCTTAACCATAAGTACAGTTTTCAACCTATGACACACAGTGAATGAGTTATTAGACTCAAGGGACTTATACAGAGTATTGTATGTTGTCCAGTGTCTATTAGGACAGAGGGGTTGGTACTCGTACTATATTCTGTTTACTTTTGACTTTTCTAGTTCTTAGACATGTGTTTCGTAGAAATGCAGGTTCTGAGTTTTGAGAAGTTATAGGTATAAGAGTAAAGTAGAGAACCAGGTGTTGCAAGTATCGGGATTCTTCAAGGTGATCGAAGATGTAGATACTTATGCATGGTATTCAGTTGATAGTAATAATTAAGAGAACTTGCTTCTCTTTCAGGTTACTCATAATTGGAAGCACTCCTAAGTTGAGTAATGCTGATCGGCCTCTCTCCATTTAGTTGACATGCACTGGAGACAACTGCATGATTTGAATCTGGTTCCAATTAAATCAGTGCCTCTTTTCTATATTGGATATAGAATAGTTCATATCTTAACAATGTTAAGGTACGGGGAGTTGTCCGGCTTATGGTTTTTGGATAACTCAAGGCACGTTTCTATAATGGCTGTTTGTGGGTTGACCCGGGCTATGACGAGGGTTGATTTTCTACCATCAAGAAGATCAATAGTGATATTGTTCTTAACTCGCCACAGTTTTAGTAAAATGGATTTTTTCAGAAAACAGTAGTGGGAGTATGGTAGAACTGGAAGTGATTCCAGAACCGCAAACGATTATTGAAAATTTGATAAGAACCTAAAGATTCAATCTGGTTTGACACTCCATTGGCCACTCCGCAGATATGGTGGGTAACCTCAGGCACTCGAGAGGTACTTTGGTATGCTTAAAGACGGTGACAGGGAGGTTCTTATTTACCCAGACTTACCATTGCTGTTGTTCCAGACTGTGAAACCCGGCAGGAGGATGAGTATAGCGTCGTTCTAAACTAGCTTTAGAAGTGCACGTGTGTATGACTCTGCCAGAGGGTTGTCGTAGTCAGTGAGAGCAGCGGAAGCATAGTGGACAAGTGGCTTATGTCTATTTATGGACTAAAGCAGATATAGCGGAGATAGATCATCTATTTCTGATGTGACAATCATAGGTTTGACTTCATCAGAATAGGGGATGGATCTGTTAAGAAGATAGTAGGGTGTGATGTCCTGGCATTTGGATGACATACACAGAGTAGGAAGTGAAAATCCTATACTACGATCGGTTATACTTTGGTTGTCACACAGTGGTTTCTCCACATAGGAATTGGATATTATATCAGATATTCTGGTTACTAGATCTATAGTTTTAGATCTAGATTTGGGTAGTTTCCCAATCAGGGTACTTAGACAGCATTATAAAGGTATTTGGAATGGACGACTCCAGACATGGTAGTGTACCTGCAGGTGATGGAGTCACCCTCTCTAAAGGTGTCTTACAGACTAAAAGGGAGAGGGATGTGCATGATTGGTAGATCACTTACTTAGGCAATTGAGTCAATCATGAGATGTCAAGTACCACACCAGATGTTGTTTTTGCAGTAGATGCAATAAGTTGATATTGATCCAATCCTGGAGAAACATTCGGAAGCAGTTTTAGAACATAAGTGGATGTTCTAGGGATATGATAACAACAACCTCTTTTAGGAGACAGCTATCATTCCAGGCTTCCAAGATGACCTGGAGGACAGAGTGGCTGTCAGAGTTATAGTTTTCCCTCTGACGAGGGGCAGTATTTTGGACAGGTGGTCCAAGCGGATACTGAGGGAGGCATGGCGCAGGATACTGATTGGTTTCAGTTGACGATACAGTCTAAGAAGTTTGGATTTGAAGTTCATTTATGAACTAGGTCCCATCAGATATCCAGACATATTCTAAGACAGGTATTGCTCATTTCGGGAGATGGCTTTCTCCGCGAACTTGAGATAAAAAGAGACATAGAAAGAAACATCAGGGCGGATCCACTAGCTGAGGCTATTTCTTGAACGTAATAGTTTCGCAAACGAGCTTTGTGAGACTGATTAGTAGAGGAGTTGGGTGTTCGGTATCACACGGGATGTGAGTATGCGACATCGCAATAATTAGCCTTGAGTGCAAGTGGGAGATTTTTGGATATAGTGCCCTCAGAGTCAATTATTGGATCGCAGGCACGTGATTGCAATGATTGAGGGAGGACCTGTACCGGTAGGACAGTCTTACTCGAGAGGTTTGTATACTATCTGGTTTTCCTTTATCATCGTGTACATGCTTTAGGTGACATTGTAGTTCACTATTACATGTTGATAGAGAATAGTATGCTACCATGGTTTATCTTTATCATCGTGTACAGTTTTAGGTGACCTTACATGTCACTATTGCACGTTGATAGAGCCCTTAGGATTCTTGCTTGACGGCCAGCAGTATGATGGCGATCATATATGTGGGAGCTGGTGTCTATAAGCACATCCTTAAAGTGGTCCCTAGTCGTGGGAGTTTCGAGACTGGGCATCGATACTCCATTAGTAGACTAGTGTATACAGTCGAGACCCCGATGAGGGGCGGTGGCCGGTCTCACAAGCCATTGGTGTCAGTTGGATCAACTAAGATGTATACAGGTGCTCATTGGGTTATGAGTACACCGGACAGGACTCGCCGGGAACATGCTAGTTGGTATTATACCTTACGTCAGATAGCAGTTCCCTGGTAATATGTGTACAGGTTAGTTCATCGACCTGGGATCGTCATTTGTCTTGTGTGAGTTCCCACTGTGCTTTGATTACTACCCTACCACGGCTCAAAGAAGTCGTGCAAACAGGTTTTAGTTGGGTACAATCCCGAGCAACATAGAGGCAGTGAGCAGATCGGCAGGGGTTCGTCTCTCCCGGTATTGGGGGTGAGGTCGCGCTGTGTCTTGGAGAGCTATTACACAAAGTCCTTGGCCAAGGCAGGAGATTTACTGGTAGGTATTCCAGTAGTATCTCAGGGTGTTCTGGGCTACACTCCGACACGACTTGTACCGCTTTTGGGGGTCTGACTTTTACCAACCCCCTAAGCCCGCCATGCGATACTCATAGACGAACGGACCGGACTGTACGGATATTGTCACTGACAGGCTCAGTAGGGTGTTAGGATGAGTTCGCTCATCGACCTCCCTTTTGGTCAATACCTGGTAGCCCGTTACGTACGGCTAGTACCTCTGACGTGCTAGTGGTTAAATCCACAGCTGAAGTATTGACGAGTCTTTAGAGTCCCCCACAGACAGTTTCTCAAGTTTCAGGCGAAACGTTGTAGAGGTCGTATGATATATGGCAGGGTCCGATCATATACGTGCAGTAGTGCACGGATCATGATCGGGCGGATCATACTAGTGGGCTTTGGTTTAAGACGGATCCTAGTATTAGATTTGTTGGAATATTTTAGTCTCATCGCATTCGCATTCAGTCGGAATACGGGTGCAGGTATGTATATATAGGTGAGGGGTATCCTTATGATCCGTCATGAGTTTACTTTAGGTGTTGCCGTATCTTTTTATTGTTGCAAACATTTGGATTAATGTTTGTTAATGGAAATTGTGAGCTAGAATTCATCATTTGGAGCATTTATTGTGACACATGCACAAGTGGTGACTCATGGTCTCTTTCTTTGTGCATGTGTCACATTATGAGCTTGATTTGTATTGATATGATAAGAAGAGAGAGAGGGGGGCTGCTTATGAGTGAGTTTGGTCTTGTATTATTTTTTGATCTCTCTCATTTTATCATAGCAAAAAAAAAGCAAAGAAAATGCTTCTTCTTCTTCTTCTTCCTCTAGCTCATAATCTCCATTACTGGCAACACCTCTAACCTCCATCCAAATCAATGGATGCAAGAAAGAAAGTGATCACAAACATTCTCTACAACACCTTGGACACGTCGGCTAGCACACTTCATGCCCGAGTTGCTTCGGATGAAGAGGGAGCCCGTAAAAAGACTCGTAGATGTGGTGCACTTTCCGACGAGGAGATCGAGACCGGAGTTGCCGCGAGGAGCTTGGGATGGTGGCCAAAGACCGAAGGACACGGATCGATCGGTATAGCCTTTCTATCCCTTCTCTAGATAGCTTGTTATAGGTTAATGGTTCGATCCGGGTTTTAAGTATACGATAGCGCCGATTTAAAGTTTTGAAAAAGTTTTCGTTTCCGTATTTTGGCCTCGGAAAGACGGCCGGGGCGCTACCGTAGACTTACAGTCTCCAGGTCCGTGAGTTCATCAATATAGCTAGTCATCGTAAGGACGTCGTCCCCTACAGATGACCCGACAACCAATCTCGCTTGAAGCAATTCGTTCGAGGTCTCATATCTTGCGATACGAGATTGCTTTCCATATTAATCTTTGTTATGGAGGAAGATGGAAACTAAGTCCATCTTCTCGTGCTACTTCTGGTATACACCATCAACTGAAGCCAACACGAGAGCTTGGCATTCACACTGTCCTTTTCCCTTGTCTGACGGATATCCATATCCGCGACGGTGGAAACTGGACCTGGGATGCCGGGGGCTTGAGTAGTAATAGGGTGGTCCAGCTTGTCATAGGCAATGGACATCTGGACAGACATTTGCCAGTCATAAAAGTCAGATTCAGTCAACTTGTTATCTAGATATAACCTAGTCATGGTCACATGGTCGCTGCAGTTGAGAGAGAGAAGAAAACACTGTAGCATGATGCTCTTGCAAGTTTAGATTGGTTTTTAGTTTATCTAAATAGGATGACTCCCACTATTTCTCGAATCATTCCTCAAACCATAAAAGAAGAATTAGTCAAAACTGATCTCACCATACAATACTTGCTTAACCGTTCAGCCAGGCTAGTGTCGGTATTTCGAGGGAGGTTTTACGATGCTTTCGCGAAGTTCCTTGATTAAATAACCTCTTTTCTCTAGAGGCGTAGCCCCGCTGACACCGTTCTAGACACTTACTTGGTTTATAGCATTGATCGTTAAGTGACGAATCTCCTTATGAGTAGCATATACTCACAGTAGGATCGGGATCCAAATATCACCGTATGATAATGCTGAAGGAATCCTACCAACATAATCAAACTCCAAATGGTATGCAATACCAACAAGTTTCAGTTTCTTTAGAAACTCTCGATGTGGATTTTTGCCCCATGCTCTTATGACCTTGACTAAGGGCCAATAAATCATAAGTCACATGTCAAGTTCTACCCGTCATTATCCAAGTTGATTTGAACCCACCCGTATATACTCTTGACTAAGGGCCAAACAAATATAGCTTGAATACTACTGACCATTCATATGAAATGACGGAGGGCTATGACTGGTTTTGGCGAAACCGTGAACGTAGTAAACTTGATATAACCGAAGGAACCCGATAGCTTTTTAAAAGGAGTGGTTAAAGCTCTGTAATTAAAAATTCTGCTCTTTTAAAATAACCGAGTGGTTTCTATTAAATTTATTCCAACGATTCAGCTTTGATTTGTTTTCTTTGCATTAATATAATGAGTCCCATCATTTATCCTATCATTGCAGAAAACAACGAAAATACAATATTCTCTTATGCCATTCGCATTCGCCACTGGGTCCCTTCATTCTTCTGTTAGGTTACTTAACTAACGACAGAGCGGGGGCTGGGCTAGCGCGGATGCAAAACATAAGCAGCGCCTACTAGATATCATATATAGATATTGTACATTCGTCAGACGCAATAATAGGCATTCCAGATCACAGATGAACATATTAGATATATTAGGAATCCGCATTTCGTTTGAGCCTGCAACAAAAGATGGATTACACGGTCGTGATGAATAGCCAAACCCCACCCTAGACCCCTACGGGTGCGGCAAACTACCCGCCTAGTACCAGAAGTGAAACAGTCTCCCTCAACAACGTGAGTAGGCCATTTAACACTTCAAAGCACTCGGTAGTTTGTGCACCCCATCTTGGGTTTATCCTAGGAGAAAAAAACAGTAAATGAAATAATACAACGGTGGCTACAAGCTCAACCCGGATGTTCCCCGCAAAAGAATATTAAAACATATTACAATTTACATCGAATGAAAGATTAAAACTCTCATCTCGCATCCCCGGCTATTCATCCACGACAATCCAATGAAGTTCATATTCACAAACCAATATCCATTACAGAAATGTGCAACCACCAACTAACCGACATACTAGCAATTAACGGAGGTTTACGAACACATTAAATATCACAGATAAAACCTGATTAGCAAATAACTTAGAATTTCGATCGATAACCTTTTTCCGTGTCTACCCCAAATGCAAGCCAGCACTGAAAAGACCTGGGCAAAAACAAATTAAACAGGAAAATAGAACACCCAAAAATAAGACAAACTGTGTAAATACGAGTCAACTCGGAGTCGACTCGGCCGCGTATCCGCGGCAAATTGTACCAACTCGCCGCGCTTCCGCGGTCATCTAACCGAGTTAGCAACTCGTATTTCTCCAGTATTCTTAGAATTCCATGCTGTGAATTTTCATACCTCTGAAATAATTTTTTTCGGCAGGTTTAAAATCGACAGAAACTTGAGAGATCCGGGGTTAAGTTTTCGTGTTTTTCCGACTATCGAAGTCCTAATTAGTTGCTAACAAGCTAGTAAAGGTTTAGTAAGCTCTGATACCATTGTAAGTCCATGTCACGCACCCCACGTGTTCGCGGGGAGGCGGAATATATGAAAAACAATTATCAAAGCTTCGTAACACGGACTTGAGCACACGGATCGTGTCTAAACCATTACTAACAAACTACGAGAGGTTTAACTACTCGGATTCGAAGTTATACCTCACGTTACTTGTCCTTCGGGTCTTCATCGCTGTCCTCCACACCTCGTAGGCTCTGTGGAACATGGGCACCTACACGGCCTCCTCGAGTCAAAGACGATCCACCCGAGAGTCTATAGTCCGAGCTCCTATCTCAAATCTGAGATAACTACGGCTTCTAGTTTGCTAATCTAGAAGTCCTAGAGAGTGTAGAGTATTTAGATGGATTACTTAGTCACTTTAAATTCTAGGATTCTCAACTCATGAGAGCTTTTAGGGTTTGAGGAAGAAGATGAAGACTTGAGGAGAGAGAAGTGTTTTGTGATAATGAAATGAATAATACTCATGCTAGAATAATATGAAGCATAATAATATCTTTCTTGATAATATCAAGATAATATCTAGTATGCTTCATTTAATTCTAAGGGTGAATCATCTCATGAGTCATTAAGTATTTAATGTAAACTACACCTCATCTCCTCCACCTCATTTAGTTTAAATCTAAAAAGAAATAAACACAAATGAGTCACCTCATTCTAGAAGCTTCCCGACAAATTACGAGACTGCCTCTGCAATCCGTATTTCCGAAAAACATGGATAATCTTTGACTGAATAAATCCATCTGTATAATACTAGAATCTGGTTTAAACCAAAGCCCGCTAGTATTATCTGCCCGATCATAGTACATGCAAAAGTGTACGTAAGTGATCGCGGCCCTGCCGTAAAACCATACCGTCTCTACACTTTTTGCCCGGTGCAGGGAAACCCTCTGTGTGGGACTCTAAAGACTCGACATTACGCTGGCAGTGGGTTTAACCACAGGCCGTAAGCAGTACTAACTGTACGTAACGGTCCCCAAGTAGATGTCGATAAAAAGGGCGATGAGGAAACCCATCCGAACTCCTACTGAGCCTGTATGTGATAATCTTCGTACAGTCCGGTCTGTTCGTCTAGGACTATCGCATATCGGGCCTAGGGGCGGTAAACTTCAGACCCCTAATAGCGGTATAAGTCATGTCGGAGTGAAGCCCATTACACCTTGAGAAACTATTGGAACCTACCAGTAAATCTCGCTTGCCCTGGCCAGGGACCTTGCGTAATGGCTCTCCATACACAGCACGATATCAACCCCCAATACCGGGAGAGACGAATCCTGTCTAACCGCCACTGCCTCCAAGTACTTCGGGACTGCACCCAACTACTACCTGTTTGCACGACTCCTTTAAGCCGTGGTAGGGTAGTAATCTAAGTACAGTAGGAACACACCCGAGGCAAAGTAGCAGTGTCAAGTCGACGGACTAAGCCGTACTCATGTCACCTGGGAACTGCTATTTGACGATGGGTTTAGAACCAACCTGCAGTTCCCGGTGAGTCCTGTCCGGTATACCCGTAACCTAACGAGCACCTGCATACTATCTCCAGTACGACGTACTGATGGCTGTGGGACAAACCATCTCCCCAGCTGGGATGAGAAGCGTATACACCAGTCTACTTCGGAGTATCGATGCCCCGTCTCGATAATCCTACGACCAGGGATCTGTATAGGATGTTGCTTATAGACTACCCAGCCCCCACTAGTGTGATTGCCATCACAACGCTGGTAATCAAGCAAAGATCCTAAGGGCTCTACTAATATGTATAAGCGATATGTTAAAAGAAACACATACACATATTAAAGTAGACACAAACCAAGTAGCATACTACCATTTTTAGCAAGACTGTCAATACAACTGTGAATATCCCAAGCTTCCATTAAGTAATATACAAACTAGTACGATACAGTAATAGCCTCTAGGGCATAAACACTAACATATCCAAAGCCGTCGGCGGCTATACGGGTATCGCGGCCATAGAGGGTTGAAGGCAACCCTGTGAGGTCCAGTTGACCTCCTCCACAGCATAATTCACCGGAGGTTCGTCACCATAAGGGTCGCCGAAATGGGCTCCGAAGGTGCTGCGCAAGAAAAACTCCGCCGACCACTGATAATTTGATTATACCTCATGCCCCATAAATGAAGATTCTTTTGCTCCGGGTCGTGATCTTTGATCAGTGCAAAGACTTCCCTATCCACAGACGCTTCAGGGAACCCGCTTTTCGAATGAACAAACGGGAAGGAAATGTCGAAAGACATAGTATCGGCGCGAAAATGAACAAAAGTTAGCCGTCAATGCTAAGTTCTGGCACTTGGTACTTTAAATTTGTGTCACACTGCAATGCAGTGGAAAGGGACCAAGGGGGACCCATACAATCTAGATGATGGCTCATCATTAATAAAACAGTCTTATCATTTGATGAGACGGTCATTAAATAAGAAAATCCTAAAAGGATTCTCATTTAATGAGGGCCCCTTAGGACAAGGAGTAAATATCCCTTGATAGCAGCGCTCTACAGCAAATATGACATCTGTCATAATTAATAATGAAGGGAATAAAATTCCCCCCAAAAATTCTAAAGAGCAATGCTCTGCGAAAAAGATGGATTAATCCATCAAAAAACCCTAGAAGCAAAGCTTTACTGAGTTAAAAACTTTGAGATCTTTAAGATTCGCAAGATGAACTCTAAGAGTTCTTCTTCAATGGGTTAAAAGACCTTAAGAAAGATCTTTTTAGATTTATGATTTCATGAAAGCAAAACTCTGTTAAGAAAACCCTAAAAATTTCTTTAGATCTATGATCTGAAAAGAGCAAGGCTCTGTTAATGGGTGAAACCCTAGATTATGAAGTAATCCCTTCAAAAATTTAATTCTTACCTAAAATTTTTGACAGGGTTCTATCTCTAAAAAAAGTTCTTAAGACAAAGAGTTATGCTCTGAAAGAGAATTAATTCTCAGGAAAACAGGAAAGAAGATGAACATAGGTCATCTTAAGGGCCAAAGGCCCTATTTATAGGCACTGAGAGCCATTTCAACTTCTAAGTTGATCCAATAGTGGAGATGCTGCCACCGCTGCACTCACGTGTAAGCCATGTGAGCGCAACGGTGGGGGGGCATTTGTTTCTCCCAATCAAAGCAAAGCTCTATTCAAAATTTAAAATTTGAAATGAAGCAGCGCTTCATAAAAGCGCCTGCGCTAAATGCGCCAGCGCTAAGAGTTAAAAACTCTGATGCAGCGGTCATGTGCAAAGTACGAGAGCGCTAGCGCTAAGAGTCAAAGACTCTGATGCAGCGCTCATATGCAAAGCACGAAAGCGCTAGCGTTAGCAACACCGGCGCTAGCAGTGCCGGCGCTAAGAGTCAAAGACTCTGATGCAGTGCTCACGTACAAAGCACGAGAGCGCTAGCGCCGGAACTAAATGTTCCCCACCCTTGGATCAAAGATCCAACAAAGATGACTAAAAATCATCAGATTACCTCTGAAAATCAGAGCACCGTTGGATCAAAAATCTAATGGTGATTAAAATTCACCAAGATACAGAATAAATTCTGTATGGGAAAATATTTTCCCAATCTTGTTAAAAACAAGAAGTCACCTTCTGTAAAATAGAAGCTCTTGGATCAAAGATCCAACGGTGGAAAACATCCCCAAATCAATCAGAGGAAAGATTTCCTTAACTGATTCAACAAATCAGCCTCCCCTATATAAAGGACCGAAGACTTCAAGTCTTGAACAAAGGAACCCTCCACAAATTTTGAGAAATTTCAAAGAGAAGAGCAAGCTCTCGGAAGAAGAATTTCTTTAAGGTAAATAAAACAGAGAGATCAAAGCATCTCATCAAAAGAAGAAGAACCTAGTTCTTTTTCTAGATCATAGATCTATAAGACAGAGGTCTTTCACAAAAGAGATCATAGAGAAGAATTCAATTCTCTTCAGATCACAGATCCATAAAGACAAAGTCTTTCACAAAAAAACATAAGAGAATATAATATCTCCTATAAAATAAGAACTTTGTTCTTAGAGCTACAAGACAAAGTCTCTTATAAATGAGAATTTAATTCTCAGAGCGCAGAACTGATCAAAGCTGCCTAAAAAGAGCATTAGTGCTCCAATTAAAAAAGAAGCGCCTTAGCGCTCCAAGACTGGCGCACAGCGCCGCAGCGCTCCTAGCGCTCCAATTTAAAGAAGCACCTCAGCGCTCCAAGTCTGGCGCTCAGCGCCCAGCGCTCCAAGCGCTATTTTAAAAGAAGCGCTCAGCGCTTCAAGGTTGGCGCTCAGCGCCAAGCGCACCGCATGCTCCTCACGTGGGCGCTATTTTATAAAGATCGCTTCGCACTCATTGACTGGCACTCAGCGCCAAGCGCGCCACGTGCTCCTCACGTGTGCGCTATCTCACAGGAAGCGTCTTAGCGCTTTAAGTCTGGCGCTCAGTGCCAAGCGCGCCACGTGCTCCTCACGTGGGCGCTGAGAGAACATAAACTGTTCTTTAAATAAAGTCCCAGAGCTATAATGAGGGCTCAACACTCAATAAAAGACAAAAATGTTGTCAGAACCCAAACCAATACTCAGCATTGTAAAATGAAAAGGGGCTGAGCCTAATTAAATGTCCAACATTTTAACTGAGTGGGCCGAGCCCAAGTTGGCCACAGATCTCTAATGTAAATTAATTGAGCCCATATGCTCATAAATCTTTTTAACTGATTTTAGTCCCAAACTTGACTACAGATCTCCCAACCAACATTGATTCAAGAGTATATCTCTTCATACCTCTGATATATGTCGTTGTAATTTCTCAACGTCTTCAGAGAGATGGAGGGTCCCAATAACCAATAACTTTTGGTGCATCCCCAAACGGTTGAACCAAAACCACACAGACTATGACATCTTTAAACTGGACTATGATGTCCTTAAACTTTACGTACTGTGAGGTCTTTAAACTCATAGACTATGATGTCTTTAAATCGGACTGTGGGGTTCTTAAACTCATGGACTATGATGTCCTTAAACTTTATGGACTGTGAGGTCCTTAAACTCATAGACTATGACGTCTTTAAATTTTACAGATTATGACGTCTTTAAACTGTCACGGACTATGATGTCCTTAAACCCAATGAACCGCAACGTCCCTAAACTAAAACGATCGAGCCTAAATGCCCTATCATCGGATCTAAATGATTCCGAACCCCCGTTGAGTAGATCTTAGTCTAAAATTAGACTAACGTATTCTTAACAAACGTTTAAGTAGATCTTAATCTCAATGAGATTAATGGTCCTTAAACCCAAACCAAACCCAAATCTAAGAAAATACGGATTTGGATTAATCCACGCCCTACGAGCGACAACATAAATTAGTCTCCGTATACAATCCACGGGCAACCAAAAATAAAATAAACACACACGACACGAAGTGACCATTTGGAGAAGGAGAAAGTTGTTACCGCGATGCGGTAGCGTAATTAACTGCCGGGGCTTACGCCTGTAGGGAAGAGCGTCGCCACAATTAAAATCCCCTCAAATGAGGGGGAATCTGACGAAGTCTGCTACAACGGCCGAATTCGTCTAAACCTCCGATACACGGTGCCATAAATCAACTTGGCATCTTCGGAGAGGTGGACGGATAAAACCAAATAGCATCTGCCCCTAAATTCAGGCGAGAAGACCTACGTGGCTCCGTCTCTATATTCGGCGGAGAACATCCATTGTTGTCAGAATAACAGTTATTGGACGCTCAATGGTAGGAACCATACTCATCTCATGAACAAGAAATATCCGAACAGCCACTTTGGCAGCATCGTTGGAAGCGATGTATTCAGCCTTTATCGTCTAGTTTGCCACGGTATCTAGCTTGGAACTCTTCCAACATACCGTCCCTCCATTGAGGGTAAAGACAAAGCCTGAGACTGACTTTTAGTCGTCCTTATCACTCTGAAAGCTCTAATCGGTAAAGGACTCCCACTGGAGTTCACCGTTACCAAATACCAAGAACATTTCTTTAGTGCTTCTCAAGTACTTAAGAATATCCTTCACAGCTTTCCAGTGTTTCTCCCCAGGATCTGATTGATACCTACTCACTACACCTAGTGAGTATGATACGTCCTCTTAGATCTATCTCTATAGATCTTAATCACTGGATGTAGGAGGCATCACCCAGATCTTTCATAGAGAAACATTATGATAAAAGGAGCTTGAGCGAGTGTAGCATAGGAACACCATTTCCTATCAAGAGTATGTCATCCATGTACAATACGAGGAAGACAGCCTTACTCTCTAAAACCTTCTTGTATATACAAGGTTCATCTACCTTGTTGATGAAGTCAAACTCTTTGACTGCCATTGAAAGGTTCCTAGGCACCCTAGAGTGGTCTCACAAGGCATCGAACATGCCATTTTAAAAAAAATTGGTGCCGAGAAACCCTAGACTACGGATCGTCGCTAGAATTCTAGGCGAAAAGAAAAGCTAGTTAACACTTAACTACCAGGATACGGAAATACAACCTTTGAAGATCCGGATGTCCACCTCCACGGCTCCGCAACGATGTCTCCTCGCTGTCCAAGTCGAACTCCGGGCTCAAGCGTCGGCTTCGTCGGAGAAACGGGTGAGCTAGGTCGCCGGCTTCGTGTCAAAGACGATCTACGTCGAGGCATCGCAAGTTCAAGCTCCGACTTCACAAAGTGATGAAATTTGTGAAGAAAACACACTCTACAACTTGGCTAGAGGTAGAGGGTGAAGAAATAGGAGATGGGTTCACTTTAGATTTGGATTTTGCTCACTAGATCACAAGTTGCCATTGATGGCATGAAGGTTGCTCACTTGAAGAAGAAGAAGAAGATGAGCTAGAATATTATGATAAGTCTTTTAAAATAAAAAGAAAATGGAATACTTATCATAATTCTTACTAGGGTTAAGTGTAGAGAATCTACCATGGTTAATGGATGGGTTAGGGTTAAGCATGAGTCAAAGCTTCATGAAGCTTCAACAAAAGGACAAAGAAAGCCACCATTCCTTTTTAAACTTATCCAAATAAATGAATAAACAAATAAATGAATAAATAAATATGCAAAACCCTAATTATCATAATAACCATGGTTTAATTCTATTCACTTAACCATAAGATCATGTATCATCAAACATGATACAAAAAAATGCACAAAAGTATATCACATATACAATGTGCATCAAGTGAGAAAAATCCGTTTAAAGTGAACCAAAACTAGTTAATGCAATGCAATATATCAAATATATAATTATGCATTAAATCATTAAATCAACATTTGATTCAATGATCCGGTCATGTCGCACATAACCGACTAGAACCCAATGTATCGATTTATCGAATCAATGATTCGATAACTAGGTCATATCGAATATAACCATCCGAAACATATATCGCGAGAATGAAATGCGGTATCACATACACGCATTATTCTCGGTCCTGCACACATCTCATATGCGCTCCTATTTCGTTTCGCTTGAACCAGGAAACCTCTGTGTAGGACTCTAAAGACTCGTCAATACGCCGGTAGCAGATGATGATCATATCAAGCATCCACAAGCCGCAAGCGGTCTGCTAAACGTAACGGACACCCGGGTATTGAGCGATCAGAAGATCAACGAGCTAGCCCGCTCACACTCCTGCGAATCCGACCAGTAACACTTACCGTACAGTCCGGTCTCTTCGTCAGATACGTCGCATATCAAGTCTAGGGGTGGTAAACGTCAGACCCCAATAACCCGATAAGTCGTGCCGATGTGAGGCTCATAACGGGTCGAGAAACTACTGGTAACACTTACCAGCAAATCTCTGATCAGCCCTGGCCAGGGACTTCCCTGCTACGGCCAATCGAGCACTGCGCAACATCAACCCCCAATACCGGGAGAGACGAAACCCCTCCTATCGCTCATTGCCTCCATGTGACTCGGGACTGTACCCAAAGACCACCGTTTTGCACGCCCCCATGGACGTGGTAAGGTGGAGATCAAAGCACAGTGGGAATCACACAAGACTCTATGACGATCTCGGGTCTACAGACTAACCTGTACAAGTGTCACTTGAGAACTGCCATCTGACGTGAGGTATAATACCATCTGGGAGTTCTCGGCGAGTCCGTCCAGTGTACTCAGTCTCCACTGAGCACCCGTATACCATCTCTGATGTCAAACACCAATGGATATGGGATCATCCATCGCCCATCACATGGGTCGAGAAGCGTATACGCTAGTCTACTCTGGTATATCGATGCCCCGTCTCGATACACCCACGACTAGGGACCTTGAAGGATGTACTTATGGACTACCATGTCCCCACTAGTATGATCTACATCATAGTCCAGGTAGTCAAGTACAAATCCTAAGGGCTTTACCAACATGTAACTATAAGACAGTATAAAGAGACTAGTGTACATGTTAAGATAAATAGCAACCAGATAGCATACTATCATGTCGAGCAAGAAAGTCATCTCTATATATGTCCAAGCATCCAATATAATATACATAATCTGTACAATGCTGGCCTCTAGGGCATACATACAACTAACAGCCATATCAAAATAGATGTTCCAACTCTGCGATGCAGCTTGCACACCTTTTCGATGCTCCCACTGTCTATGAAGCCCTCTGGCAGTGTCATGCACACGCTCTCTTCTAAATCACCATTTAGAAAAGCGGTCTTGATGTCGATCTGCCAGATTCGTAGTTATGGTATGCAGCAATGGCAAGTAAGATCCGGATGGACTTAAGCATAGCCATCGGAGAAAAAGGTTTCATCAAAATCCATACTTGGTTGCATGACGAGAACCTTTTGCTATATGTCTAGCTTTGAAAGTATCAACTTTTCCATCTACACCTGGTTTCTTTCTCAAAGAACCACTTGCTCCCGATGGGTTTAACCCCTTTAGGAGCAACATCCATAGTCCGTACTATGTTGGTGTATATGGATTCCATCTCTGACCGCATTGCCTCCAGCCATTTCACATAGTCCACACTCATGATGGCCTGCTTGAAACTAGTTGGGTCATCATCTTCTATGATGCAATTCTCGCTCCCATCATCAATGAAAAAACCATAGTATCTCTCAGGTGGATGAGGAACCCTACCAGATTCGTGGAAAGGCTTAGGTTCGTTGGAGACTATTGAATCCTTTGGTTCCACTAAATCATGAGTTCCAGTTTGTGTAGATGGAACTCCTTCCAGTTCTACCTCATGACCACTAATTAGTTTTTCAAGAAATTCCTTTTTCTAAAAAGGCGGCATATTGAGAAACAAAACACCTTTTTGTTTCTCGGTTTGGTAGAAGATATTCTTTCGCAAATGTTTGGGATATCCAACAAACTTACAGAACTGGCCTTGCCTCGAGTTTGTCCGTATTTTCCCTTTCAACATAGGCCGGACAACCCCATATCTTAACTCATTTAAGACATGGTCTCTTCCCATACCATATCGCATATAGAGTGGTAGGCACTTGATTTAGTTGGAACCCTATTCAATAGGTATGTAGCTTCTCAAGTGCATAACTTCAAAAGGAAACAGGCAACTCAGCAATACTCATCATAGAGCACACCATATCTAATAGGGTGCGATTCCTCCACCCCGATACACCGTTGTGCTGTGGTGTAGACGGAGGAGTAAGCTGAGAGAGAATCACATTCTCTTTTAGATAGACACGGAATTTCGTGCTCAAGTATTCTCCTCTCCGATCAGATCGTAGAATTTTAATACTTTTACCCGTCTGGTTCTCAACTTCATGCTTATATTCTTTGAACTTCTCAAAAGTTTCAGACTTGTGTTTCAATAGGAACACATGTCCGAATCTTGAGAGATCGTCATTGAATATAATGAAATACGAGAAACCAACCCTGGCATGTGTAGACATGGGACCGCATACATCATTATGTATCAGTCCCAAGAGTTTCGTAGCTCTTTCTCCGTGTCCAGTAAACGGAGTTTTGGCCATTTTACCTCTGAGACATGACTGGCAAGTTTCATATGATGTAAATTCAAACTGATTTAAATATCTATCTTTATGTAACTTAGCTAGTCGTGTCGGATTGATATGACCTAGTATACAATGCCACAAGAAGGACTCTTTCATTTCTGAACTTTTCCTCTTGTGTGTGTTTTATACGTTAAGAACTGTGGTTTGATTTAGAATGTATATGCCATTACTTAACGAGCATGATCCAATCAACTTTTGATTCAGAAAAATGTTCATAACATTATCCTGCAATACAAAATTATATCCTTCCTTATTTTAATAAAGAAACTGATGTAATGTTGTATTCGGCATGTAATAACATTTGTTCAGAACCAATGTATTTACCACTTGGTTATACAAGATGATATTTGCCAACTGATTTGGCTGCAACAATTGCACCATTCTCTACACTTAGATACATATAACCCAATCCTAGTTCTCTACCTTTCTGTAGCCATGTAACAGATTACATATGTGGGATCCTGATCTGGTATGTAATACCCAGGACGTAGAGTATACTGAGAAATAGTTCTCGGTAACGAACACACCCGAAGAATATGCATCAACATGCTCTTTCTTCGATTGGGTGGCATAGGAATCCTGGTATTCCCATATTTCCTGCTCAGACTTATAATAATTACAAGATAGAGTGGAACAAATGTTCCCCAGCTCAGTATAATAAGCAGGTTCGGTCAATACATCCATATTATTATCTTGATTAAGGCATGTCACGGTTGCTACCAGGAGAGAGAGAGAGAAGAAAACACTCTGCTTATGCTCTTACAAGATCAGATTGGTTATTATCTTATCTAATCAGGATGGCTCCTACTGTTTTTATCAAATCTTCCTTCAAACCCTAAAAGGTAAGACTAGATAGGATTAATTACACCCAACAAGTTCACCAATCTTTCGGCCAGGCTAGTGTCGGTACTTTGAGGGAGATTCCCCATGCTTTCGCACGGACCTAATTAAAATAAACCTCCTTTTCCCAGGGGTGTAACCCAGTCAACACCTTTCTAGACACCTACTTTATCGGCTAATTGTAATGTGCAAAACTCTCTCAGGAGTGACTCTTACTCGCAGTAGGTATGGGGATCCAACCATTTCATAGAAGGTATGCAATCTCATTGCAAATTTCAACACTTGAAATTCCCGATAATATTTTACCCCTAGCGTCCTATGACCTTGACGGAGGTCAACAAACCATAGACTGTTAGTCAAGTTCAACCCGTACATTTCATGATTGAATTAAACCCACCCGCACGACCCTTGACGGAGGTCAACAAGGCCGTATGACTACCCAAATCCAATCGCATCATATGCAGCAGATAAGCACTAATCAGCTATCGCGCACTACGCCTTGATGGAGGTCAACAAACGTAGCACGAATACTAAGTAGCACTTATCTGAAATGACGGAGGGCTACGACGGGTTTTTAAGAAAACCTTTTGCATAATGAACTTGATATCGTTGTGGAATCGAGTGATTTTGAAAAGGAGTGGTTTAAGCTCCGCTTTTAAATCAAGTTTTTCAAAATAAACCGAGTGGGTGTAGTATCTGCTAGCTTTTGCTAAAGAGGTCACTCCCGGTGAAGGGATCTAGGCTCTTTCCTCATCGAATAGGGTGCTGGATGTTCATTAAGGAACACCACTATGCAAAGCAAGAAATAGAGCTATCAGTTTTGAAAATTTGATTCTACAATATCTTTAGGTTTCTTTCTTTTTCATTAATCTCATTAATGAAGTCTCATCATTTATGCTTCCTATCACAGATAAAGAAACGAAAATACTTATACAACGTACGCTTATACCATCCGCATTCGCCACGGGGTCCCTTCATGCACCGTTAGCTTAGATAACTAACGGCAGAGCGGGGGCAGGATTAGCGCGGATGCAAAACATAAGCAACGTTTATTATATATCATATATATAATATAAAGCATTCGTCTCATCATATAAAGTGATCACATCACAGTACATTACAGCAGAAGTCAACATATGAAATATTGGATATATTAGGAGGTCCGTGTTTTAAATTAAGCCAGTAAAAACACGGATTCCATGGTCGCGATGAATAGCCAAACCCACATCCCTAGACCCCTACAAGAGTGGCAAGCAACCCTACCAATTATAGAGTTAGGAGACCCGAACTCGACTCTTCGACATGGTCTCCCACTGGACTCTAGAACCCGGTTACTTGTGCTCCCCGCCTTGGATCTATCCTAATCGGGAAAAGTAAATAATATATATCAATGGTGACATCATCCTCAACCCGGAAGTGCCCCAATAAAATAACATTACATACAGGTTTTTACATGAATGAAAATTAAAAAACTCTCAACTCACGCAAAAACCCCCGGATATTCAAACACGACGATCCAATATAACATATCACAGCAACACATAACATCACATGTAATCAATGTAAGTAAATATGCGTATCCCAATTGTCGTTGACATATAGTAAAGAAACCGGCGATACATCACATATTACACTTATGGTCGCAGAAAAGAAAGTGAAAACTATAACAATTGGAATCTGCAACCACTTTAGACATCATAAACCCGAAATATCACATATTTCGGATTTCATGCCTAACCATATGAATTCCTTAGACATCATAAACCCGGAATATCTCATATTCCGAATTTCATGCCTAACTTTATAAACCCCGCATTTTAGTCTCAATATTAAAAACACTTTTCAATAACCAGTCGGGTAATTCAATAAGATTCCCGACAACATGATCGAATGCTCGTCAGAAACATTAGTAGACGGCTGTAAGTCTACGGTAGCGCTCCAGCCGTCTACAGACGCCAAATGCGGAACAAAAACTTTTTAACTGGCGCTATCGTATACTATAACCCGGATCTGCCATTATTGCTAAACTAACAAACTGTAAAGAGAGTAGAAAGGTTATACCGAACGATCCGAGTCCTTCGTTCTTTAACCATCATCCCACGCTCCGTTGCAGCTGCTCTGATCTAGTCGATCTCCGATCTGCTCGTCCAGGTGGCACCACGTCAACGATTCTTTAAACGGGCTCCCGCCTTTGACTCGAGGCAACTCGGTCGTCAAGTTTGCTAAAAGAGACGACCAAGATTGATGTAGAGAATGAGTAGAAGACTTTGTCTCGTTACGTCCAAAGCTATGGACGAACGGTTAATGAAGTTGCCAATTAATTCGGGTGATGGAATGAAATGAGCAATGAAATTTCCATACACCCCAATACTATCATAATCTTTTCACCAAATGAAAAATCAAGTGAATGAGAGAGAGGGGAAGGGCCGGCCATTATATAGAGATGGGGGTGAGTGTAGGAGAGGGGAAGGTAACCATAAGAGAAATATCTAGTGTGAACACAAGAAATATCTAGTGTGAACACAAAGTATGAACACAATAAATGCACCATTAATGAACAAGTGAGTCATAAGCCTTATCACCACTTCTAGAACCTTCTAGAAGCATCCACACTTATCCAAAGAAAAGATAAATCCGTTTTTAACCGAATGTTAAAAGACGGCTGATAGAAAACTGGAAACTGGCAACTTCCAAAAGCGATCCTGAAACGAATTTCAGGATTACCCCGTAACTGTATAAATATACCCGCATTTGTATTACGACCGAATACAAATGCAACTGAGACAAAGATATTATATCTACTCAATATAATACTCGGATCTGGCTTAAACCAAAGCCCACCAGTATTATCTGCCCGATATATGACACGTGCGTAAACGCACGTGCATTTTCCGAACCCTGCCATAAAACCATACGGCCTCTACAACGTTTCGCCCGAACTTGGGAAACTGTCTGTGGGGGACTCTAATGACTCGTCAGTACCCTGGCAGTGGGTTTAACCACAGGCCGTCGGCGGCACTAGCTATGCATAACGGCTGCCCATGGACTGACCTCAAGGGAGGCCGATGAGCGAACTCATCCGGAAACCCTACTGAGCCTAATAGTGATAATGTATATACAGTCCGGTCCGTTCGTCTATGAGTATCGCATATCTGCCTAGGGGGCTGGTAACGTCAGACCCCCAATAGCAGTATAAGTCGTGTCGGAGTGTAGCCCAATAACACCCTGAGATACTACTGGAGTACCTACCAGTAAATCTCCTGCTACGGCCGTGGGCTTTGTGTAATGGCTCTCCTAGACACAGCACGATCTCACCCCCAATACCGGGAGAGACGAATCCCCTGCCGATCCGCTCACGTGCCTCCATGTGGCTCGGGACTGTACCCAAAAACTACCTGTTTGCACGACTCCTTTGAGCCGTGGTAGGGTAGAAATCAAAGCACAGTGGGAACTCACACGAGACAAATGACGACCTCAGGTCGATGAACTAACCTGTACACATGTCATCAGGGAACTGCTATCTGACGATAGGTATAGTACCAACTAGCAGATTCCCAGCGAGTCCTGTCCTGTGTACTCATAACCCAATGAGCACCTGTATACATCTTAGATGATCCAACTGACACCAGTGGCTTGTGAGACCAGCCACCGCCTCTCGTCGGGGTCTCGACTGTATACACTAGTCTACTCCGGAGTATCGATGCCCTGTCTCGAAACTCCCACGACTAGGGACCAAAATTAAGGATATGCATATAAACCACCTAACTCTCACGTATATGATCGCCATCATACTGTTGGTAGTAAAGCAAGATCCTAAGGGCTCTATCAAAGTGTAACAGTAATCAGTCACCTGAACCTGTACACGACTGATAAAGGCAAACCAGATAGCATACTATCATCTCGAGAAAGACTGTCCTACCGGTATAGGTCCTCCGCAATGATTGCAATCACGTACCTGCGATCCAATAATTGACTCTGAGGGCACTATCGCCAACAGGCCGCACCCCCGATGCCATCGACAAAGTGCATTTAGGTGGAACACCGCGGCCACGAGCACCCGGGAGGATGCTTTTGGCAACGGGATTCTCCTACAGTCACTTAGTCGGGGCTTTGGAGCGTGGCTATCTAGTAATATTACCCGGTGAGAATCCGCATACACTACGTGATTGCAACAGAGTTTTGATCCATATCAAAACCCCGTGGCAACTGATCAAATGAGACTAAATTGCTAGGTTTATAAAATTCAAACTAGTTTTCACAAAACTAATTATTGTGGATTTCAAATATTGTATCACATTCATAAAAGTTAGGCGATGTTAAACTTTTCGATCGATCGATCAACCATCCAAAATTCTCAGAGGACTCAACACTTGGGTTAGATTCAAAAATCCCCAAACAGTGCCACAAGCACAGTACAAGAGAGCACGTCCCAAGCCTCACCAACGATGCCGCGGAACCGTCGCCAAAACCACCTTTTGGCCGCAGTTCCGCGGTCGTTAGGTCGAGTTAGGGGTTCGTTTTTCTTGGGGGTCCACACAATACTTTGCACAATTTTCAGAACATTTTTAAATCCAAAAATTCCAACTTTTGAAAAATTTCTAGAGAGTAATCTTGAGATGGTGTTTGATGTTCGTTCGAACTTTTTAACGTCGTCTAAGTTACCCGAAACGATGTTAAAATTACGAATACGAAAAACTCCAAATTGCCTTTACAGAAAGATAACATCACATGCAATCTTAGAAAAAACTAACAATACCTGAAACACCAAACCTGAGAGACTGGAACACCGAAGAGAAATGAAGCCAAAATCTCACCCAAAAACCAGCCGGGCCGGTTTTATGAAGCTTTTCGCCGGGTCAAATCCGGTGGATTGGGCTCATTTTCCTCTGGTGTTCGTGTTACATCATATGTAACATTCTGCAACTGTTTAAAAAAAATTCAAAGAACGTTTTAAAATCGATAGAGACTAGGGTTTTGGTTTCAAAGTTTTGGAGTTGTTTCGGTTTCGTAATTCTACTAACATCATCTAATTCTCTAGCTTGGCTCTGATACCACTGAAAGGTTCTGTAGCACCCTCACTTTGTTTTCTAGGGTATCAAATATGCAATTTTAAAAAACCTAGAGTGTTAACCAACCCATAACCAAGGATCTAACTAGAGGATTAGGAGTAAGTAAGCATGTAATCAAACATTACATTAAGTGAATGAGGAATACAACCTTTGTAGACCGGTCCTTCACTTCTAAAACTCAGTGTAGTAGTCCATTCGCTCCAAGTAGTGATCTCTCGGACTCTAGTAAGGGTTCACAAGGCGAAAAGAATAAGCTTGCTTGAAGTCTTCGAGGCCGAAGATGATCTATGTCGAAGAATCTCTAACTCAAGCTAGCTCTTCACTAATTGATGAATTAGTGAAGCAAACAACCTATACTAAATGGCTAGTCTAGTGTAGATTGGTGAAGTAGGAATTTTGCTCACTTTTAGAATTATTTCTCTCTCTTTTTCTTCTCACTCAAAGCTAGAGAACAATGGAGGAGATGAAGAAAATGGTCTCTTGAATGATCATGTGTGAACCATGGGTGAGTAAATATCTCATATAATTCATGTAGAGACTAAACCATGGCTAAAGATAATGGTTAGATTAATAAATATCTAGAGTAAAACAAAATTAGTGGACTGAGTCAATGGTTACTATAAGTTTCTACAAGCTTCACAACCATGACAATTTTCCACCTAATTTTGATTTACCCTTAATAATTAAAACCTCACATTATCTTAAGTATAGTATGAGTCTCATACACCCATGTCCAATATATCATCCAGCATGACACAAAAATAAATGCATTAACATATATCACATATATATTAAATGTACAAAGAGAAAACATTTTCTTAAGTGAGCTAATATTAATTAATGTATATTAATATATCAAATATATAATTACACATTAAATTATTAAATCAACATTTGATTTAATAACCCGGCTGTATCGCATACAACCGACTAATATCATTTATATGCATATCACATATACATATAACATATCATTGAATCAACACTTGATTCAACAACCCGGTTATATCACATATAACCTATATTGCGAGATTAGAATACTGTATCACATACACGTATTAATCTCGGTCCCGCACATATCACATATATGCCCTACTTCGTTTCGCATAAGCTAGGAAACCTCTGTGTAGGACTCTAATGACTCGTCAATACGCCGGCAGTAGATGATGATCATATCAATCACCCACAAGCCGTCAGCGGTACTAGCTGGACGTAACGGCTACCTGGGTATTGAGCAATCAGAAGATCAACAAGCAAGCTTGTCTATACTCCTGTGAATATAATAAGTAACACTACCGTACAGTCCGGTCTTTTCGTCTGATATGTCGCATATCTAGTCTAGGGGTGGTAAACGTCAGACACCAATAATTTGATAAGTCATGCCGATATGAGGCTCATAACGGGTCGAGAAACTACTGATAACACTTACCAGTAAATCTCAGTATCAGCCCTGGCCAGGGACTTCCTGTTATAGCCAATCGAGCACAGAGCAACATCAACCCCCAATACCGGGAGAGACGAATCCCCTTCTATCGCTCATTGCCTCCATGTGACTCGAGACTATACCCAAAAACCATTATTTTGCACGCTCTCTTGAACGTGGTAAGGTGGAAATCAAAGCACAGTGGGAATCACACAAGTCTCTATGATGATCTCGGGTTTACAGATTAACCTGTACCACTGTCACCAGAGAACTGCTATCTGACGTATGATATAATACCATCTAGGAGTTCTCGGTGAGTCCTATTCAGTGTACCCAGTCTCCACTGAGCACCCATATACAATCTTTGATGTCAAACACCAATGGATGTGTGATCATCCATCGCCCATCATATGGGTCAAGAAACGTATACGCTAGTCTACTCTGGAATATCGATGCCCCGTCTCGATACTCCCACGACTAGGAACAATTGAAAGATGTACTTACAGACTACCCTGGCCCCACTAGTATAATCAGCATCATAATCCTGGTAGTCAAGTATACATCCTATGGGATTTATCAACATGTAACAGAGAGACAATAAGTGTACATGTTAAGATAAAGAGTAACTGGATAGCATACTATCATGTCAAGCAAGAAAGTCCTCCCTATACATGTCCAAGCACCCACTATAATATACATCATATGTACAATAATGGCCTCTAGGACACATACAACTAACAATTAGTGTACATAGACTCCATTTTGGATCGCATAGCATCCAGCCATTTATCAGAGTCTCTACTGGTAATGGCCTGCTTGAAACTAGTAGGATCATTTTCTTCCAAGATGCAATCCTCTCGATCCCCATCTATGAAAAAACCGTAGTATCTCTCGGTCGGATGAGAAATCCTACTAGATCTGCAGAGTGGCTGAGGTTCGTCTGGGACTATTGAGTCTAGAGGTTCCACCAAATCTTCAGTTTCAGTTTGTGGTTCCAGAATTTCTTCCAGTTTTACCATACTCCCACTAATTTCTTTTGTTAGAAATTCCCTATCTAAAAAGATAGCATGGCGAGATACAAATACCTTCTGTTCCTCAGTGTGGTAGAACAGATATCCTAGTGAATTCTTAGAATATCCCAAAAACTTATATAAAACTGATCGTGCCTCCAGTTTGTCCGGTTTTTTTTGTTTTAACATAAGCCGAACAACCCCATATCTTAATGAATTTAAGACATGGTTTCTTACCGCTCCATATTTTATATGGAGTGGTAAGCACGGATTTGGTCGAAACTTGATTCAAAAGATATGCTATTATCTGAAACGCATGTCCCCAAAATGAAAGAGGCAGATCGACACTACTCATCATGGAGCGAACTATATCCAATAGGGTACGGTTCCTCCGCTCTGATACACCGTTGTGTTGTAGTGCATACGGAGGAGTAAGCTGAGAGATAATACCGTTCTCTTTTAGGCATTCTAGGAATTCCGTGTTTAAGTACTCCCCTCCTCTATCAAAACAGAGGATCTTGATACTTTTGCCAGTCTGGTTCTCTACTTCATTTCTGTATTTTTTGAATTTCTCAAAAGTTTCAGATTTGTGTTTCAAAAGATTCACATATCCGAACCTAGAGAAATCATCAGTGAATGTGATGAAGTATGAGAACCCACCCTTCCATGTATAGACATTGGACCATATACATCACTGTGTATGAGTCCCAAGAGCTCTGTCGCTCATTCTTCGTATCTGGTGAATGAAGATTTGGTCATCTTTCGTTTGAGACAGGACTGACAAGTTTTATAAGATGAAAATTAAAACGAATTTAAATATCCATCTTTATGTGACTTAAATAGTCTTTTCTCATTGATATGACCAACTCTACAATACTACAAGTAGGCTTCGTTTATATCCGAACTCTTCCTCTTGCATGTGTTTTGTATATTGAAAACTGTGTTTTGATTTAGAACGTAGATACCATTACACAGTGTACCTTCTACAACCAATACCTGATTAAGGTAAATGCTCATGATATTTTTATTTAGAACAAATTTATATCCATCTTTATCAAGTAAAGAAACCGATATGATGTTGCAAAGTATGGAAGGTACATAGTAGCAATTGTTCAAAATCATAGTATTGCCACTTGGCAATACTATGTGATATTCACCAACGGTAGCAGCATCAACTTATGCTCTTTTTCTTACTCTGAGGGATATATCATCAGGTCCAACCCTCCTATTTTTTCTCATTCCCTGCAATAAATTATAGATATGAAATCCTGATCCGATACCAAGAACCCAGGAAATAAGACTGACCGAAAAATAGTTCTCAATAACAAGAACACCTAAAGAAGACGCATTAGTATACTTCTTCTTCACCAGGGTCATCAAGGAATTCATACAATTCTCTTTCCCTTGCTCAAGATCATGACATTCGTCACAAGTTAGAACTGAACCGATATTCCCCAGCCCTGAATAAGAATCCTGGCCTGTCAAGTCATACATTTTTATTATTCTGATTAAAGTGTGACATGGTTGCTACCTGGAGAGAGAGAAAAGAAACACTCAGCGTGCGCTCTTGCAAGTTTAGATTGGTTATTATTTTATCTAAACAGGATGGCTCTCACTGTTTCCTCAAATTCTCCTTCAAATCTTAAAAAGAGAACTAGCTGGGATCATTAACACCTTACAAGCTCACTAACTATTCAGCCGGGTGGGTGTTGGTACTCCGAGAGAGGTTCTTCGTGCTCTCGCACCGACCTAATTAGAATAAACCTTGTTTCCGCATAGGAGTAACCCCGTTAACACTTTTCTAGACACCTAATAGGTTAGCTAATTGTTAATTAAAAAATATTTCCCAAGAGTAATCCTCCTCATCAGCAGGATCAGGATCCAACTATTATCGCGTGATAACCTAGATGGAAGCCACTCTAGTGTTAGGAATATGTATGCCCTAGATGCCATTATTGTTGATATAGTGGATGCTTGGACATATATATAGAGGACTTTCTTGCTCCACATGACAGTATGCTATCAGGTTACCTTTATCTTAACATGTAGACCGGTATTTATACTGTCTGTCTCTTACATGTTGATAAAGCCCTTAGGATATGTACTTGACTACCAGGACTATGATAAGATCAAACTAGTGGGGCCAGGGTGGTCCAAAAGTACATCCTTTAATAAGTTCCTAGTCGAGGGAATATCGAGACTAGGGTATCGATATTCCAGAGTAGACTAGTGTGTACGTTTCTTATCCCTTAGAGGGCGATGATTGATACCACAACCATTGGTGTGTGACATCAAAGATTGTACACAGGTGCTCATTGGAGAATGGGTACACCGAACAGGACTCGCCAACGAATCCTATGTGGTAGTATACCTATCGTCATATAGCAATCCTCTGGTGACACTGGTACAGGTTAGTCTATAGACCCGAGATTGTCATAGAGTCTTGTATGGCTCCCACTGTGCTTTGATTTCCTCCCTACCATGCTCAAAGGAGACGTGCAAACAGGTGGATTTTGGGTACAGTCCCGAGTCGCATGGAGGCAATGAGCGATAGGAGGGGTTTCGTCTCTTCCGGTATTGGGGGTTGATGTTGCGCTATGCTCGATTGGCTATAACTGGAATTCTCTGGTCAGGGCTGCTTATGAGATTTACTGATAAGTGTTATTAGTATTTTCTCAACCTGTTATAGGCAAGACATCGGCATGACTTATCACGTTACTGAGGTCTGACGTTTACCACCCCTGGACAAGATATGCGATATATCAGACGAAGAGACCGGACTGTACGGTAGTGTTACCGATAGGCTTCATGGAGAGTATGGACGAGCTTGCTTGTTGATCTTAATATCGCTCAATACCCGGATAGCCGTTACGTCCAGCTAGTACCGCTGACGGCTTGTAGGTGACTGATGTGATCATCACCTACTGCTGGCGTGTTGACAAGTCTTTAAAGTCCTACACAGAAGTTCTCTGGTTCAAGCAAAATGAAGTAGGACACATATGTGATATGTGTGTGGGCCAGATTAAATACGTGTATGTGATACTATATTGTAATCTTGCAGTTATCTGTTATCAAGTTTGGTTATATGTGATATAACCAGATTATCGAATCAAGTGTTGATTTGATAATGTGATATACAGATAAATGATATTAGTCAGTCATATGTGATATAACCGGATTATTAAATCAAGTGTTGATTTAATAATGTGATATATATTATATGTGATATAATTATATCTTAACTAATATCATTAGCTCACTAAATATTTTCTTATATTTATTAATATATATATATGATATCTATCTATCTATCTATCTATATATATATATATATATATATATATATATATATATGTAGTATGGCATGATTTCTATTTTTGAAAAAAATAGAAATGAGGTGGAAAATGAGAGCATGGTTGCAAGCATGGACTTTATTCTTTGTTTATTCATCTTGACTCAATATTCAAGCATGGTTGCAATTTTATATTGCAAATTTCCATGCTTGAATGACTGGGGGTCAACAGTTGCCATTCATTCTTAGTTCATTCTCAACACTTAGCCATTTTCTTGAGTTGCTTCCATGGTTTCTCTCTAGCTTCTTCTTCTTCCTCAATTGCTATTGTTCAAGTTTCAACCCTCACATGTGATGTGAACCATGAAGCTTAAACACAAACTTGTGAGATTTTAACATCCCCTACTTCACCATCCTACACTTGACTAGCAATCGAGTGTAGCATGTTTACTACGCTAAAGAGTTTAGTGTAGTGGTAGTTTGAGTTGGAGAGACTTCACGTGGATCATCTTTGGTACGAAGGTCATCGGAGGAAGTTCGTCCAAAGCCTCAAGAGGAGCCTAGTGGAGTCACGGGACTACTCACGGAGCATGTGAACTGAAGAACTCGATCTAGGAGGGTATAGCCATCTTTCACTTCTTATAATTTTCTTGATATCAAACTTTAAACCCCAATCAACTAGCTAACGATCTTGGATAGTCTAGCTTAGCACCTATTAAAATTTGAATTTGGCATGCTTGATGCCACTTAGACCCCTTGCTGGTGTTAGGGTAGACTTTCATGGTATCAGAGCTAAAGCTAGAAGATTAGACGATATTTATAGAATTACGAAACCGAACAACTTCGAAACAGTCGCATAGAAACCCTATTCTCTGTCGAATTTTTCAGAGCCTCTGAAAAATTTTTAAACAAGTGCAGAGTGCTATTTATGAGGTAACTAGAACACCATGAAAATTTGAGGCAAATTGGAGCAAAAATGGCCGGCCACTTTTGCTTTTTGACCGATGTCACCCGTTTTACTGTAGCATCTTGCCTTAAAATTTTTGTGGTGTTCTGATCTCTGGGTTTGGGGTTTTATGTTATTGTTTGATTAGCCCAGTTTGCATGTGATGTTAACAGTTCTATTGGGGCCAATACGGAGTGTTTCGTAGTCGTAATTGTTACGTTGTTTCGGGTTTAGTTTGATATGGATGCAGAAGATAGGATCCACATTAAATTAGTTTTGTGAAAACTGGTATGTTTGTAAATCTAGTATTTTAGTCTCGGATAATCGGTTGCCACGGAGTCTTGATTAGGATCAAAACTCCGTCGCAATCACGTATTGTACGCGAATACTCGCTAAATAACTTTGCTAGATAGCCACGCCCCATTGCCTCGACCAAGTGACTATAGGAGAACCCCGGTGCCAAAAGCATCCACTCAGGTGCTTGCAGCCATGGTGTTCCGCCTTAGTGCACTTCGTCGACGGGATCGAGGGTGCAGCCATCTACTAAAGTTTCTTATGAGTATTCGATAATGTAGTCGGGAATCTTGTTGAATCCCCAACTAAGTTATTGAAAAGTGTTTTCAATTTGAGACTAAAATACAAGATTTATCTGGTTAGGCATGAAATTCGGAATATGAGATATTCCAGATTTATGATGTCTAAGGAAATGCGGATTCTAATTATTGCAGTTTACATTTCTTTTCTGCGACCGTAAGTGTAATATGTGGGGTATCCCGATCTCGTTGCTATATGTCAATGAGTTTTCATGATACGTATATTTACTTACGTCGATGAAATGTGATATTATGCGTCGCTGATATGATTTATTGGATCGTCGTGGTTGAATAGCCGGGGTTTTATGTGAGATGAGAGTTTTTTTATTTTCATTCATGTAAAATCTGTATGTAATATTCTTTTATTGGGGCACATCCGGGTTGAGGATGATGTCACCACTGTTGTATATTATTTACTTTTCAACATTATGATAGACCCAAGATAGAGAGCACAAGTAACCGGGTTCTAGAATCCAGTGGGAGACTATCTCAAAGAGTTGAGACCGGGTCTCCTAACTTTAGAATTGGTAGGGTTACTCGCCTCTCTCATAGGGGTCTAGGGATGTGGGTTTGGCTATTCTTCACGACTGTGGAATCCATGTTTTAGATTACTGGCTAAATTTAAAACACGGAAATTCTAGTATATCCAATATTTCATATATTTCTTCTGCTGCTTGATTCTGTGATGTGATCATATATCTGCGTGAGACGAATGTTATATTATATATATGATATATAATAAACGTTGCTTATGTTTTTCACCCATGCTAGTCCAGCCCCCGCTCTGCCGGTAGTTAAGTAACCTAACGGTGCATGACGGGGCCCAGTGGCGAATGCGGATGGCATAAACGTACGTTCTATTTTCGTTTCACTTTTCTGTAATGTTTAGGAAACATTAAATGATGGGATTTCATTAATGAGATTAATGAAAAGAAAGAAACCTAAAGATATTGTAGAATCAAACTTTTAAAAAGGGTAGCTCTAGTTTTTGCTTTGCATAGTGGTATTCCTTGATGAATATCCATCACCTCATTCGATGAGGAAAGAGCCGAGATCCCTTCACCGAGAGTGACCTCTTTAGCGAAACTAGCAAATACTACGACTCACGCGGTTTTGTTTTTGATTGCTTCTGTAGTTCTTGCTTTGCATAGTGGTATTCATGAATATTCAGCACCTTAATTGATGAGGAAAGAGCCGAGATCCCTTCACCGGGAGTGACCTCTTTAGCGAAACTAGCAAAAGCCTCAAAAACACTCCTTTCAAAATCACTAGATTCTATAACGATATCAAGTTCATTACGCTCATGGTTTTCTTTAAAACCTGCGTAGCCATCCGTCATTTCAGATAAGTACCATTTAGTATCCGTGCTGCGGTTGTTGGCATTTGTCAAGGCGTAGTGTGCGGTAGCTGATTAGTGCTTATCTGCAACCATATGATGCGATTGAATTAGGGTAGTTGTACGACCTTGTTGGCCTTTGTCAAGGGTTGTGCGGGTGGGTGTAATTCAATCAGGAAATGATGGGTTGAACTTGACTAACGCCCTATGGTTTGTTAGCCTTTGTCAAGGTCATAGGACGTTAGGGGTAAAAACATTATCGGGAATTTCAAGTGTTGGAATTTTCAATGAGATTGCATACCTTCTATATGATAGTTGGATCCCGATACCCACTGCGGGTAAGAGTTACTCCAGGGAGAATTTTGCACTTTACAATTAGCTAATCCAGTAGGTGTCTAAAAAGGTGTCAACGTGGTTATACCTCTAGGGAAACGAGATTTATTTTAATTAGGTCCGTGCGAAAGCACGGGAAACCTCCCTCGGAGTACTGATACCTGCCTGGCCGAACGATTGGCAAACCTGTAGGGTGTAATTAATACCGGCTAATCTTACCTTTTAGGGTTTGAAGGAAGATTTGATAAAAATAGTGGGAGCCATTCTGATTAGATAAATAACCAATCTAATCTTGCAAAGAGCGCACGCAAAGTGATTATCCTTCTCTCTCCTGGTAGTGACCAATGACATGTCTTAATCAAGATAATAATATGGATGTATTGACTGAACCTACTTATTATACTGGACTATGTTCCGCTCTACCTTATGATTGTCAGAAGTCTGTGCAAGGAATAGGGGAATATCCGGATTCCCACGCCACCCAAACAAAGAATAAGTATGTTGATGTATCGTCTTCAGGTGTGTTCGTAACCAAGAACCGTTTCTTAGTTATCTCTACGTCCTGGGTATTGGATACTGGATCAGGATCCCACACATGTAATTTGTTACATGGGCTATAGAAAGGTGGAGAACTGAGAAATAGTGATATGTCTCTAGTAGTAGAGATGGTACAATTGTTGCAGCCAAAACAGTTGGCAAATATCACCTTGTATTACCAACTGGTAATACAATGATTCTGAGCGACTGTTATTTCATACCAATAATATTGTGAATATTTTCCTAAATCAAGTGTTGATTGGGTAAGGTATGTTGTATAACAGTATACACAATCTGAATAAAACCACAGTTCCAAACGTACAGAACACACACAAGAGGAACATTTCAGAAATGAACGAAGTCTTCTTGTGGTATTATAGACTGGGTCATGTCGATGAGACAAGACTAGCTAAAGTTCTATAAGAATGCATATTTGAATCCGTTCGAATTTACATCTTATGAAACTTGCCAGTCATGTCTCAAAGACCAAGGTCACCAAATCTCCGTTTACTAGAAACGGAGAAAGAGCTACTGAACTCTTGGACAGATACATAGTGATGTATGCAGTCCTATGTCTATACATGCCAGGGATGGTTCCACGTACTTTATTACATTCGCCGATGTTCTCTCAAGATACGGACATGTGTTTTTCTTAAAACACAAAACTGAATTTTTTGAGAATTTTAAGGAATATAAGTACGAAGTTGAGAACCAGATGGGTAAAGCTATTCAAATCCTTCGATGTGATCGGAGAGAAGAATACTAGAGCACGGAATTCCGAGATTATTTAAAAGAGAATGAAATTCTCTCTCAGTTTCCTCCTCCATATACACCACAACACAACGGTATATCAGGATGGAGGAATCGCACCCTATAAGATATGGTGCGCTCTATGATGAGTACTGCTGAGTTGTCTATTTCCTTTCAGGGACATGCACTTAAGAAGATGCATACCTATTGGATAGAGTTCTGATCAAATCCATTGCCTACCACTCCATATGAGATATGGAATGGGAAGAGACCATCTCTTAAACGTGTTAAGATATGGGTTGTTCGGCCTATGTTGAAAAGCAAAATCCAGACAAGCTCGAGGTAAGGTCAGTTCTGTGCAAGTTTGTAGGATATCCCAACCATTTGCGAGGGTATATCTTCTACCACACTGAGGAACAAAAGATGTTTTGTTTCTCGACATGCCACCTTTTTAGAAAAGGAATTTCTTGTCGAAGAAATTAGTGGCGATGAGGTAGAACTGGAAGAAGTTCCAGCAAGGAAACTATAACTGACGATTTGGTAGAACCGGAGGATTCAATAGTCCCCGACGAACCGCAGCCACTCCGCAAATCTAGTAGGGTTCCTCATCCACCAGAGAGATACTACGGTTTTCTTATAGACGGTGGGAGAAATGATTTCATCATGAAGATGATGGCCCAACTAGTTTTGAGTAGGCCATCATAAGTGAAGACTGTGTGAAATGGCTGGATGCTATGCGATCTGAGATGGAATCCATGTACACCAACAAAGTATTGACTTTGGATGCTGCTCCTGAAGGGGTAAAATCCATCGGGAGAAAGAGGATCTTTGAAAAAGATAATTTGGTGTAGATGGAAAAGTTGAGGCTTTCAAAGCTATGCTTAAGTCCATCAGGATTCTACTTGCCATTGCGGCATACCATGTCTACGAAATCTGGCAGACTGCACGTCAAAACCGCTTTTCTAAATGATGATTTAGAAGAGAGCGTGTATATGACACTGCCAGAGGGTTTCGTAGGTAGTGGGAGCAGCGGAAGCATGAGCAAGCTGCTTAAATCCATCTGCGGGTTAAAGCAGATATCGCGGAGATGGAACATCTGTTTTAATGAAGATGTCAAAGAGTTTGACTTCATCAAAAAGGTAGATGAACTATGTATAAATAAGAAGGTTGTAGAGAGTATGGTTGTCTTCCTCGTATTGTACGCGGATGATATACTCTTAATAGGAAACGATGTTCCTATGCTACACTCGGTCAAGCTCCACTTATCACAAAAGTTCTCCATGAAAGATCTAACTGATGCCTCCTACATCCTAGGGATATAGATCTATAGAGATAGATCTAAATGGATTTGGGATTGTCCTAATCCAGGTACAAAGACACTATGCTAAAGGGTTTAATATGGATGATTCTAAGCGTGGTAATGTACCCGATTGTTTAGGAATCACTCTCTCCAAAGAGATGTCTCTCGAGACTGATTTGGAGAGAGCTCGCATGCAAGGAATGCCCTATGCTTTGGCAGACAGGTCAATCATGTATGCAATGTTATGTACCAGATCAGATGTAGCTTACTCACTAGGTGTAGTGAATAAGTATCGAAAAGATCTTTGGGAAAATCACTGGACAGCTGAAGAACATTCTTAAGTGCTTGAGAAGGACTAAAGAGATGTTCTTGGTGTATGGTAACGGTAAACTCCAGATGGAGTCCTTTACCGATTCGAGCTTCCAGAGTGATAAAGAAGACTGAAAGTCAGTCTCGGGTTTTATCTTCACCCTCAGTGGAGGGACGGTATGTTGGAAGTGTTCCAAGCTATATACCGTAGCAGACTCGTTGATAGAGGCTAATTACATCGCTACCAACGATGCTGCCAAAGAAGTTGTCTGGATGAATAAGTTCATATGATGAACTTGGTTCCTACCATTGGGCATCCAATACCTTTGTATTGTGATGATAATGGAGCTATGGTTTTGGCCTAGAAACCCCGGCCCCGTCAGCGATCCAGAAATATTCTTAGACAGTATCACCTGATCAGGAAGATAGTTGATCTGCAGAAGATCGAGGTCAGGAGAGTCGACACAGAGGATAACACAGTGGATCCACTCACTGAGGCCATCCCCCAGATGCTATTCGAGAGACTTTTGGGACGTTGGGTATGAGATACTACAACAACTGGCCTTACTACAAGTGGGAGATTGTTAGGAATATGTATGCCCTAGAGGCCATTATTATTGATAGTATGCTCTAGAGGCCATTAATATAGTGGATGCTTGGACATATATAGAGAGGACTTTCTTTCTCGACATGATAGTATTCTATCAGGTTACCTTTATCTTAACATGTAGACTGGTATTTATACTGTATGTCTCTTACATGTTGATAAACCTCTTAGGATATGTACTTGACTACCAGGACTATGATGAGATCATACTAATGGGACAGGGTGGTCCAAAAGTACATCCTTTAATAAGTTCCTAGTCGAGGGAATATCAAGACTAAGGCATCGATATTCCAAAGTAAACTAGTGTGTACGTTTCTTGTCCCTTAGAGGGCGATGGTTGATCCCACAACCATTGGTGTGTGACATCAAAGATTGTACACAGGTGCTCATTGGAGAATGGGTACACCGAATAGGACTCACCGAGGACTCCTATGTAGTAGTATACCTATCGTCAGATAGCAGTCTATTGGATATAGTGCCCTCAGAGTCAATTATTGGATCACAGGAACGTGATTGCAATGATTGAGGGAGGACCTATGCCGGTAGGACAGTCTTACTCAAGATGATAGTATGCTATCTGGTTTATCTTTATCATCGTGTACTGCTTTAGGTGACATTACTGATCACTATTGCATGTTGATAGAGATCCTAGGATTCTTGCTTGACTGCCAGGAGTATGAGGGCGATCATATACGTGGGAGCTAGGGTCTATAAGCACATCCTTAAAAGGTCCCTAGCCGTGGGAGTTTCGAGACAGGGCATCGATACTCCAGAGTAGACTAGTGTATAAAGTCGAGACCCTGACGAGGGGCGATGGCCGGTCTCACAAGCCACTGGTGTCAGTTGGTTCACCCAAGATGTATACAGGTACTCATTGGGTTATGAGTACACCGGACAGGACTCGCCGGGAACATGCTAGTTGGAATTATACCTAGCGTCAAATAGCAGTTCCCTGGTGACATGTGTACAGGTTAGTTCATCGACCTGAGATCGTCATTTGTCTCGTGTGAGTTCCTACTGTACTTTGATTACTACCCTACCACGCTCAAAGGAGTCGTGCAAACAGGTTTTAGTTGCGTAAAGTCCCGAGCCACATGGAGGCAGTGAGCGGATCTGCAGGGGTTCGTCTCTCCCGGTATTGGGGGTGAGGTCACACTGTGTCTAGGAGAGCCATTCCACGAAGTCCTTGGCCAAGGCAGGAGATTTACTTGTAGGTATTCCAGTAGTATCTCAGGGTGTTCTGGGCTATACTCTGACACGACTTGTACCGCTTTTGGGGGTCTGACTTTTACCAACCCACTAGGTCCGCCATGCGATACTCATAGACGAACGGACCGGACTGTACGGATATTGTCACTGACAGGCTCAGTAGGGTGTCAGGGTGAGTTCGCTCATAGATGTCCCTTTTGGTCAATAGCTGGTAGCCCATCACGTATGGCTAATACCTCTGACATGCTAGTGGTTAAATCCACAACCAAAGTATTAATGAGTCTTTAGAGTCCCCCACAGACCGTTTTCTCAAGTTTCGGGTGAAACGCTGTAGAGGCCATATGGAGATATGGCAGGGTTCGATCAGATACGTGCGGTATTGCACGGATCATGATCGGACGGATAATACTAGCGGGCTTTGGTTTGAGCTGGATCCTAGTATTGTACGGTGTAGATTTTGTCTCTTTGCATTTGTATTCAGTCGGAATACAAATGCGGGTATGTATATACAGTCGTGGGGTTTTCCTGTAATTTATTACGGGATCAGTTTTCTAAAGTTGCCAGTTTGCATTCCGTTTCGGCCAGTTTTCTTTGTTCCTTCACGGCCGGATTTTTGTGATGGGAGGGGCTAATTTGCAAGTTTGCAAATTAGCAATTGTAGAGGGGGTTTCTTGTATATTGAGGCATTATGATGGGTATATCATTATTAGATTCCTTTTGGATCAATTCCTTTGCATTAATGAGATGGGCTTTGTGAAAGGATTGGATTGGAAATTGATGTGATCCTTTTTTTCTCATTATCAAACACTTTTCCCACTTGCATTATTCTTGCAATTTTCCTCCACCATTTTGAGATGAGGCCGGCCACTTCTAGGGAGTGAGGAGAGGATTATTTTTGGTGAGAAAAAATCATTCATCTCATTCTATGCTTGTATCAAAAATCCAAAAGCTCATTTCCTCTTGCTCAAAGTTCATTCTCCTCCACATCCATCACATGGCAACTTCATACCCACTTGAGACAAACCTTACTACACTTTGCCTACAGCATCCTTGGGCACTTCGACTCGCCAATTTCGTGCTCGAGTTGCCTCGGTCCAGAGGTGGGAGCCCGTAAAAGAACCCGGCGATGTGGTGCCCTTTCCGATGAGGAGGTGAAGACCGGAGATTCCGCGAGGAGATCGGGACGGAGGCCGAAGACCGAAGGACACGAATCGCTTGGTATAGCTTTCTACCCATTCTCTAGTTAGCTAGCATTAGGTTAATGGCCCGATACGGGTTTATAGTGCGCGGTAGTGCCGGTTTACAAGTTTTGTAAAAGTTTCGTTTCTACATTCCGGCGTCGGATTGACGGCCGGGGCGCTGCCATGCACTTACACTGGTATCAGAGCCACGCCATTAACCTAGTCTAGCTTGCTCTAACGTGTTTAGAACTTCGATCGAACAAAAATTCCGAAAACCCGCATTTTCTGGTCTAGTTTCTGTCGAATTTTTCTAGTGCTCTAAAAATTATTTAGTACATTGTAAAAATACGAGCAGGGGTTTTTAAGCATTCTGTGAAAATTTGGTTGCGTGAAGTCACTGTTCCACCGCGGAACCGGAGCCAAACCCACACATTGGCCGCGGTTTCGCCGCCACTTTGATTCCTTACTGTACCAAATTTTTACAGTGGGCTTTTGACATGGAAATAGGGTGTCTGGAATATTCTGTTTGGGCCCAGATTTTCTTTAAGTGCTACAGTTGTGCTTGGGGCCCACTTCGGTAAATTTAGTCGATCGAAAATTTTAAACATATTAGTTCACAGTATTTACATTATATCTGCGACCGTGAATGTCACTTGATCGGTAAATCCTGTCTAACTGCTATAGCCCTTTTAGACGGATTTGCGAACGTGACATTCACGTTGATGTTCTGTGTTGTGCTGTGATGTTGCGGATTGTCATGGTGGATAGCCTGGATGCAATGGTTGTACAGTTTGGTTTATTATGTACATTTGATATTGCGGGGCGAGCGTCTGACATGTGGACTGCCGTCACTGCCTGTTTGTATATTATTCTTTTGGGGCACGACCGGGCTGAGGTCGATGTACCTGTTGTATATATTTTTACTTTCTGTACTAGGATTACCCCAAGGAGGGGTGCACGGATAGTCGGGTTCTAGAGGGCAACGGGCTCGCATCTCATGGCGTTGAGACGGAGGAGGCTTTACTTTAGAATTGGCAGGCTATTCGCCACACTCGTAGGGGGTACAGGTTGACCCAGGAGGGGTGCCCAAGTTACCGGATTCCGTGAAGTGCTGGGTGGTCCATTCACGTTGCTGAAGGGACTGCCTCGCTTCAGGTTTTGGCGGGTGACTTGCCGCGCCCGTAAGGGTCTAGGATTTCATTGCACAGGCTACCACACGACCAGGGGGAACGTCGGGTTTCAGTAGCGGCTCTATGAAACCCGAGGATCCTAGATATATCTGTATTGTTCTGTGATGCTGGTTACATTTCTGTGATGTTGCATTTTATCACGCCTTGAGCGAATATTATATATTGATATATATACTAGTAGATGTTGTATATGTTTTGCATCCGCGCTAGTCCAGTCCCCGCTCTGTCGTTAGTTAAGTAACCTAACGGGTGATGACGGGACCCAGTGGCGAATGCGGATGGCATATACGTACATCATTATTTTCGTTCTTTTGTGGTGTGATCAATTGATGGGACTGCATTGATTCGGATCAATGCAAGCTAAACAAACCTATTCTGATGTTGTTGGAACATTTTTCAAAAATCTGTTATTGCAAGGACGTTCTCTTTTGTTTTGCACAGTGGTATTCGGTTATGAATATCCAGCACCTCAGTCGACGAGGAAAGGGTCGAGATCCCTTCACCGGGAGTGACCCCTTGGACAGAAGTTTGCGTCAGGGCAATAACTTCACTATAGTCGTTTACTTTTGCTTTGCATTGTGGTATTCAGTTGGAATATCCTTCACCTCATTCTACGGGAAAAGAACCGAGATCCCTTCACCGGGAGTGACCTCTTTAGCAAAGGTTTTCGTCACTATATTTTTATAAAAGCTATCCAGTTCCTTCAACGATATCAAGTTCATTACATTAAAGGTTTTTCGCCAAAAACCATTCGTAGCCCTCCGTCATTTCAGACGGGTAGCATGTAGTATTCATGCTATGTGTGTTGGCCTTAGTCAAGGCGTAGTGTATGGTAGCTGCTTGTTACCTTTCTGCTGCATAGATAGATGCGTTGGTTTGGGACAGTCGTATAGCCTTTTTGGCCCTAGTCAAGGGCTTGTACGGGTGGGTTCAAATTAACCTGGACAATGACGGGTAGAACTTGACATGTGACTTATGATTTGTTGGCCTTAGTCAAGGTCATAAGAGCATGGGGCAAAAATCACATCGGGAGTTTCTAAAGAAACTGAAACTTGCCAGATATGCGCATACCTTCTGGAGTGTGATAACGTGAGCGGATTCCGTCACGTTATCATGCGATGATAGTTGGATCCCGATTCCCACTGATGAGTTGGTTTACTCCTCGGGTGATCCCGACTAATTCTTCTTTCAGGTTTCGAGAAGAATTTGACGTTACAGTGGGAGGTTTCCTGATTAGATAAAGTGACAACCATTCTGATCTAGATTAGAGTGCACGCTGAGTGTTTCTTTACTCTCTCTCTTTGGCAGCGACCATGACCCGACCATAGACTATGACTCAGTGACCAAGTTAACCGAACCTTCTTAAACACTGGCTTTTGGATTGTCAGAGTTGCATACCGCATTGCCACTCCTACTTTTACCCTTTTCTCCAGGAGACCCCGTATTACTACGAACATCCACTTCCATTGGATAAAACCATCGTATGGTTATATCCAACTCAAAGGAATTTATTCGAGGATGGTTTCCGGTTCTGGAGAAAATGAATAGGACTATTCAGTTGTCTTTTCTTTTTATCTTCTCTCAGGTTACGAGTGCTCCTTGGATTAGGACAGTACACCTATTACGCAAATTGGATAGTCTTCTTCCAAACCATAGGCAGGTGCCGACCAGTAGAGAATGAAGAAAACCAATTAGCCTAAACGGTGTACAGAAGGTATTAAGTAAAGACAAATAAAGAGATTAGAAGGAGGGCAGAGTAGATTGCGACTGCTATTCACGACCAAACCAAGTATTTCTTCGCCAATCCTACATCACCTTTGTATTTCTCCAGGACACTCCGTATCACTACGAAGATCCACAGTTATTTGGATACTCCATCGTATGGTTATATACGAACTCGAAAAGAACTTGTTCCAGTTCGGGGATGGATTCTGGTTCTGGAGAAATAGGAATAAGGTTTTATTCGGTTGTCTTTTATCTTCACCTTCTCTCGCATTACGAGTGATCCTAGGATTAGGACAGTACACCCATTATGCTTATTGGATAGTTTTCTTCCAAACCATAGGCTGGTGCCGAACGGTAGGGAAGGAAGAAAACCATTTAGCCTAAAGGGGTGTGCAGAAGATAATGACTAAAGACATATGAAGAGATTTGGAGAGATGGCAAAGAAATATACGGTTACAGTTGTGAATCTGGATAATGGAAGAGGCATTACTAGGAATACCAGGATACCCTTACGAAACATTTCAATTTTTCAGTTTCACCGTGTACTGTTAAAAGAAAACTGATTTCCCAATTAGTCCTTACTCCAGGGTATGTATTTACCAGGTTTGATTCTCACATCTGTATGGTTTTACAGATGATGAGTGGGAGTAAGTTATTAGGAATTAGGTGATTGTCCTCATTATATCGGAATTCGTTGTAATTGATGATATTTGAGGAAATCGCCTGGGTAGTTTGCCGGACGGCAAATATTTGGTTTTGAATATTCGTTGTTATGCACGAATTTCAAATTGATATATCTGTACGTCTATTTTTATAGAGTTAGATATACCTTTTTGAAATTATGTCTATGACATTTACCTATATCAGTGGATGGTTAGGTAAGGAGCATTAAACAGCGGTGTAATTCTTCTTAACCATAAGTACAGTTTTCAACCTACGACACACAGTGAATGAGTTATTAGACTCAAGGGACTTATACAGAGTATTGTATGTTGTCCAGTGTCTATTAGGACAGAGGGGTTGGTACTCGTACTATATTCTGTTTACTTTTGACTTCTCTAGTTCTTAGACATGTGCTTCGTAGAAATGCAGGTTCTGAGTTTTGAGAAGTTATAGGTATAAGAGTAAAGTAGAGAACCAGGTGTTGCAAGTATCGGGATTCTTCAAGGTGATCGAAGATGTAGATACTTGTGCATGGTATTCAGTTGATAGTAATGATTAAGAGAACTTGCTTCTCTTTCAGGTTACTCATAATTGGAAGCACTCCTAAGTTGAGTAATGCCGATCGGCCTCACTCCATTTAGTTGACATGCACTGAAGACAGCTGCATGATTTGAATCTGGTTCAATTAAATCAGTGCCTCTCTTTCTGTATTGGATATAGAACAGTTCATATCTTGACATTGTTAAGGTACGGGGAGTTGTCCAGCTTATGCTTAAAACCAGACACTGGACAACTCAAGGCACGTTTCTGTAATGGCTGTTTGTGGGTTGACCCGGGCTATGACGAGGGTTGACTTTCTACCATCTGGATGATCAATAGTGATATTGTTCTAAACTCGCCACAGTTTTAATGAAAATGGATTTCTTCAGAAAACAGTAGTGGGAGTATGGTAGAACTGGAAGTAATTCCATAACCGCAAACGATTACTGAAGATTTAATAAGAACCTAAAGATTCAATCTGGTTTGACATTCCATTGGCCACTCCGCAGATATGGTGGGTAACCTCAGGCACTCGAGAGGTACTTCGGTAGCCTCAAGGACGGTGACAGGGAGGTTCTTGTTTACCCAGACTTTCCATTGCTGTTGTTCCAGGCTATGAGATCCGGCGGGAGGATGAGTATAGCGTCGTTCTAAACTAGCTTTAGAAGTGTACGTCTATATGACTCTGCCAGAGGGTTGTCGTAGTCAGTGGGAGTAGCGGAAGCATAGTGGACAAGTGGCGTATGTCTATTTATAGACTAAAACAGATATAGCGGAGATAGATCATCTATTTCTGATGTGACAGTCATAGGTTTGACTTCATCAGAATAGGGGATGGATCTGTTAAGAAGATAATATGGTGTGATGTCCTGGTATTTGGATGACATACACAGAGTAGGAAGTGAAATTCCTATACTACGGTCGGTTATACTTTGGTCGTCACACAGTGGTTTCTCCACATAGGGCTTGGATATTATATCAGACATTCTGGTTACTGGATCTATGGTTTTAGATCTAGATTTGGGTAGTTTCCCAATCAGGGTACTTAGACAGCATTCTATAGGTGTTTTAGAATGGACGACTCCTGGCACGGTAATGTACCTGCAGGTGATGGAGTCACTCTCTCTAAAGGTGTCGTACAGACTAAAGGGGAGAGGGATGTGCATGATTGGCAGATCACTTGCTTAGGTAATTGAGTTGATCGTGAATGTCAAGTACCACACCAGATATTATTTTTGCACGAGATGCAATAAGTTGATATTGATCCAATACTGGAGAAACATTCGGGAGCAGTTTTAGAACATGTCACGCCCCGCTTCCCGGTGTATGGCGAAGGGGACGCGATGAGGTCCGCTATGTATATACTTAGAAGTACATACGCTAAGCGTATCTAAGCAATATAAAAGTAAATCACAAGAGACAAGAGATATAGAAATAACAACAACTTTATTAATAACATTCTTTTGTACAATGCATGAAAGTAAATACAACTGAAATGAAAAGCGATGCCTAAACAATGGCATAACAGGAAATGAAAGTACTGAATAGAACAAGGTACAATGTCTAGAGCTCGGGGTCTTCGTGAAACTGCTCCAAGTCTTCACCGGTGGGCTCGATCTCTGACGGGTCCAAAACACCTGACGACATTCAAAGAAGAAAGAAATAGAATGTCGTCAGCGAACAGGTCGCTCGGTAAGTCCCAAAGATAAAGAAGAATTAGAAAATACAGAATAAGAGATATTTTCTAAAGAGATTGTAAAATATTGTAGAATATTGTGTTAACGCTGTTGTTTGTAGGTTGGTACAGAAGGATGCCAGTGTATACGAGAGGGGTCTCTATATGCTAGGGACCAGAGAAAACGGAATGTACAAGGAACCGTTAAGCTACGGTACAACAGCAACGGAATATAGGTTAGGTGTCTTAATCTGACCACCTCGTGCCACCTTTAACACCTTTCGTACCAATCTACCCCTTAAACCCCGTAGTGTTTTGATAGTATTGTTGTATTGTATTGTGTAAGTTGGATGACCGACCAAAACTATGATATCAGTAAACAGATTGTAACTGCATAATTAGGTAAATGGAATAATGGGATAATGGATGTATATCCATGGTTTGATTCAGTCAAGTTGTATAGATTGTTAACTGGATTCTGGGATTCATGTGTTCATATTGAGTTGGAATATTAAAGAATGTAGATTGACTTGAATCATATTCAAGTCAGAAATAATCAGACTCAAACCCGAGTCAGACCAAAAGAAATGTAAGTCGAAGTTCTATATTTGTTAGGGTCCTTATTGTAATTTATAAAACTTGAGGGGGTTTTATGTAAAAATACTTTTGTATAGTTTTCAAGATACACCTCAAGTATTTATTCGTCTTTATAGTTATAATGAATGTGATTTATTTTGTGATATTTCTAGTGAAAATATCCTAATTTCATAAATAAAGGTATTAATTTGTAATATTGATTTATTTGAAATTCATGGTATTTTAAAGTAACTTTTAATCTTGTAATTTTTAGGAAAAGGTGGAAACTTTATCTTATAATAAAATAGGTGTTTAAATGATAAATATACATATGTTTATACAAGAATAATTTTTAATAAATATTTTATTTTCCAAAAATCTCATTTTTCTTAAATGTCGTATTTTAAACCTTTCGAGACCGAATGCTCCTTGCGGAGATCTGAATCTCGCACTACTAAGCCCGAGGGTGCACGATAAATCGTACTATCCCTAACGAGTTCCCCAAAGGTGGGTTGTAGTGGCGCTTTGCAAAGATTTAGTAAATACCAATCATTTAGAAAACAGTTTTATAAAGATAAGGTATTTATTTGTAAAAGGGTGTAAATTTCCGTATTTTAGATTCTAAGATTTTCTAAGCCAACTAGCCTATTTCTAAATGGTCTAAACGACAAGTCATTAGAAGCCTCAAATCGCCTCTTCACCGCCAATTGCGGCCAGGTAAGTGCCAGGTGAGTGGGAGATTCTCCACTACAAGTAGTGGCCCAAATTAAGTAACCACTCGCCTTAGACACACTTGCCTAGACACCACAAAGTCAGGTTTAGATAAACGATCGATGTCCATAACTTATCGTATTTCCTATTAAAGGATATTGCATTAAAATTGTATACAACTTAGAACTTTTAGAAAAGATTTATAAAGAAAATGGTATTTTAATGTAAAATCTTGTTCTATCGTATTCTAAGTTTTCAAGGTAGTGTGTTATGATTACATATGAGTGTGTGTGGAGGTAGGTCATTATCTCGTGATCTACTTTAAGGTATAACAATGTTAAAGGGTTAAACGTGATAAACTAAACATGGTGGTATTAACGTGAAAGAATACAATATATTAAAAAGGCTATCATTTCATATGTGAAAACTTGTTCAAATTAATTTTTAAGTGATTAGTAGTCAACATGAAGAGGTTTAAGCATTATGGAATTAGTGATAAGTGAGATTTGATAGAAAACCGAAGCGGAAATCGGTTTGTTCCGATTTCCGTCGGGTTTGAAAAGTCGTATTTTTATGAAAGAATAGAAAGGTAGAAAAGAGGGACTTACGGGTTTGGACAACACTAGAGAGTGAGGGGGAAGTAGAGGGTTTGCCGGTGCGTCGAATCGTCGTTGAGAGCTCCTAGCACGATCACCGGAATTTCGCCGTCGATTTCGTCAGCGCTTCGCCTTTCGCTCGTTTTCTAACGTACCAAGTTCTCTTAGAATTTTGGGAGAGTGGACTTAGAAAAAGTGATGAGAGGGTAGAGGGTATGGGGGGTTTATATAGGGTTAGGCTAGGGTTAGGGTTTTTAATAAAAAAAATATAAAAATATATAAAAATTCATTAAAACTCATTAAACCTAGGATTAAAAGGGATTTATTGGCCAAGTGATAACCGATCCAAGCATTTAGAGTGTGCAGGAGGGTGGACCAAGTCAAGAGGAGATTTTTCTCTGTTGGTGACTCAGCCGTCCGGCCAAGTCCGGCCGGCGGTGCCGGACCGAGTCGGCCGAGTCGCCGGCCGGCGGCGCCGAGTCAGGCCACCAGAGGCCGGGGAAATTTCGGGGGTACAATTTGGTATATTTACTTTTTGTTGTCCAGTACATATTTTGGGAGTTATGGTCTTTTGACTGTTGACTTCCAAATGAAATTAAAATAAAATAAATACAAAAATAATGTGGGGCATGGGATTTGAACTCTGGTGGCTTGGTTCAGCAGTGCAAGGTGTTATCAATGAGCTACAAGCTCCTTCTTGTAATTATTGTGGGAAAATAACTAGTTAAAGTGGTAACAGCAACACTAAATACCCCAAGTATTACTTTAATTTTAAAACAATTTTATGTACACTAAAAATGGAGTTATTTAAAAACAAAATAATTACTTATATTTATATATTGTGCTTAGGTTAAAATACTCCTTTATGGATTTTTTAAAAAATTTTAAAAAAAATTGTATAGAAAAGTGTATTGGAAAATTAGGGTTGTTACAGAATATAAGTGGATGTTCTAGGGATATGATAACGACAGCCTCATTCGGGAGACGGTTATCATTCTAGGCTTCCAAGGTGACCTGAATGACAGAGTGACTGTCAGAGTTATAGTTTTCTCTCTTACGAGGGCCAGTATATTGGACAGGTGGTCCAAGTGGATACTAAGGGTGTCACGCCCCGCTTCCCAAAATACGGGATACGAGGGGTTGACAAGGCCAGCCATGCTCCTACGGTCAAGGAAATGTCCTGCCGTAGTCACATTTCGGCTTTTAGTTTTTCATGGTAAACAGTAAATGATGCGCAGGTAATGAGAAATGAAGTAACTGAATGAAACAATGTAAAGAACTGACCTGAGGGGAAACAAAAGAATATAACTCTGGATAGCAAGTCGAGATGTCTGTGATATACGTCTAGTCCTGGTCCAGGCTAAGTCTTCTCCTCACACTGAGTATGCATACTCAGGTCGTCAGAGCGACACAATAGCAATATAATATATAAAATCATGTGACAATTCTAACAGTGATAATAGATACATATAACAGTAAATCAATGACGGTATAGGTATGAATATGCAGTAATCAATGCAGCAGAACCGTAAAAGCAGTAGAATGATATGCCACGTATGTCAACACAGTAAGTAAGGTATATCAATGCTATCATCCATATCAGTCTCTAAGTCTCACTGTACAGGTCACTAAGCCTATCGTCAGTCCAAGTGTGAGAGTCAACCACTCGCGAGTGTCCTCCATCCAAGGGTAGAACCCAAGGGCAAGGGACCACGGGCCCAACATGTAACTCGCGGTAATAATCATGTACCCTGTAAATCTCCATATATCTCCATATATATAAGCCGTCAAGGGACTCCCGAGATTCTGTTGAACTCACACTCAAACTACCCCACACCCCGTGGTCTACATCAAACGCTAACCATAACCTCAAATATCAATCGGTCTGTGACAAGTCTGCGCGAGAACAGGAGGCAGGACCTGCATCAAGCACGTCCCGACTAATACCTAAGATAAATGGCAGTGTATGGTGCCTTATCTGTGACACCCGTGCAAGAGCTTTCATAAGTGTCCCATACCACTTATAGTCACACGTACACGCATCCTACAGACTTCGACAATGCAATAGAATAATAAGGTTCACTGATTGTGTACAAGTACGTATCACTTTCACTTGTTCACTGATGCACGAACACTAACGTACTTACCACAATCATCATTAATATCTAACACTGGGTAATGCACGTTATCACTAGGTTATCAATGCAGTGACATGTGTATGATATGATGCGTAAACAGTATGTAAAGCATGATTAGTGTGTCATGAATCAATAATCTACCACTTGCATAATTTATCATAAATCATACGGTTACAATTTAGTGAAATGATGAATGGGGAATAAATAGTATATTCAATAATCTATCCAGCGAATTTGGTTTCATGCCAATCGGGTTCCAGAATCATTAATTATAGCCATTTCATTTTAAGCGTTCACGGCTGGAAATCCGGTTTCAGAATCGGAAGTCCGTTTCGCAGCGCATTTTAATCCCAGTTGGGTTCAGATTTTAGCGATACTACAGTAGAATGAAATCTAGGATTTTCAGTAAGGTTTTCAACGCAATATACGGATCTTCAATCGCGTCTGTACGTCAGAAGATATACACTGTTCAATACTAGTATGTAAATTCTGATTCTGTTGGGACTGTTATACGTCCACATCTATTAAATTACAGATTAAATAACAAACGATAACGAAACAGGATGAAACCACTTGTGTTGTCTAGCTAAAGGATTCACCTTTAATAAACAGTGGAGTTCCGCAACCTACGAGTTAAGGAAATAGTGTGGTACCCATTACGGGACAGTAAACAACAACTGGAGTCGCTCTGGACTGCAGTCCAGAGTCGCACTCCAATCCAAATATTGACACAGTTTCAGTACAGAAACAATTTGAAACTTGCATAGGGTTATATTTCGTCGAGTCGGCTTTGATTTAAGCCCTCGAACGCATCATTCCAGTATGCATATAATTTATGGTGATTTTAACGGTTTTCAGGTACCAGGAAAATCCAGTTTTTCGAGTAAACTTGGGGGTAGTCGTTTTAGTCGTTAACGGTCATATTTTCCAACGAAATTCACACACTAGATTCACAGCCATACGGGCCAGCTTATACAATTGAGTTCCATCAAATTTAGTGATGATTTCCTATAAGAACATGTATCGAACAGTTACATCGTAATATTTAACAGAAAGTAAAACATGGTATATATACGATTTTGATTTGTAGTTAACAAAAGATAGCATGTAGCCAGTAGGGAACTTGCCTGGACAAGTCTCAGGGATGTACGGCAGCGGCAACAACACGACGATGACAACACGTGACAAGTCTCGGCTTGGCTAGGGGTTTTGCTCAGTTTGGGTTCGACTATAACGGGCACGGCTGCAGTTTGGGATTGTTTGGAGAGACGAGAGCTTGGCTGCGGCGATGCAAGGAGGATGGGTGTGAACTTGGTGTGGTGATGAAGGTGGTGCCAAGGGGTCGTGGCAGGGCTCGTCGGAGGAGTTTCGTCGACAGTGGTGGAGGCAGTAATGTCGGCTGTGCAGGGGCTCGGTGGGGGTGATGTAGTTGTATGGGTGTCGTGAAGGAGATTGACGGCGATGGCTCGGGTGCTCGGTGGTCCTGTTTGTGGTCGTCGGCGATGGCGTTGGAGTTCCGGCGAGGCAAACGGGGCTGTGGGTTTGGGGTGGAGTTCGGTTGGAGGAAGGAGCTCACGGTTGGAGGAAATGAGGGAGAGGGGTCGTCGTTGATGGAGGAGGGTGGTCTCAGTGGGATGCCGGCGAGTGGGAAGAGGGAGCTGGGGCCGTTAACGGTGAGGTTAGAAGGTGACGAGAGTGAAGTCGAAGAAGTAGATGGGGATGGTGATGGGTTGAGCTGGAAGAAGAATGAGAGGGAGGTGCTCGGGTTGACGAGGCTTGGTTACCGACGAGGGTGATGGTGGTGGTGTCGATGAGATGGAGGCGAGTGACGTGAGGGGACGGCGGCGAGCGCGACGTGCTGGCGGGTGCGCGGGTTCGAGCGAGAAGAAGAAAGGAGGAGAACGAGGGAGAGAGAAAGAATGAGATGAGAGTGATGTAGGGTTGCTAGGCACGCGTACAAGGTTCCACGAGGCATCAACCATGCCCGATTAAAAATTTAGCCGTGCCGAACAACCCGAATACGGATCTTTAAACTAGAGATTAGGCGAAAACTAACATGTTAACATCTTTAACACTAAGTGAGAGGGATTACAACCTTTGTAGATCTGGTCCTTCACTTCATATGCTCCGTGTTGTGGTCCCTTCGCTGCGATCATCGGGTTCCGGACTCTCGAGAGATTCCACGAAGAGAAAGATGCAACCTTTGCTTCCGATCTTCGATACTAAGATGATCTACCTTGAAGTTCCGTTAACACAAGCTAACACTCATGAAATGATGTGAACACCCTCATCTAAATGGCAAGGGAAGATGAGGATGATGAAGTAGGATTTTTGCTCTCTTTATTTATCTTTTTCTCATATTTATTCATCACTTTGGAAAAATCTAGCAAGCTTTTTCATGAAAGAATGAAGGAAGAAGAAGAATAGTGATCCATTTTCTTTTGTGATGAATAATGAAAGGATTAATATGAAGAATAATGCAATCATGATTGACTTAACCATTGTAGAGAATTGACTAGGGTTAGGGTTTGGGTTGGGTTAAAGCATGAGTCACTTACAAATATCTTTCACAAAACAAAACCAAAACCTTCTAGAAACATCTAGAAAGCTTAACCCTAATCCAAACCCTAATCATGTTTAAACTCCACTAAACAAGTTGCATTAGTTATCATATCATGTTACAATATTATATATCACATATATAATATTTATCGTAACAAAATAAAATAATACATTTAACATATATCGTATATATATCAATGTATTACCCGAGTGAGAAAAAGAATCTTTTAGTGAGCAAATATTAGTTAATGGAATTTAATATATCAAATATATTATTATACATTAAATTATCGAATCAACACTTGATCCGACAATCCGGCTATATCGCATATAACCGACTAATATTTATCCGTACCAATTCATCGAATCAACACTTGATCCGATGACCCGGCTGATATCAAATATCGCGAGAATATAATACGGTATCACATATCGCATTATCCTCGGTCCCGCACATATCACATATGTGCCCCTACTCCATTTTGCCTGAGCCAAGAAACCTCTGTGTAGGACTCTAAAGAATCGTCAATACGCCGGCAGTAGGTGATGATCATATCAAACACCCACAAGCTGCAAGCGGTCAGCTAAACGTAACAGCTACCCAGGTATTGAGCGCTCAGAAGATCAACAAGCAAGCCTGTACATTCTCCTGTGAATCCAAACAGTAACACTCCCATACAGTCCGGTCTCATCGTCTGATATGTTGCATATCTCGCCTAGGGGTGGTAAACGTCAGACCCCAGTAGCTTGATAAGTCGTGTCGATATGAGGTCTATAACAGTTCGAGAAACTACTGATAACACTTACCAGTAAATCTCAGCAACCCTGGCCAGGGATTTCCGGTTATAGCCAATCGAACACAGCACAACATCAACTCCCTATACCGGGAGAGACGAATCCCCTCCTATCGCTCATTGCCTCCATGTGATTCGGGACTGTACCCAAAAGCCACCTTTTTGCATGCCCTCTTGGACGTGGTATGATGGAAATCAAAGCACAGTGGGAATCACACAGGACTCTATGACGATCTCGGGTCGACAGACTACTCTGTACCAGTGTCACCGGAGAACTGCCATCTGACGTATGGTATAATACCATCTGGGAGTTCTCGGCGAGTCCGTCCAGTGTACCCAGTCTCCACTGAGCACCCGTACACCATCCTTGATGTCAAACACCGATGGATATGGGATCATCCATCGCCCATCATATGGGTCAAGATACGTATACGCTAGTCTACTCTGGTGTATCGATGCCCTGTCTCGATACACCCTCGACTAGGAACAGTTATAGGATGTACTCGTCGACTACCGTGGCCCTACTAGTATGATCTCATCATAGTCCCAGTAGTCGAGTACATATCCTAAGGGCTTTATCAACATGTAATATAGAGACAATCTGAGTACATGTTAAGATAAAGTACAACCAGATAGCATACTATCATGTCGAGCAAGAAAGTCCTCCCTATATATGTCCTAGCATCCACTACAATATACATCGTATGTACAGTAATGGCCTCTAGGGCATACATATAACTAACAATCTCCCACTTGCACTAGGGCCATCTGTTGTGGTATCGCATACCCAACAATTAGCTGCGGTTGAAGTATCTCATACTCAACCATCCCATAAAAGTCTCTACTGGGAAAAAGTCCTTCGTGAGTGGATCCGCGCTGTTGTCCTCTGTGTCTACTCTCCTAACCTCGATCTCCCTGGAGATCAACCATCTCCATGATCAGGTGATACTGCCTAAGAATTATATCTGGATTTCTGATGGGACGGGGGTTCCTTGGCATAAAGCCACAACTCCATTGTCATACAATGGTAGGAACGAAGTTCATCTCATGAACTTATTTGTATCCAGACTGCCTCTTTGGTAGCATCCTTGGTAACGATGTATCTTGCCTTTAATCGTCTAGTATGTCACGGTATCTAGCTTGGAACTCTTCCAACATACCGTCCCTCCACTGAGGGTAAAGACAATGCCTACGACTGACATTCAGTCGTCCTTATCACCCTGGAACCTTTCCAGTGATTCTCCTCAGGATCGATTGATACCATCTCACTACAACTAGTGAGTATCCTAACATCCAATTAGATCTATCTCATAGATCCAAAAACCCAGGATTTAGGAGGTATCACATTGATCCTATATGGAGAATCCTTGTGATAAGCGGAGATTGACCGAGCGTAGCATAGGAAACTCCTTCCCTATCAAGAGTATATCATCCACGTACTCTACGAGGATCACCACCATACTTTCTACTACCTTTTTTGTATATACAAGGTTCATCTACCATTTTGATGAAGTCAAACTCTTTGACTACCACATCAAAACAGATGTTCCAACTCCGTGATGCCTGTTTTATCATATAAAACATCTTGCACACGTTTCCGCTGCTCCCACTGTCTACGAAGCCCTCTGGCTGTGTACTTATAGACGCTATCTTCTAAATCATCATTTAGAAAAGCAGTCATGACACCCAACCACCAGATATCATAGTCATGGTATGTAGCCGTGGCAAGTAGGATCTGGATGGACTTAAGCATAGATCCTTAGAAAAGGTTTCAACATAATCCATACCTGGTCTATGATGCAAACCTTTAACAAGTCTAGCTTTGAAAGTCTCAACTTTTCCATGTACACCAAGTAATCTTCTCAAGATATACTTGCTCCTGATGGGGATTTAACCCTTCAGATAAGGCAACCAAAGTCCATACTTTGTTGGTGTATAAGGATTCCATCTCAGATCGATAAGCATCTAGCCATTCTTACAGAGTCCCACTCCTGATGGCCAGCTCGAAACTAGTTGGGTCATCATCTCATGATGCAATCCTCGCTCCCACTGTCATAGAGAAACCGAAGTATCTCTCAGGTGGGTGAGGAACCCTACTAGATCGGCAGAGAGGCTGAGGTTCGTTGGAAACTATTGAATCCTTGGGTTCTATCAAATCAGCTGCAATTTGTATAGCTGGAACATTTTCAGTTCTACATAACAGTCCTTGCCTCAAGCTTGTCCGGATTTTGCTTTTAGACATAGGCCGGACAACCCCAAATCTTAACAAGCTTAAGATATGGGCTCTTCCCTTTCCATATCACATATGAAGTGGTAGGCAACTGATTTGATTTGAACCCTATTCAATAGGTATGCAGCTTCTCAAGTGCATAACTCCCAAAAGGAAATAGGAAACTCAGTAGTACTCATCATAGAGCACACCATATCACATAGGGTGCTATTGCTCCGCCCCGATACACCGACGTGCTGTGGTGTATACGGAGGAGTAATGCTGAGAGAGAATCTCATTCTCCTTTAGAATAGTCCAGGAATTCCGTGCTCAAGTATTCTCCTCCTTGATCACATCAAAGGACATAATACTTTTACCCGTATTTTTGGTTCTCTACTTCTAACTTATATTCTGTGAATATCTCAAAAGGTTCGGACTTGTGTTTCAGCAGGAACATATGTCTGAATCTTGAGAGATCATCAGAGAATGTAATGAAGTACAAAGAACCAGTCTTGGCATGTGTAGACAGGAGACTTTCATACATCATCAAGTATCAATTCCCAAGAGTTCACTAACTCTTTCTCTGTTTCCAATAAACAGAGCTATGGTCATCTTATCTTTGTGACATGACTGGCAAGTTTCACAAGATGTAAATTCAAACAGATTTAAATGTGCTTCTCAATGTAACTTAGCTAGTCGGGTCGCATTGACATGACCTAGTCTACAATATCTCAAGAAGGATTCGTTCATTTCTGAACTCTTCCTCTTGTGTGTGTTCTATATACTAAGAACTGTGGTTTGATTTAGAACGTCAATGCTTTTAGATAACGTGCCTGAACCGATCAACTATTGATATAGGAAATGTTCAAAACATTATCTAGCAATACAAAATTATATCCTTTCTTTACTAATAAAGAGACTGATATGATTTTGTATATCAGGTTCGGTATCTAATAACATTTGTTCAGAATCAATGTATTCAGGTAATACAGGGTGATAGTGACCAACAGACTTGGCTGCAACACTTGCACCATTTTCTGTCTCATGAAACTTATCACCCGTTCTCAGTTCTCTACCTATCTGTAGCCCATGTAACAGATTACATATGCGGGATCCTGATCCGGTATCACATACCCAGGACGTAAAGGATACTGAGAAACAGTTCTGTGTAATGAACACACCCGAAAAAGATGCATCAGCATGCACTTTCTTCGTTTGGGCGGTACGGGAAATCTGGTATTCCGCAATTTCCTGCTCTGTCTTATAACAATTATAAGTTGGAGCGGGACCAACGTTCCCCAGCTCTGTATAACAAGCGGGTTCGGTCAATAATCTGTATTATTATCTTGATTAAGGCGTGATATGGTCGCTATCTGGGGAGAGAGAGAAGAAAACACTCAGCGTATGCTCTTGCAAGATTAGATCGGTTATCTAATATATCTAATCAGGATGTTTCCTACTGTTTTAATCAAATCTTCCTTCAAACCCTAAAAGGAAAGACTAGCCGGGATTAATCATACGCTACAAGTTCGCCAATCTTTCAGCCAGGCCAGTGTCGGTACTTTGAGGGAGGTCCCCCGTGCTTTCGCACGAACCTAATTAATGTAAACCTCGTTTTCCCAGAGGCGTAACCCCGTTAACACCTTTCTAGACACCTACTTGATCGGCTAATTGTAATGTGTAAAACTCTCCCAGGAGTAACTCTTACTCGCAGCGGGTATCGGGATCCAACTATCTCATAGAAGGTATGCAATCTCATTGCAAATTTCAACACTTGAAATCCCCAATAATATTTTACCCCTAGCGTCCCATGACCTTGACGCAGGCCAACAAACCACAGTCCGCTAGTCAAGTTCAACCCGTCATTTCTTGATTGAATTAAACCCACCCGCACGACCCTTGACGCAGGCCAACAAAGTCGCACGACTACCCTAATCCAATCTGCATCATATGCATAGACAGATAAATACTAGTTAGCTACCGCACACTACGCCTTGACGCAGGCCAACAAACGTAGCACGAATACTAAGTAGGACTTATCTGAAATGACGGAGGGCTATGACAGGTTTTTATAAAAACCCTTTGCGTAATGAACTTGATATCGTTGTAGAATCGAGTGATTTTAGATGGAGTGTTTTTGAGGCTTTTCTAGTTTTGCTAAAGGGGTCACTCTCGGTGAAGGGATCGTCGGCCCTTTCCTCATCGAATAAGGTGCAGGATATATCATATATACCACTATGCAAAGTAAAAACTATAGAAGCAATCAAAAGACAAACCGAGAGTTGTAGCATCTACCAGTTATTGCTAAAGGAGTCACTCCCGGTGAAGGGATCTCGGTCCTTTCCTTATCGAATAAGGTGCAGGATGTTCTACAAGGAACACCGCTATGCAAAGCAAGAACTAGAGCTACCAGTTTTTAAACAAGTTTCTACAACATCTTAGGTTTCCTTTATTTCATTAATCTCATTAATGAAGTCTCATTTTAATATGCTTCACAAGCATCTCTTTTGAAACGAAATCTGCAATATAACATATAACTCATATATATAATATAAACATTCGTCTCAGGCAGTAATATGATCTCATCACAGAACATTGCAGCAGAAGAAACATATATGAAATATTGGATATACTAGGACGTCCGTGTTTTAATACGAGCCTGTATAAAACACGGATTCCACGGTCGCGATGAATAGCCAAACCCACATCCCCAGACCCCTACGAGAGCGGCAAGCAACACTGCCAATTCTAGGGTTAGGAGACCCGGTCTCGACTCCTCGAGATGGTCTCCCACTGGACCCTAGAACCCGGTTACTTATGCTCCCCGCCTTGGGTCTACCTAATGCGGAAAAGTAAATAATATACAATGGTGACATCTTCCGCAACCTGGAAGTGCCCCAATAAAAGAATATTACATACAAATGAATTTTACATGAATGAAAAAGAAAAACTCTCATCTAACAAAAAACCCCGGCTATTCAAACGCGACGATCCAATATAACATATCACAGCAACACATAATATCTCATATCATCAACGTAAGCAAGTATGCGTATCCCGATTGTCGTTGATGTATAGCAATGAAGCCGGCGATACACCACATACTACGCTTACGGTCACAGAAAAGAAAGTGTAAAACTACAACAGTTGGAATCCGCAACCTCCTTAGACATCGCATGCCTACCCAAATGAATTCCTTAGACATCGCATGCCTAACAATTATAAACCCCGCATTTTAGTCTCATTATCGAAAACTCTTTTCAATATGAAGTCGGGCAATTCAACAAGATTCCCGACGTCCTGATCGAATGCTCGTCGCAAACTTTAGTAGACGGCCGCACCCCCGATACCGTCGACGAAGTGCACCAAGGCGGAACACCGCTACCGCGAGCACCCGAACGGATGCTTTCGGCGACGGGGTTCTCCTACAGTCACTTGGTCGGGGCTAAGGGGCGTGGCTGTCTATTAAGTTTATCCGGCGAGTATCCGCGTACGCTACGTGATTGCGACGGACTTTTGATCACATCAAAATTCCGTGGCAACCGATCATTTGAGACTAAACTACTATGTTTATAATATTCAAATTAGTTATCTCATAACTACCTGTGGATTCCAAATATTGTATCACATTCCAGATAAATAGACAAAGTTAAACTTTCCGATCGAATAATCAAACACCCAAGATTTCCCCAGTATATCTCAACACTTGAAATCAGTTTAAAAACATCCATCGCATGCCTCAGTACCAATGGTCCAGCCATAGAAGGGTCAAGCCAACGCCTCACATGTGGCACGCCGTACTGCCCCAAACCCTAAGGTTCAAAAGGCAGTTCAAGACGGTCACATAATCGAGTTAAGCTTTGTTGTCTTCTAGAGGGTCCACCGCGTTACTTGCACGACTTAGAACGTTCTTAAACACGAGGAAAAATCCAACTTTTGAAAAATTTTCCGACAGGGGAAAAAGTGAGTTATCGATATCTGCCCGAACTTTTTAACAGTTTCTAAAATTATCCGGACAAACTAAACAAAGTTAAATTATCCGATCGAATCAACGATTCCCCAATACAACCCTTGAAAACTCAACACATGAGTGGAATTAAAATATTCACAGAAAAAATTAACAAGAAAGGACCTAAGAATAATTAAGTGAAATTTCAGGGACTAAGTCAAAATTTTGGCCGCGGAAACGCCGCAAAACCCATGGTTTCGCCGCGGTTCCGCCGCCATTTAGTCGACTTAGGGGACCGTACTTCACAGTAATTCTTAGTTTTTTCTGTTTGTTTTTCTGAGCATTTTTAATTCAGAAAAAATCAACTTTTTGAAAAATGTACAGAGAGGGTTCCGTGTCGGGGTTTCGTTGTTCGATCGGAGTTTAAACTTCGTCTAGACTTCGCCTAAAGCTCTAGCTTGGCTCTGATACCACTGTAGGGTTGCTAGGCACGCGTACAAGGTTCCACGAGGCATCAACCATGCCCGATTAAAAATTTAGCCGTGCCGAACAACCCGAATACGGATCTTTAAACTAGAGATTAGGCGAAAACTAACATGTTAACATGTTTAACACTAAGTGAGATGGATTACAACCTTTGTAGATCCGGTCCTTCACTTCATATGCTCCGTGTTGTGGTCCCTTCGCTGCGATCATCGGGTTCCGGACTCTCGAGAGGTTCCACGAAGAGAAAGATGCAACCTTTGCTTCCGATCTTCGATACTAAGATGATCTACCTTGAAGTTCCGTTAACACAAGCTAACACTCATGAAATAATGTGATCACCCTCATCTAAATGGCAAGGGAAGATGAGGATGATGAAGTAGGATTTTTGCTCTCTTTATTTATCTTTTTCTCATATTTATTTATCACTTTGGAAAAATCTAGCAAGCTTTTTCATGAAAGAATGAAGGAAGAAGAAGAATAGTGATCCATTTTCTTTTGTGATGAATAATGAAAGGATTAATATGAAGAATAATGCAACCATGGTTGACTTAACCATTGTAGAGAATTGACTAGGGTTAGGGTTTGGGTTGGGTTAAAGCATGAGTCACTTACAAATATCTTTCACAAAACAAAACCAAAACCTTCTAGAAACATCTAGAAAGCTTAACCCTAATCCAAACCCTAATCATGTTTAAACTCCACTAAACAAGTTGCATTAGTTATCATATCATGTTACAATATTATATATCACATATATAATATTTATCGTAACAAAATAAAATAATATATTTAACATATATCGCATATATATCAATGTATTATCCGAGTGAGAAAAAGAATCTTTTAGTGAGCAAATATTAGTTAATGGAATTTAATATATCAAATATATTATTATATATTAAATTATCGAATCAACACTTGATCCGACAATCCGGCTATATCGCATATAACCGACTAATATTTATCCGTACCAATTCATCGAATCAACACTTGATCCGATGACCCGGCTGATATCAAATATCGCGAGAATATAATACGGTATCACATATCGCATTATCCTCGGTCCCGCACATATCACATATGTGCCCCTACTCCGTTTTGCCTGAGCCAAGAAACCTCTGTATAGGACTCTAAAGAATCGTCAATACGCCGGCAGTAGGTGATGATCATATCAAACACCCACAAGCTGCAAGCGGTCAGCTAAACGTAACAGCTACCCAAGTATTGAGCGCTCAGAAGATCAACAAGCAAGCCTGTGCATTCTCCTGTGAATCCAAACAGTAACACTCCCGTACAGTCTGGTCTCGTCGTCTGATATGTTGCATATCTCGCCTAGGGGTGGTAAACGTCAGACCCCAGTAGCTTGATAAGTCGTGTCGATATGAGGTCTATAACAGTTCGAGAAACTACTGATAACACTTACCAGTAAATCTCAGCAACCCTGGCCAGGGATTTCCGGTTATAGCCAATCGAACACAGCACAACATCAACTCCCTATACCGGGAGAGACGAATCCCCTCCTATCGCTCATTGCCTCCATGTGATTCGGGACTGTACCCAAAAGCCACCTTTTTGCACGCCCTCTTGGACGTGGTATGATGGAAATCAAAGCACAGTGGGAATCACACAAGACTCTATGACGATCTCGGGTCGACAGACTACTCTGTACCAGTGTCACCGGAGAACTGCCATCTGACGTATGGTATAATACCATCTGGGAGTTCTCGGCGAGTCCGTCCAGTGTACCCAGTCTCCACTGAGCACCCGTACACCATCCTTGATGTCAAACACCGATGGATATGGGATCATCCATCGCCCATCATATGGGTCAATATGCGTATACGCTAGTCTACTCTGGTGTATCGATGCCCTGTCTCGATACACCCTCGACTAGGAACAGTTATCGGATGTACTCGTCGACTACCGTGGCCCCACTAGTATGATCTCATCATAGTCCCAGTAGTCGAGTACATATCCTAAGGGCTTTATCAACATGTAATATAGAGACAATCTGAGTACATGTTAAGATAAAGTACAACCAGATAGCATACTATCATGTCGAGCAAGAAAGTCCTCCCTATATATGTCCTAGCATCCACTACAATATACATCGTATGTACAGTAATGGCCTCTAGGGCATACATATAACTAGGGGTGATCGCGAGTAGAGATCGAGACGCGCGTCGTGGGAGTAACGCGCGTGAGCGTGGGCGTCGGCGGAGGCGAGAAGCGTGGGCGACGTAGTCGCAGGCGTGAGCGGAGGAGGCGGGAAAGATAGCCGTTGGGGAGAAGAAAGGGGATAGTGGGCCAAGTCGGGTAGGTGAGCGGGCGGGTGAGGTGAAGCGGGCTGGGCTGGGCTGGAAGAATAAAAGAATTATAGTAGAACGGGCTAGGAAATTAAATGGGAGAAATAAAAGGGAGTGGGCCGGTAAGCTGCTGGGCCGGCTTATTGAATAAAAAATCAAAGAATAAATAATAGGAGGTATTTGGGTTTGATGTTAATAAAAAGAAATTAAGTTATAAAAAGGAATGGGCTTGGGATCTTGGTTTAGGATAAATATTTGGAACTAGGGTTTGGGTTCAGGGGCTGACTTTAGACGAAAATATACACAAGGTTTGTTTTGGGTTTAATTTCAAAAAGGAAAACGGCTTAGGCCAGAGGGAATGGAATGTAAGGTCTGGGTTTAATGGGATTTTGAAAACAAATAAATAAATTTATAAATAAATTTTATATGTTAAAGAGATATACGGATATAGGTGTATATAGAAAAAACCGGGTATTACATCATACCACCCTTACAAAAATTTCGTCCTCGAAATTTAAAATAAACGATAAGTTATACAAACATAGGCGAAAGCTATTATATTGCAAACTAACACATAAAGATTTACTAGAAATATGTGGACGAAGAAATTTGAAGGTATAAATATGTAAGAACAACATATAAAAAGATAGGTCTAAATAGGTATAAGGCAGGAATAACTATAGGGTCAACTACATGTATATGAGAATAGCAATAACAACAATAACGAACAATGATATTCGAGGCGTACTCGATAAACTCGAAACTCAAATATGTGTACGTATAAGTATATCAAAGGTAGCACGGCAGAAATAATGAGTATAAGGCACAATCATCTATAATAGTAAACATGGGCACAACACCCGAAAATAAAGTAACGATAATAAAGTAATGAAAGATTTGTTGGTAGGTTAAAACAGTTTAGGATAAGGTATCGATCAAATAACTTAGAAACTCACATAGTGAAAATAAGGAACATGGAACACAAATGTGCGCGGTGTAAGGTTGCGCTATTGAAAAATAAGGATAATAGTAGTGTGCTTTGAATTACATAAAACTAAGCAGTCAATAACACGCACCCTTCGACAAATACAAGATAATGAAAACCAAATTTTGAATAATAAAGTCCCTAAATATACATAGGGTAATAGAAAAACACACAAAAAGCATAGCGCTAGCTAGGGTAAGGATTACAAGGGAGGGTGGATCATTCAAAGGTTGGAGTATGGCGGCTTTAGGCTAACGGTCAAAGAGATTGGGGTAAGGGTGAGCAGCAAGGACTACAAGGGGAAAATATGGGGGAAACAACAGTCGGTACATCACTCGAATCAAAATTTGAAAGGTTAGCGAACTCGGAAGTTTCCCTAAAATTTTCTCCTCCCAGAAGGATCACAAACGAGGCACAGATGGAGGATGAAGGGTGGACCTCTAAAAATCGGGTGTGGTACTAGTTAATTTTAATGATGGTTTAAACAATGTAAGGAGTAGGGGTGAACAGATCTCAGTAAGAAAATAATTGTATAGAAGAAATACTCAAGCATCAAGGGAACTATGAAGATCGAAAGATTAGCGAATTCAGCAATTTATTTCATTCCAGAAGATATTAAACAAGGCATTCTCAAAGACGAAATGTGGCCCTAAACTATACACAGATTTTATTTGGCCAGAGAAGACAACATCTAAAAGAAATCCCGTCAGTCGCGGTTGTGGAAATTCAGCAGGTTGCGGTAGGCTCGCGCGCTCAGGTAGGGGCGTCCATTTCCATAGCGCCTCGCGGGGACCGCCATTGGGAGTTCTTCCACAGCAGGGTCTTGTCCTTCTGGTCCTTCTTCCTCGGCTGGAGCTTCTTCATCGAGGTCTGATTCCATGTAATTCTCTTCTTCTGGATTTTCTTCCACGGGATTTTCCTCCACTGGATTTTCTTCCATCGGGTCTTCCTCGGGATCTTCTTCTATTGGGTTTTCTTCAGGGTCTCCTTCCTCTTCGTCGGAATTGCCTATCAAGTCAAACTCTGGGGCGGCTGCTCCTTCGTCCTCTGAATCGTTGTTTTCGAAATTGACCTGGGGATCGTTGATCCCATCATCAGAACTCATCAGCGTGCGGTCTAAGGAAACGCATGACTGTGTGTCCTCATCTAGATGCGGCGCTGCTCCAGGGTGGGCCATGGCCTGAAAAGTAAGAGTCATGATTAGACAATGGAATACCTTAAGAAAATAGCTAAGTGTACGAAGTATAGAAAGATATGTGGTGGCAGGAAATGAAAAATCAAGATTTAAATGCGGTGATAATGAATAGTATGGATAAGGGAAAGGACAAGAGAATGATACATATATTACGATTCAAGTTTTTATTGCATTCAACTAAAAAGTTCTACGGATACAAGATTTCAAATGGAAAAAAAAAACATTTATAAGAGGATGACAACATTATTACTGAAACTAGAAAACATGAAAATTCTTCTTTGACTACTAGAACGTTGCATTCTCGTCGCGTGAGTTGAATCCTGCGCTGGGTCCGCCTTATCTTCGATATTTGAACTACGCAATAATCATCACTTGGCAGAAGTGGAGAGTGTGGATGAGTCTCCTCCTTGTAGCTCCTTCCTTTTTGGGCAACCGTTGATAAGATGTCCGCTGGATCCGCAAATCAGGCATTTCCTTTGGGCGCGGCGACAATCCCTCTGAAGATGTCCTGGCCTCTTACAATACCCACAACATGGGGCCTTCTGCTGCTTCTGTCGCGGGGAAACAAAATGGCGCTTCATCTTCTTCTCTTTTCCTCGTCTAACGGGGATCCCTTTATGATTGGAGTCTCCCGTTGGTGCCTGATTCACTTGCCTTCTCAGTCCTTCAGCTAACAAGTCGTTCGTTCGCTCCTGGGCTTCCTTCAGACCTTGCAGTACACTCAGAATCTCAACGGTCTGATTCTGGGGAATGGAGATAGAGGAAGAGTCATTGAAAGACATGATCCTGGAAATAATAATTTTGAGAATGATATAAGGCACAAGCTATAAGAATCAAAATGTAATACGGATTGGACAAAGATTCAAGAATATCAGATGTGATGAAATTTATTACAAGCGGAAAAATCAACTGTATGACTCTAAGTCACTTAAACAGAGTATGGTAGTGTGATCGTAATGTAGTTCACAATTACAACCACGAAACTTTGCCAAGTCACCTGAACCCTAGCGAATGGATAGCAGAATACTCGATGTGAATATGGATCAAGAATAACAAGTTTACAATCTAGACCGATAGATGTCATAGATTGCCAAGCTATACACGGAAAACTGCAATCCCAATCGAAGCAAAACCTGGGCTCTGATACCAACTAAACCATGTCACGCCCCGCTTCCCAAAATACGGGATACGAGGGGTTGACAAGGCCAGCCATGCTCCTACGGTCAAGGAAATGTCCTGCCGTAGTCACACTTCGGCTTCTAGTTTTTCATGGTAAACAGTAAATGATGCGCAGGTAATGAGAAATGCAGTAACTGAATGAAACAATGTAAAGAACTGACCTGAGGGGAAACAAAAGAATATATCTCTGGATAGCAAGTCGAGATGTCTGTGATATACGTCTAGTCCTGGTCCAGGCTAAGTCTTCTCCTTACACTGAGCATGCATACTCAGGTCTTCAGAGCGACACAATAGAAATATAATATATAAAATCATGTGACAATTCTAACAGTGATAATAGATACATATAACAGTAAATCAATGACGGTATAGGTATGAATACGCAGTAATCAATGCAGCGGAACGGTAAAAGCAGTAGAATGATATGCCACGTATGTCAACACAGTAAGTAAGGTATATCAATGCTATCATCCCTATCAGTCTCTAAGTCTTACTGTACAGGTCACTAAGCCTATCGTCAGTCCAAGTGTGAGAGTCAACCACTCGCGAGTGTCCTCCACCCAAGGGTAGAACCCAAGGGCAAGGGACCACGGGCCCAACATGTAACTCACGGTAATAATCATGTACCCTGTAAATCTCCATATATCTCCATATATATAAGCCGGCAAGGGACTCCCGAGATTCTGTTGAACTCACACTCAAACTACCTCACACCCCGTGGTCTACATCAAACGCTAACCATAACCTCAAATATCAATCGGTCTGTGACAAGTCTGCGTGAGAACTGGAGGCAGGACCTCCATCAAGCACGTCCCGACTAATACCTAAGATAAATGGCAGTGTCTGGTGCCTTATCTGTGACACCCGTGCAAGAGCTTCCATAAGTGTCACATACCACTTATAGTCACACGTACACGCATCCCACAGACGTCGACAATACAATAGAATAATAAGGTTCACTGATTGTGTACAAGTACGTATCACTTTCACTGATACATGAACACTAACGTACTTTCCACAATCATCACTAATATCTAACACTGGGTAATGCACGTTATCACTAGGTTATCAATGCAGTGACATGTGTATGATATGATGCGTAAACAGTATGTAAAGCATGATTAGTGTGTCATGAATCAATAATCTACCACTTGCATAATTTATCATAAATCATACGGTTACAATTTAGTGAAACGATGAACGGGAAATAAATATTATATTCAATTATCTATCCAGCGAATTTGGTTTCATGCCAATCGGGTTCCAGAATCATTAATTATAGCCATTTCATTTTAAGCGTTCACGGCTGGAAATCCGGTTTCAGAATCGGAAGTCCGTTTCGCAACGCATTTTAATCCCAGTTGGGATCAGATTTTAGCGATGCTACAGTTGAATGAAATCTAGGGTTTTCAGTAAGGTTTTCAACGCAATAGACGGATCTTCAATCGCGTCTGTATGTCAGGAGATATACACTGTTCAATATAGGTATGTAAATTCTGATTCTGTTGGGACTGTTATACGTCCACATCTATTAAATTACAGATTAAATAACAAACGATAACGAAACAGGATGAAACCACTTGTGCTGTCTATATAACGGATTCAAATTTAATAAACAGTGGAGTTCCGCAACCTACGAGTTAAGGAAACAGTGTGGTACCCATTACGGGACAGTAAACAACAACTGGAGTCGCTCTGGACTGCAGTCCAGAGTCGCACTCCGATCCAAATATTGACACAGTTTGAGTACAGAAACAATTTGAAACTTTCATAGGGTTATAGGTCGTCGAGTCATCTTCGATTTAAGCCCTCGAACGCATCATTCCAGTATGCATATAATATATGGTGATTTTAACGGTTTTCAGGTACCAGGAAAATCCAGTTTTACGAGTAAACTTGGGGGTAGTCGTTTTAGTCGTTAACGGTCATATTTTCCAACGAAATTCACACACTAGATTCATAGCCATACGGGCCAGCTTATACAATTGAGTTCCGTCAAATTAAATGATGATTTCCTATAAGAACATGTATCGAACAGTTACATCGTAATATTTAACAGAAAGTAAAACATGGGATATATACGATTTTGATTTGTAGTTAACAAAAGATAGCATGTAGCAAGTAGGGAACTTGCCTGGACACGTCTCAGGGATGTACGGCAGCGGCAACAACACGACGATGACAACACGCGATAAGTCTCGGCTTGGCTAGGGGTTTGGCTCAGTTTGGGTTCGACTATAACGGGCACGGCTGCAGTTTGGGCTTGTTTGGAGAGACGAGAGCTTGGCTGCGGCGATGCAAGGAGGATGGGTGTGAACTTGGTATGGTGATGAAGGTGGTGCCAACGGGTCGTGGCAGGGGTCGTGGCAGGGCTCGTCGGAGCAGTTTCGTCGACGATGGTGGAGGCAGTAATGTCAGCTGTGCAGGGGCTCGGTGGGGGTGATGTAGTTGTATGGGTGTCGTGAAGGAGATTGACGGCGATGGCTCGGGTGCTCGGTGGTCCTGTTTGTGGTCGTCGGCGATGGCGTTGGAGTTCCAGCGAGGCAAACGGGGCTGTGGATTTGGGGTGGAGTTCGGTTGGAGGAAGGAGCTCACGGTTGGAGGAAATGAGGGGAGAGGGGTCGTTGTTGATGGAGGAGGGTGGTCTCAGTGGGATGCCGGCGAGTGGGAAGAGAGAGCTGGGGACGTTAACGGTGAGGTTAGAAGGTGACGAGAGTGAAGTCGAAGAAGTAGATGGGGTCTGACGTTTACCATCCCTAGACATGATATGCGACATATCAGACGAAGAGACTGGACTGTACGGTAGTGTTGCTGATAGGCTTCATGGAGAGTATGGACGAGCTTGATTGTTGATCTTCATATCGCTCAATACTCGGGTAGCCGTTACGTCAAGCTAGTACCGTTGACGGCTTGTAGGTGACCGATGTGATCATCACCTACTGCTGGCATATTGACGAGTCTTTAGAGTCCCACACAGAAGTTTTCTGGTTCAAGCGAAACGAAATAGAACCCATATGTGATATGTGTGTGGGCCAGATTAAATACGTGTATGCGGTACCATATTGTAATCTTGCAGTTATCTGTTATCAAGTTCGGTTATATGTGATATAACCAAATTATCGAATCAAGTGTTGATTTGATAATGTGATATACAGATAAATGATATTAGTCGGTCATATGTGATATAACCGGATTATTAAATCAAGTGTTGATTTAATAATGTGATATATATTATATGTGATATAATTATATCTTAACTAATATCATTAGCTCACTAAATATTTTCTTATATGTATTAATATATATATATGATATATATATATATATATATATATATGTAGTATGGCATGATTTCTATTTTTGAGAAAAATAGAAATGAGGTGGATAATGAGAGCATGGTTGCAAGCATGAGCTTTATTCTTTGTTTATTCATCTTGACTCACTATTCAAGCATACTTGCAATTTTATATTGCAAATTTCCATGCTTGAATGAGTGGGGGTCAAGAGTTTCTATTCATTCTTAATTCATTCTCAACACTTAGCCATTTTCTTGAGTTGCTCCCATAGTTTCTCTCTAGCTTCTTCTTCTTCTTCAATTACTATTGTTCAAGCTTCAACCCTCACATGTGATGTGAACCATGAAGCTTGAACACAAACTTGTGAGCTTTTAATATCACCCTACTTCACCATCCTACACTTGACTAGTGATCGAGTGTAGCGTGTTTACTACGCTAAAGAATTTAGCGTAGAGATAGCTTGAGTTGGAGGGACATCGCGTGGATCATCTTCGGCACGAAGTCATTGAGGAAGTTCGTCCAAAGCCTCAAGTGAAGCCTAGTAGAGTCGCGGGACTACTACACAGAGTATGTGAAGTGAAGGACTCGATCTACGAGGGTATAGCCAACTTTCACTTCTTCTAGTTTTCTTGATATCAAACGTTAAACCCTAATCAACTAGCTAACGATCTTGGATAGTCTAGCTTAGCACCTATTAAAATTTGAATTTGGCATGCTTGATGCCACTTGGACCCCTTGCTGGTGCTAGGGTAGACTTTCATCTAGTTACCACACTCCAAAAGATATGCAACACTAACAAGTTTCCTGTATGTTTGAAACTCCCGATATGGTTTTTGCTTTTAGGACCTTAGTGACCTTGACGAATAATCAAAAGATCCTAGTCAAGTTCAACCCGTCATTATCCAAGATTGCATTAGACCCACCCGCATGACCCTTGACGAATAATCAACAAAATAATACGATTGACCAAACCAATCACATTATCTATGCTACTGTCACGCCTCGCTTCCCAAAATACGGAATACGAGAGGTGACAAGGCCAGCCATGCTCCTACGGTCAAGAAAATATCCTGCTGTAGTCACAGTTTGGTTTCTAGCGTTATGTGGTAATCAGTAATCATAGCACAGGTAATAAGAAATGCAGTCACTAATTCTATCAAAACGGATGTAAAACTAACCAGATAGAGTCAAGGGAAAGATAGCGCTGGCGTCACTGATCTAAATATCCGCAATATTCTCGAAGTAAAGCAGGTCCTGATCTGGGCTAAATCCACTCCTCACTCTGAGCATGCATACTCAGGTCGTTAGAGCGACACAATAGCAATATATAAATATATAATGTGCAACGATAATAAACATAAAGCAGTAAACATAGAGTAATGATGCAAGCATAAAATAACCGGTAACATGTAATGATAAAGCAGGTGTATCGGATCAGTAATCAATGCAATGTCCATGTCACTAAGTTAATCAGTCTCAATGTCCAAGTCACTAAAGCAATCATCAGTTCAAGTGTGAACGTCAACCACCGCAGGAGTATCCCCAGCTCAAGGGTAGGCCCTAAGGGTAAAGGAACACGGGCCCGAATCACACTCGCTAAGAATCAGAAACACCATCCATACGATTCCCGAAATCACTACATATGCCGGCAGTGGGACTCCTGAGATTCCATTGATCGAAATCATACTCAAACTACCCCACACCCCACGATCTATATCAAACACCGACCATGAATCCAAATACTAGTCACTCCATGACAAGTCTACGCGAGAACTGTAGACATGGTCTCCATCAAGCATGTCTCGACTGGTATCCAAGATAAATGGACAGTGCTCGATGTCTTACCTATGACACTAATATAAGTGCTTCTATAACCATCCCATACCAGTTATAGTTACACTTATATATGTCTCATAGGCATCGACAATGCAATAACTAATTGGTTCCGCTGATTGTGTACAAGTACGTGTCACTTTCACTATTTAATCACGCTTTCACACTAACGTACTTACCACAGTCCAATCACTAATATTTATCACTTGGTAATGTAACACGGTCACTAGGATATTGATGCAAATGAACACTATTTACAAGGGTATAACAGTCATGCAACATGATGGGAATACAGTAAATGTACTACTGAATATATATGAGCAACCAGTGTCGGCTGGATTAGAAAAATCACACGCACATAATTACGCAAAATAATATAAAAGGAGTAAGCAGAATATTCAATTATCTGTACAGAAAAATTGATTTCGAGTCAATTGGGTATCAAGTTTATGAGTTATAGTCATTTCATTTTAAGTGCTTTCTGCTGGAAATCCAATTTCTGAATTAGAAGTCCGTTTCGTAACACGTTTTACTCCCTGTTGGGAGTATAATTAGGTGATACTACAGTTAGATAATATTTATATTTATCTCTTTTGTTTCCAACTCATCATACAGATTAACAATTGTCATCTTGGTTTAGGATTTGTGATCAGATTACTGATGAAGGGTGAAAACTGAATTGACAGAAAACTGCCGTACATGTCATCCGTTTAAAATATGATTTAAATATCAAATGATACTAGAATTTAGTGAAACTGGTACCATTGGAAATATAAAACAATTTTATACACAGCGGTAATTGGTTCCGTACACTATCACAACTAAACATTAAGGTTTTGGGTGTATAAATGCATGTCGAGGGTAAGTTCCTGCTCTGGACTGCAGTCCAAGGTAAGTTAAGTTCTTTGTTTTCGATATTCAGAGGATATGTATAACAGTAAACTTATACATAGTGTTAAAGGTTATGCAGTACCCTTCATAACGAACCCAGGCACACTGCAATTGGATTTTTCTGGGATTAATCATTAATTTAACAGTGTCAAGTGTTTGGTAAATCGTAAGTTTCGGTATAGACATTAGGGGCATCACTTTATGCGTGAAAACGACTTCAATTTGCCACCAAATTTTTATAAAGTGTTTGTTAACAGTGTTAGGGTCTAAATATCATGAGTTCCACCATTTTAGATTTTATTTTCGCATAAGGTTCACATCAAGCACTTAACACCTCATTTCGAAACTATAGCGGATTTGGTTTATCCCACATACATGAACAGGATTCGATCCCTGTGAACTATATATATCAACCACGGATATTAGACTCATCATTTGTTTAGTTTACCATGCAACACATGAATACAGGTCTCCATATTTGTCAGACTCTAAGAAATATAATTAAGTTTCGATTGTACACACACACACACACACACACATTAGTATAGATAGCATGTAAAGCAAGTGTTTAACTTTCCTGAAGATGATCGGAGACATGACCGTGATGACGACATCGACAGCAATGACATGATCGTAGCTCAACGACGCAACGCAAGCAGCAGCAGCAGCGACAGCAACACCAGCTTGGGCTCGGCTCCGGTGACGGCACGGGGCAGCGACGAGACGGACGGCGGTGAAGGAAAAGTTGTGGGTCCGCTCGTTTGTGGAGGTCGCGGCTGTTTGGGGAAGCTTCTGTGGCGGGAGAAAGAGGGGTCAAGGAGTGGTGAATACGGTGGCAGGGACTCGGGTTAAGGTGTTGGAGACGACGTGGAGGTGGTTGCGGCGGTGAGCAGAGGTTGGCGGCAAGAAGAGCTCATCAGTGGTGCTCAGGCGGAGATGGGTTCGCCGGTGAGAGGAGGAGTCGGGTTAGGATCGTGGGTTCTTTGCCTGGAGGAGGAGGGGCTCAGTGTGAGGAGGTAGAGCTCGGAGACGAGGAGATGGGAGGTGATGTTGTGAGGGTCAGGGGCTCGTCGACGGTGAGGTTGAGGGCACGGTTGTGGCTGTTGGGTAGTAGTGTCGGCAGAGAGGTGGTGGAGGTGATGGAGGTTGTGGCGTGGGTTGTGGGGGAGCTCGAGGAAGGGTTTGGTGTCACGGTGGGGGTCCTCATGGTCGGAGGAGGAGGGAAGGTCGGTGGTGTAGTGAGGTTCTTGAGGGGGCTCGATAATATTGATGGGTGGAGCTTTTGTGAGTGGTGATGGAGTTGGGTTGATGGTGGAAGTGGGGAAGAGTGAGTTGTTGAGAGAAAGAGGGGAGCTGGCAAAAGCTTCTCGTGGGGAGATGTCGTGTGGTGACGTGGTCTCGTAGATGGAGCTGTTCGTGCGGAGGGCCGTTGTGAGGAGCGGGTCGCGCAGAGTGGGAAACGGGGACGTAGGCTTCGTCGTCGCTGCCGTTGGGGAGCGGGCCTCATGGGTAGCGCGAGAGAGGAGAGGACGTGGGGTGAGGAGGAGCGGGTCGTGGGGGGGTAGCGCGAGGAAAGCTGGAAAAAGAGAAGGAAAGAGAAGAAGAAGAAGGGAAAGCGGGTCGGGTCTCGAGTTGTCAGGTCGGGTAGGGTAAGGTTAAAGAACAGACTTGTGGGCTTTAGGCTGTGGTTGGGTTAGGAAAAAGGATTTGGGATATAAAATAATAATTAAAATAAATAAAATATATAAAAGTGAAAAATAATAGGGAAAACCTGGAAAATATAATAAATTCACGAAAAATATTTATAGGGGAAGTGGGTATTACATCATACCCCACTTACATAAAATTTCGTGCTCGAAATTTAAAATACGATAAGCTATAAAATGGCATGCGAAAAGTAACAAAAGTCAAATACCACTATATAGCGGTTTATGTAAAAGCAACTAGATGAAAATCAAATATATCTATACATATAAGAAAAGGCGCAGCTAAAACAATAGTCATAAGTAAGAACAAAGGCATAAAAATTAATAGTAATAAACTATATATAAAATACAAAGAAGAATAGAATGACAACAAAAAATAATGGTGAAAGATTGGCTGATAAGCCTTAAACTCTGAAACTACATTAGTAAGACTACAATTCAGGCAGTTATAAAATTGCTTAAGAATACCCATACGGAAAAATAAAAGAGAAAATAAAACAAAATAGTATATACGATTTAAGTTGCACTATTAAAAATGTAAAGAATAGTAGAACATTTAAAACGCGTAAAACGAAAGTAGTTAATAATACGCAATTTTGAAAAAAAACACAAAAATAGAGAAAACTAAATTTCGAATAACAACGTCACTGAATGTAATTACAGTAATATGAAATAATATTAGTAATTTAAAATGGAAAAGAATGAACCTTATATTGGATTAATAACATTATGAATGTAAGGGGAAAATATATAAGAACAATATGTTTTAGAGTAATATTATAAAAAGAATATGAAGCGATAAAATATAGCACGACGAAGACCAGTGAGGAAATCATATATAGGAAATAACCAAGAATGAAAATATCGTAGACAAAACATATGGAATAACTATGACTAGTCGCCAAACTAGATAACAATAGATAAATTAGAGACAAAGACTAATTTATATATATATAAGTCCGGAGAAAATAAAATATAGGAAATAAAGATAAACTGAGACAGAGATGACATAGGTAAGAAATAAATAAACAACTACTATCATGCGGAATAACGATAATTGTATTAGAGAGCATAGAAAATGAAGTACATTCATGAGTAACCAAACAAAAATATGAAAATGAAAAATAGCTAGCATAAACAAGAATGAAGCAACGAGAAACTATATAGGTAATCAAGATAAAACATGTAAAAGAGGAAAACTAAACAGTTAATAAACCTAATTTTAGGAGTTAAACAAGATATCACTAATAAACTAACTGAATATAAACGATTACACTATAATAGAATGCTAAAGTAAAGTAGAGTAGTGGTTAAATTGAGGAAGGATTCTGTAGTTAATAGAGAAAGGTCCAAACAAGAAGTATGAAGAATAACACAACATATTAAGAAGAATGACAATAAGAAAAGCATTAGTATGGAAAATTCACTAGAAAATAAAATATACAATATAAATCAAAACAGTTGAAAAGCTTGGAAGTAGTAGAGAACTCCGGAACAGTAAGTAAAACTAAAAATATTTACTAACACATAATGGAAATCTAACTAAAATAGGCAAAATTGTAAATTTAAAATAGTAAATGTACAAATTATAACTATATCAATAGAAAAATAACACTAGTAATATACAGTAGACTGGCCGGAGAAAGGATTGCGGTATATATATCGAAGATCGACGCCGTGAGCAAGCACCCAAATGAAAGAAATGTGAAGAGGAATTTAGGTTGTCCAGAAGGATATAAAGATAAAGGATGAAAATCGGATTCTAAATCAGGGAGAGATATAATTTAACAAAGAGTATAGGGTTTGACAAATTCAGACAGGGGTATGCAGCAAGATACAACCAAATTGAAAAAAAGAGTCAGGGATGCGGTGATGAACCCTGGTGTCAACTAAGTCTAGGGTCCAATATGGTGAGTTAAACAAAAGTAGTTAGTCATAATTCACAACTTTATTGCATTCAAACTAAGAAGTTTAACAGATACAAGATCTAAACGAAAGGAAACAGGTACTAAAAAGAGTAACAATGTCTTTATTGAAAGCCGGAAAGGTGATAACTCCGCGTTAATATCTAAATCTTTGCAATCTCGTAAAGCAAGTCTGAATCTTGTGTTAGGCCTGTTACATCCTCGAAATTCAAGATACGAAACAACCAAGTCGCTCAAGCAGATATGGAAGGTGTTGATGTATCTCCTCATTGCAGCTCTTTCCTCCTAAGGCAACCATTGACAAGATGTTCGCCGATCCATAAATCAAGAACTGTCCTTTGGCCCGGAGATAGTCCCTCTGAAGGTGTCCCGCCCTCTTACAATAACCACAAATTTAGGCTCTCCGCTGCTTCTGTTACTGAGGAACAAATGAGCGCTTCATCTGCACACCTCCTCTTTGCTTAACAGGTAGTCCCCTACAATTGGGAGCTCCCGTTGGTGCCTGAGCCTTTTCCTTTTTAGTCCTTCAGCTAAGAGATCGTTTGTTCGCTCCTGGGTTTTCATCAAATCTTTCAGTACACCTAAAATCTCGGCGGTCTGACTCTGGGGAGTGGAGGTGGAAGAAGAGTCGTTGGAAGCCATGATCCTGAAACAACAAATTTTAGGACGGCATAAGGTAGGAGGTATAAGAATCAGAATAAGATATAGAATTGACAACAAAACAAAAATATGTGGTGAGGCGAAACTCAAATGAGCGGAAATCAAATGCAGAACTCTAAGTCACTCAAGCAGAGTGCTGCCTTGTAACCATGCTGTAGTTCATAGTTACAATCACATAACTCTACTAAGTCACCCAAAAATCTAGCGGATGGAATCCAAAAATGTAGCTTGACAAACTATAGGGATCCTATTCAAGGATAACAAGTTTACAAACTAGACCGAATGGGTGACTTAAATTGTCAAGCCCTAGTCGAAAACTGTAATCTCATTCTAAACCAAACCTAGCTCTAATACCAACAGAACCATGTGACGCCCCGCTTCCCAAAATACGGAATACGAGGGGTGATAAGGCCAGCCATACTCCTACGGTCAAAGAAATATCCCGTCGTAGTCACACTTCGGCTTCTAGCATTACGTAGTAATCAGTAATCATAGCACAGGTAATGAGAAATGCAATCACTAATTCTATCAAAGAAAATATAAAACTAACCAGATAGAGTCAAGGGAAAGATAGAGCTGGCATCGCTGATCTAGATGTCCGCAATATCCTCGAGGTAAAGCAGGTCCTGATCGGAGCTAAATCCACTCATCACTCTGAGCATACATACTCAGGTCGTCAGAGAAACACAATAGCAATATATACATATATAATGTGCAACGATGATAAATATAAAGCAGTAAGCATAGAGTAATGATGCAAGCATTAAATAACTGGTACATGTAATGATAAAGCAGGTGTATCAGATCGGTAATCAATGCAATGTCCATGTCACTAAGGTAATCAGTCTCTAAGTCTCAATGTCCAAGTCACTAAAGCTATCGTCAGTCCAAGTGTGAGCGTCAACCACCGTAATAGTATCCCCAACCCAAGGATAGGCCCCAGGGGCAAGGGAACACGGGCCTGAATCATGCTCGCTAAGAATCAAAAACACCGTCCATACGACTCCCGAAATCACTACATATGCTGGCAGTGGGACTCCTGAGATTCCGTTGATTGAACTCACACTCAAACTATCCCACACCCCGCGGTCTACATCAAACACTGACCATGAATCCAAATACTAGTCGCTCCATGACAAGTCTATGCGAGAACTGGAAACAGGATCTCCATCAAGCATGTCTCGACTGGTATCCAAAATAAATGGACAATGCTCGATGTCTTACCTATGACACTAATATAAGTGCTTCCATAATCATCCCATACTAGTTATAGTTACACTTATATATGTCCCATAGGCGTCGACAATGCAATAACTAATTGGTTTCGCTAATTGTGTATAAGTACGTGTCGCTTTCACTATTTAATCACGCTTTTACACTAACGTACTTGCCACAATCCAATCACTAATATTTATCACTTGGTAATATAACATGGTCACTAGAATATTGATACAAATGAACACTATTTGCAAGGGTATAACAGTCATGCAACATGATGGAAATACAGTAAATGCACTACTGAATACATATGAGCAACCCGTGTCGCCTGGATTAGAAAAATCACATAAAATCACACGTGTATAATTACGCAAAATGATATAAAAGGAGTAAGAAGAATATTCAATTATCCGTACATAAAAATTGATTTTGAGTCAATCGGGTATCAGGTTTACGAGTTATAGTCATTTCATTTTAAGTGTTCTCTGCTGGAAATCCAATTTCTGAACTGGAAGTCCGTTTCTTAACACGTTTTACTCCCTATTGCAATCATAATTAGGCGATGCTACAGTTAGATAATATTTATATTTATCTGTCATATTTCTAACGCATTATACGGATTAACAATAGTCATCTTGGTTTAGGATTTGTGATCAGATTACTGATGAAGGGTGCAAACTGAATTGACAGAAAACCGCCGTACTTGTCATCCGTTTAAAATATAATTTAAATACCAAATGAAACTGGAATTTAGTGAAACTAGTACCATTGGAAATCTAAAACAATTTTATACACATAGGTAATTGGTTCCGTACACTATCACAACTAAACTTTAAGGTTTCGGGTATATAAATACATGTCGAGGGTAAGTTCGTGCTCTGGACTACAGTCCAAGGTCAGGTAAGTTATTTGTTTTCGATATTCAGAGAATATGTCTAATAGTAAACCTACACGTTGTGTTAAATATTATGCAGTACCCTTCTCAATGAACCCAGGCACACTGCGATTGGATTTTTTTGGAATTAATCATGAATTTAATAGTGTCAAGTGTTCGATAAATCGTAAGTTTCGGTATAGACATTAGGGATATCGCTTTATGCGTGAAAACGACTTCAATTTGCCACCAAATTTCTATAAAGTGTTTGTTAACAGTGTTAGGGTCTGAATATCATGAGTTCCACCAATTTAGATTTTATTTTCTCATAAGGTTCATACCGAGCACTTAACACCTCATTTCGAAACTATAGCGGATTTGGTTTATCCCACATACATGAACGGGATTCGATCCCTGTGAACTATATATATCAACCACAGATATTAGAATCATCATTTGTTCAGTTTTTTATGCAACGCATGAATACGGGTCTCCACATTGTCAGCAACGGCACGATCACAGCTCAACAACGCAACACAAGCAGCAGCAGCAACACCAGCTTGGGCTCGGCTCCAGCAACGGCACACGGCAGCGACGAGACGGTCGGCAGTGAAGGAAGAGTTGTGGGGCTGCTCGTTGGTGGAGGTCGCGGCTGTTTGGGGAAGCTCCGACAGTAGGAGAAAGAGGGGTCAAGGTGAGGTGAAGAAGATAGCAGGGGCTCGGGTTATGGTGTTGGAGACGACATGGAGGTGGTTGCGGCGGTTAATAGAGGTTAGCGGCGAGAGGAGCTCATCGGTGGTGCTCAGGCGGAGATGGGTTCGCCGGTGAGAGGAGGAGTCGGGTTGGGATCATGGGTTCTTTGCCTGGAGGAGGAGGGGCTCAGTGCCAGGAGGTGGAGCTCGGAGGCGAGGAGATGGGAGGTGATGTTGTGGGGGTCAGGAGTGTAGGGTTCCCTAGGTCGACAGCATGGTTTCGGGAGGTATCGTCCATTCCGTTTTCAAATTTTTTTCCGTTCTATAGAACCCTAACCCTAGAATCTTAACTAGAGATTTAAACAATAAGGAATGCAAACAACTTTACATCTAAAGTGAATGAGGAATACAACCTTTGTAGACCGGTACTTCACTTCTAAAACTCCGTGTAGTAGTCCATTCTCTCTAAGTAGTGAACACCTGAACTCTAATAAGGGTTCACATGAAGATATGAACAAGCTTGCTCGAAGTCTTTGAGGCTAAAGATGTTCTACGTCGAGAAGACTCAAGCGCATGCTACCTCTTCACTAATGGTATATTAGTGAAGCAAACACCCTAAACTAAATGGCTAATATAGTAGAGGATGATGAAGTAGGAAATGGGCACATTTTAGATTTGTTTTTCTCACAATATTTTCTCACCTGGAGAAAAGTTAGCAAGCTTTCTCAATGATGAAGAAGATGAAGAATGAAGATGAGAGAATGAACTCATAAGGTGAGAATAGCAACCATGGGTGAGTTAGTGTCATACACTAACCCATATAGAGAATAAACCATAGGTAAGATTAATGGTTAGGTTAATAAATATCTACAAGTAGAACAAAATTAGTGGACTTTGTTAATGGTTCCACAAGCTTCTACAAGTTTCAACCATATGACTAATTTTCACTAATTGGGTTTACTTTAAATAAATAAAAACCTTACATTATATTAAGTATGGTGTGAGTCTCATACACCCATGTCATATATGGCATCAAGCATGACACAATAGTTGTACATTAATATATCACATATATACTAAGTGTACTCTAATGAGAAAAAGAATTCTTAAGTGAGTTAATATTAGTTAATGTAAGTTAATATATCAAATATATAATTATACATTAAACTATTAAATCAACACTTGATTTAATAATCCGGCTATATCACATACAACCGACTAATATCAAATGTAACAATCTATCGAATCGACACTTGATCCGATAACCCGGCTATATCATATATAACCGACCGATATCACATATCGCGAGAATAGAATGCAGTATCACATACACGCATTAATCTCGGTCTCGCACATATCACATATGTGCTCCTACTTCGTTTTGCATGAACCAGAAAACCTCTGTGTAGGACTCTAAAGACTCGTCAATACACCGGCAGTAGGTGATGATCATATCAAACACCCACAAGCCGCAAGCGGTCTGCTAAACGTAACGGCCACCCGGGTATTGAGCGATCAGAAGATCAACAAGCAAGCCTGCTCATACTCCTGCGAATCCATCAAGTAACACTACCGTACAGTCCGGTCTCTTCGTCTGATATATCGCATATCTCGCCTGGGGGTGGTAAACGTCAGACCCCAATAGCTTGATAAATCATGCCGATGTGAGGCTCATAACGGGTCGAGAAACTAATGATAACACTTACCAGTAAATCTCAGAAACAACCCTGGCCAGGGACTTCCTGTTATAGCCAATCGAGCATAGCGCAACATCAACCCCCAATATCGGGAGAGACGAAATCCTCTCCTATCGCTCATTGCCTCCATGTAACTCGGGACAGTACCCAAAAACCACCGTTTTGCATGTTCTCTTGAATGTGGTAAGGTGGAAATCAAAGCACGGTTGGAATCACACAAGACTCTATGACGATCTCGGGTCGACAGACTAACCTGTACCAGTGTCACCAGAGAACTGCCATCTGACGTGAGGTATAATACCATGTAGGAGTTCTCAACGAGGTCGTCCAGTGTATCCAGTCTCCACTGAGCACCCGTATACTCTGATGTCAAACACTAATGAATATAGGATCATCCATCGTCCATCTACATGGGTCGAGAAGGTATACGCTAGTCTACTTTGGTATATCGATGCCCTGTCTTGATACACCCACGACTAGGGACATTAAAGGATGTACTCACGGACTACCTTTATCCCACTAGTATGATCCGCATCATAATCCAAGTAGTCATGTAAACATCCTAAGGGCTTTATCAACATGTAACAGAGAGACAATTAGTGTACATGTTAAGATAAAGAGTAACCAGATAGCATACTATCATGTCGAGCAAGAAAGTCCTCCCTATGTATGTCCAAGAATCCACTATAATATACATCATATGTACAATAATGGCCTCTAGGGCATATATATAACTAACAATCTCCCATTTGCACTAGGGTTATATGTTGTAGTATCCAATACCGAACAATCAGCAGTGGTTATAGTACCTCATACTCAACCATCCCATAAAAGTCTCTCTTGGGAAAGGGCCTTTGTGAGTGGATCCACCATGTTGTCCTCTGAGTATACTCTCCTAACCTCGATCTCCCTAGAGATCAACCATCTCCATGATCAGGTGATACTGCCATAGAATATGTATGGGTCACTGATGGGATGGGGGTTCCTGGGCATAAGCCACAACTCTATTGTCACACAATGGTAGGAACGAAGTTCATCTCATGAACTAATATACACCTAGAGTATCTCTTTGGTAGCATCTTTGGTAGCGATGTATCCAGCCTTTATCGTCTAGTTTGCCACGGTATCTAGCTTGGAACTCTTCCAACATACCGTCCCTCCACTGAGGGTAAAGACAATGCCTGTGACTGACATTTAGTCGACCTTACCATCCTGGAAGCTATCCAGTAATTCTCCCCAGGATCGATTGATACCATTTCACTACACCTAGTGAGAATCCTAACATCCACTTAGATCTATCCCATAGATCTAAAACCTAGGATTTAGGATGTATCGCCTTAATCCCTTATGGAGAATCTTTGTGATAAGAAGAGATTGACCGAGTGTAGCATAGGAAACACCTTCCCTATCAAGAGTATGTCATCTACGTATAATACGAGAAAGACCAACTTACTCTCTACTACCTTTTTGTATATACAAGGTTCATCTACCATTTTGATGAAGTCAAATGCTTTGACTACCATATCAAAACAGATGTTCCAACTCCGCGATGCCTACTTTAGCCCGTAAAGCAACTTGCACATGTTTCCGCTGCTCCCACTGTCTACGAAGCCCTCTGGTTGTGTACTTATAGACGCTCTCTTCTAAATCACTATTTAGAAAAGTAGTCATGACACCCAACCGCCAGATATCGTAGTCATGGCATGTAGCAATGGCAAGTAGGATCTAGATGGACTTAAGCATAGCCACTGGAGAAAAAGGTTTCATCATAATCCATACCTGGTAGATGACCAAAACCTTTTACAACAAGTCGAGCTTTGAAAGTCTCAACTTTTCCATCTACACCAAGTAATCTTCTCAAAATATACTTGCTCTTGATGGGGGTTTAACCCTTCAGATATAGCAACCAAAGTCCATACTTTGTTGGTGTATATAGGTTCCTAGGCACTCTCAAGAGGTCTCACAAGGCATCAACCATGCCTATTTCAAATTTTACGGGTGCCGAGAAACCCTAATACGGATCGTTAACTAGAATTTTAGACGAAAAACGAAACTAGTTAACATCTTAACTAAAGGAGAGAGGCTACAACCTTTGTAGATCCGTTTCTCCACTTCCTTAGCTCCACGTAGGCGTCCTCTCGCTGTCCATCTCGAATCCCGAACTCAATCGTTGGCTTCATCGGAGAAATGGGCGGGCTAGGTCGTCGGCTTCGTGCCGAAGATGATCTACGTCGAGGCATCACAAGTTCAAGCTCCAACTTCACCAAGTTGTGAAACTTGTGAAGAAAACACCCAAAACTACTTGGCAAGAGGTAGAGGATGAAGAAATAGGAGGTGGGTTCACTTTAGAATTGGATTTCTCACTCTTTAGCTCAAGGTGCCATTAATGGTGTCAAGCTTTTTCTTTGAAGAAGAAGAAGAAGATGAAGATAGAATATGATAAGTATTAGATTAAAAATGAGAACAATATCATTACTTATCATATACTAACCATGGTGAAGTGTAGAGAGCAAACTAGGGTTAGGTGCATGGTTAGGTTAAGAGAAGAAAACAAAAATGGTCAATTATTCAACTCTTCATGAAGCTTCATGAAAGAAACAAATAAAGCCACCATTTTTCTTTTCCTTTCCAAAATGAATAATCAATATAAATAAATGAATAAGTAAATAAAACCCTAACCATTCATATAACCATGGTTTAATCTTTACACAAGCACAAGCTAACATGTATCATCAAACATGATACAAACATGTGTACACAAAAAATATATCACATATACAATGTGCACATCAAGTGAGAAAATCCTTTTAAAATGAACCAATACTAGTTAATGCAAAGTAATATATCAAATATATAATTATACATCAAATTATTAAATCAACACTTGATTCAATGATCCGGTCATGTCGCACATAACCGACTAGTATACAATGCATCGACTTATCGAATCAATCTTTGATTCGATAACTAGGTTATATCGCATATAACCAATCGAAACATTCATCGCGAGAATGGAATACGGTATCACATACACGCATTATTCTCGGTCCTGCACATATCTCATATGCGCTCCTATTTCGTTTCGCTTGAGCCAGGAAACCTCTGTGTAGGACTCTAAAGACTCGTCAATACGCCGGTAGCAGATGATGATCATATCAAGCACCCACAAGCCGCAAGCGGTCTGCCAAACGTAACGGCCATCCGGGTATTGAGCGATCAGAAGATCGACGAGCTAGCCCGCTCACACTCCTGTGAATCCAACCAGTAACACTTACCGTACAGTCCGGTCTGTTCGTCTGATATGTCGCATATCAAGTCTAGGGGTGGTAAACGTCAGACCCCAATAACCGATAAGTCATGCCGATGTGAGGCTCATAACGGGTCGAGAAACTACTGGTAACACTTACCAGCAAATCTCTGATCAGCCCTGGCCAGGGACTTCCCTGTTACGGCCAATCGAGCACAGCGCAACATCAACCCCCAATACCGGGAGAGACGAAACCCCTCCTATCGCTCAATGCCTCCATGTGACTCGGGACTGTACCTAAAGACCACCGTTTTGCACGCCCTCATGGACGTGGTAAGGTGGAGATCAAAGCATAGTGGGAATCACACAAGACTCTATGACGATCTCGGGTCTACAGACTAGCCTGTACAAGTGTCACCTGAGAACTGCCATCTGACGTGAGGTATAATACCATCTGGGAGTTCTCGGCGAGTCCGTCCAGTGTACCCAGTCTTCACTGAGCACCCGTATACCATCTCTGATGTCAAACACCAATGGATATGGGATCATCCATCGCCCATCTCATGGGTCGAGAAGCGTATACGCTAGTCTACACTGGTATATCGATGCCCCGTCTCGATACACCCACGACTAGGGACCTTGAAGGATGTACCTATGGACTACCATGTCCCCACTAGTATGATCTGCATCATAGTCCAGGTAGTCAAGTACACATCCTAAGGGCTTTACCAACATGTAACTATAAGACAGTTTAAAGAGACAAGTGTACATGTTAAGATAAAGAGCAACCAGATAGCATACTATCATATCGAGCAAGAAAGTCATCTCTATATATGTCCAAGCATCCAATATAATATACATCATCTGTACAATACTGGCCTCTAAGGCATACATATAACTAACACTCATGATGCAATCCTCACTCCCACTGTCATTGAGAAAACCTAAGTATCTCTCAGGCGGATGAGGAACCCTACCAGATCGGCGGAGAGGCTGAGATTCGTTCGGAGCTATTGAATCCTCCGGTTCTACCAAATCATCAACGGTAATTTGTATAGCTGGAACTTATTCCAATTCTACCTCATGACCACTAATTTCTTCCATAAAAAATTCTTTTTCTAAAAAGGTGGCATGCCGAGAAAAAAACATCTTTTGTTCCTCGGTGCGGTAGAAGATATTCTCTTGCGAATGCTTGGGATATCTAACAAACTTCCACAGAACTGACCTTGCCTCGAGCTTGTCCGGATTTTTCTTTTAGACATAGGCCGGACAACCCAAATCTTAACTTACTTAAGACATGTGCTCTTTCCATACCATATCTCATATAGAGTGGTAGGCACCTGATTTGGTTAGAACCCTATTCAATAGGTATGCAACTTCTCAAGTGTATAATTCCCAAAAAGGAAATAGGCAACTCAGTAGTACTCATCATAGAGCGCACCATATCTAATAGGGTGCGATTGCTCCGCCCTGATATACCGTTGTGCTGTGGTGTATGCAGAGGAGTAATGCCGAAAGAGAATCTCATTCTCCTTTTGAATTGTCCAGGAACTCCATGCTCAAGTATTCTCCTCCCTGATCACATCAAAGGACATAATACTTATACCCCTTTTGGTTCTCTATTTCAGACTTATATTCTTTGAATTTTTCAAAAGCTTCAGACTTGTGTTTTAACAGGAACATATGTCTGAATTTTGAGAGATCATCAGTGAATGTAATGAAATACAAATAACCAATCCTGGCATGTGTAGACAAAGGACCTACATATATCATCATGTATCAATCCCAAGGGTTCACTAACTATTTCTCTGTTTCCAGTAAACGGAGTTATGGCCATTTTATATTTGTGACATGACTAGCAAGTTTTATAAGATGTAAATTTAAACTGATTTAAATATGTATCTTAATGTAACTTAGCTAGTCGGGTCGCATTGATATGACCTAGTCTACAATGTCTCAAGAAGGATTCGTTCATTTCTGAACTCTTCCTCTTGTGTGTGTTTTGTACGTTTTTAGAACTGCAGTTTGATTTAGAACGTATATGCCATTAAATAACGTGCCTGATCCGATCAACTCTTGATATAGGAAATGTTTAAAACATTATCCATCAATGTAAAATTATATCCTTCTTTACTAAATAAAGAGACTGATATGATGTTATATATTAGGTTCAGTATCTAATAACATTCGTTTAGAATCAATGTATTTGGTAATACAGGGTGATAACCGCCAATGATTTTGGCTGCAACAATTGCACCATTTCCAACTCTTGAAACTTATCACCCAATCCTAGTTCTCTACCTATATGTAGCCCATGTAACAGATTACATATGTGAGATCCTGATCCGGTATCTCATACCCAGGACGTAGAGGATACTGAGAAATAGTTCTTTGTAACGAACACACCCGAAGAAGATGCATCATCATGCACTTTTTTCTTTTGGGCAGCACGAGAATCTTGGTAATCCCCTATCTCCTGCTCGGTCTTATAACAATTATAAGGCAGAGCGGGACCAACGTTCCCCAGCTCAGTATAACAAGCGGGTTCGGTCAATGCATCCATATTATTATCTTAATTAAGACGTGACATGGTCGCTACCAGGAGAGAGAGAAGAAAACACTCTGCGTGTGCTCTTACAAGATTAGATTGGTTATTATTTTTATCTAATCAGGATGGCTCCCACTGTTTTTATCAAATCTTCCTTCAAACCCTAAAAAGTAAGACTAGCCGGGATTAATTACACCCTATAATTTCGCCAATCTTTCGGCCAGGCCAGTGTCGGTATTTTGAGGGAGGTTCCCCGTGCTTTTGCACGGACCTAATTAAAATAAACCTCGTTTTCCCGGGGCGTAGCCCCGTTAACACCTTTCTAGACACCTACTTGATCGGCTAATTGTAAAGTGCAAAACTCTCTCAGGAGTAACAATTACTCGCAGTGGGTATCGAGATCCAACTATCTCTTAGAAGATATGCAATCTTATTGCAAATTTCAACACTTGAAATTCTCGATAATTTTGCCCCTAGCAACTTATGACCTTGGCTAAGGTCAACAAATCATAAGCTCTAGTCAAGTTCAGCCCGTCATTTCCTGATTGAATTAAACCCATCCGCACAACCCTTGGCTAAGGTCAACAAAATCGCACAACTACCCTAACTCAATCGCATCATATGCTTTACAGATAAGCATTAATCAGCTACCGCACACTATGCCTTGGCTAAGGTCAACAAACGTAGCACGAATACTAACTAGCACTTATCTGAAATGATGGAGGGCTACGACAGGTTTTTAAGAAAACCTTTTGCGTGATGAACTTGATATCGTTATAGAATCGAGTGATTTTGAAAAAGGAGTGTTTTGAGGCTTTTACTAGTTTTGCTAAAAAGGTCACTCCCGGTGAAGAGATCTCAGTTCTTTCCTTATCGAATAAGGTACAGGATATTTCACAAATACCACTATGCAAAGCAAAAACTATAGAAGCAATCAAAAGACAAACCGAGTGGGTTGTAGTATCTGCCAGTTTCGCTAAAGAGGTCACTCCCGGTGAAGAGATCTCAGCTCTTTCCTTATCAAATAAGGTGCAGGATATTCTACAAGGAATACCGCTATGCAAAGCAAGAACTAGAGCTACCAGTTTTTAAAACAAGTTCTACAATATCTTTAGCTTTTTTCTCTTTCATTAATCTCATTAATGAAGTCCCATCATTTATACTTCCTAAGCATCACAGAAGAAACGAAAGTATCAATATTTACTATATATCATCATATATATAATATAAGTATTCGTCTCAACATATCAAGTGATTACATCACAGAATATCAGCAGCAGAAGAACACATATGAAATATTGGATATACTAGGAATTCCGTGTTTTATTTAAGCCAATAAAAAAAGCGGATTCCACGGTCGCAATGAATAGCCAAACCCACATCCCTAGAACCCTACGAGAGCGGCAAGCAACCCTACCAATTCTAGAGTTAGGAGACCCGGTCTCGACTCCTCGAGATGGTCTCCCACTGGACCCTAGAACCCGGTTACTTGTGCTCTCCCCATTAGGTCTATCCTAATGCAGAAAAGTAAATAATATACATCAATGGTGACATCATCCTCAACCCGTAAGTGCCCCAATAAAAGAATATTATATACAAGATTTTACATGAATGAAAATTAAAAACTCTCATCTCACATTAAAAAAACCCGGCTATTCAAAACACGACGATCCAATATAACATATCACAGCAACACATAACATCACATGTCATCAACGTAAGTAAATATGCGTATCCCAATTGTCGTTGACATATAGCAACGAAACCGGCGATACACCACATATTACACTTACGGTAGCAGAAAAGAAAGTGAAAAACTACAACAATTGGAATCCGCAAACACCTTAGACATCATAAACCCAATGTATCACATACTTTGGATTTCATGCCTAACCAAATGAATTTCTTAAACATCAAATGCCTAACAATTATAAACCCTCATTTTAGTCTCGATATTGAAAACACTTTCCAATAACCTGTCGGGTAATTCAACAAGATTCCCGATAACCTGATCGAATGCTCGTCGGAAACTTTAGTAGACGGCCGCGCCCCCGATACCGTCGACGAAGTGCACTAAGGCGGAACACTGCGGCCGCGAGCTTTTGGCGATGGGGTTCTCCTACAGTCACTTGGTCGAGGCTATAGAGCGTGGCTATCTAGTAAAGTTACCCGGCGAGTATCCGCATACACTACGTAATTGCGACGGACTTTTGATCACATCAAAATCCCGTGGCAACCGATCAAATGAGACTAAATTGTTAGATTTATAAAATTCAAATTAGTTTTCTTGTAGATTCCAAGTATTGCATCACAATCACAGATAACTAGACAATGTTAAACTTTTCGATCGAATAATCAAACACCCAAAATTTCCCAAAAAGCTCAACACTTGAGCGGAGTTCAAAAAGTACCCAGAACATGCCACAACTCCTATGAACCATCCGTAGAAGGGCCGACCCATGCCTCACTCATGTCGCCGCGGAACTGAGGCAAACCCTAGGGTATGTTCACGGTTCCGCAATCTAAAAGGTCGAGTTTGGGTATCGTTCTTCTAGAGGGTCCACAGATTCGCTTGCATGATTTTCTGAAGATTTTAATCTCGGAAAAAATCCAACCCTTGGAAAATTTCCAACGAGGGAAAATATGAGTTATTGATATCCGTTCGAACTTTTTAACGTCATCTAATATACCCAAAACAAAGATTAGAATTACGAATACGAAACAGTCCGATTTGCCTATGCAGAAAATTAACATCACATGCAATTTTAGCAAAAACTAGCAACACCTGAAACACTAAAACCCAGAGACTGGAACACTACAAAAATTTGAAACCAAAATTCCACAATCCACTTGGTGAGCTTGGAAATTCCACCATTGTGGCCGGCCAAAACAGCGCCAAAGTGCTTCAAATTTTCGTAGTGTTCATGTTATAACACATATAACATTCTGCAGTTGCTAAAAAAATATTTAGAGGCCATTTAAAATTCGACAGAAACTAGGTTTTCTTGTGTCAAGTTTCGGAGTTGTTTCGGTTTCGTAATCTAACAAACATTGTTTAAATCTCTAACTTGGCTCTGATGCCACTGTAGGGTTCCCTGGGTCGACAGCAAGGTTTCGGGAAGTATCGTCCATACCATTTTCAAATTTTTTGCCGTTCTAAAGAACCCTAAATCTAGAATCTTAACTAGAGATTTAAACAATAAGCAATGCAAACAACTTTACATCTAAAGTGAATGAGGAATACAACCTTTGTAGACCAGTCCTTCACTTCTAAAGCTTCGTGTAGTAGTCCCTTCCCTCCAAATAGTGAACATCCGAACTCTAGTAAGGGTTCACATGAAGAAATGAACAAACTTGCTCGAAGTCTTCGAGGCCGAAGATGATCTACGTCGAGGGGACTCAAGCTCATGCTAACTCTTCACTAATAGTAGATTGATGAAGCAAACACCCTAAACTAAATGGCTAATATAGTAGAGGATGATGAAGTAGGAAATGGGCTCATTTTAGATTTGTTTTTCTCACAATATTTTCTCATCTTGAGAAAAGCTATCAAGCTTTCTCAATGAAGAAGAAGATGAAGAATAAAGATGAGAAAATGAACTCATAAGGTGAGAATAGCAACCATGGGTGAGTTGGTGTCATACAATAACTCATATAGAGAATAAACCATAGCTAAGATTAATGGTTAGGTTAATAAATATTTACAAGTAAAACACAATTAGTGGACTTTGTCAATGGTTCCACAAGCTTCAACCATGTGACTAATTTCCACTAATTTGGTTTACTTTAAATAAATAAAAACCTTACATTATATTAAGCACGGCATGAGCCTCATACACCCATGTCACATGTGGCATCAAGCATGACACAATAGTTGTACATTAATATATATATCACATATATACTAAGTGTACACTAGTGAGAAAAAGAATTCTTAAGTGAGCTAATATTAGTTAGTGTAAATTAATATATCAAATATATAATTATACATTAAATTATTAAATCAACACTTGATTTAATAATCTGGCTATATCACATACAACCGACTAATATCAAATATAACAATCTATCGAATCAATACTTGATCCAATAACCCGGCTATATCACATATAACCGACCGATATCACATATCACGAGAATAGAATGCGATATCACATACGTGCATTAATCTCGGTCCCGCACATATCACATATGTGCTCTTACTTCGTTTCGCATGAACCAGGAAATCTCTATGTAGGACTCTAAACACTCGTCAATACGCCGGCAGTAGGTGATGATCATATCAAACACCCACAAGCCGCAAGCGGTCTGCTAAACATAACGGCCACCCGGGTATTGAGCAATCAGAAGATCAATAAGCAAGCCTGCTCATACTCCTGTGAATCCATCAAGTAACACTACCGTACAGTCCGGTCTTTTCATCTGATATGCCGCATATCTCGCCTAGGGGTGGTAAACGTCAGACCCCAATAGCTTGATAAGTCATGCCAATATGAGGCTCATAATGGGTCGAGAAACTACTGATAACGCTTACCAGTAAATCTCAGAAATGGCCCTGGCCAGAGACTTTCTATTATAGCCAATCGAGCACAGCGCGACATCAACCCCCAATACCGGGAGAGACGAAATCCCCTCCTATCGCTCATTGCCTCCATGTGACTCGGGACTGTACCTAAAAACCACCATTTTGCACATTCTCTTGAACATGGTAAGGTGGAAATCAAAGCACAGTGGGAATCACACAAGACTCTATGACGATCTCGGATCGACAGACTAACCTGTACCATTGGCACCAGAGAACTGCCATCTGACATGAGGTATAATACCATCTAGGAGTTCTCGGTGAGTTCGTCCAGTGTACCCAGTCTCCACCGAGCGCCTGTATATCATCTCTGATGTCAAACACCAGTGAATATGGGATCATCCATCGCCCGTCTACATGGGTCGAGAAGGTATACGCTAGTCTACTCTGGTATATCGATACCCCGTCTCGATACACCCACGACTAGGGACATTAAAGGATGTACTCACGGACTACCTTTGTCCCACTAGTATGATCTGCATCATAATCCAGGTAGTCAAGTAAATATCTTAAGGGCTTTATCAACATGTAACAGAGAGACAATCAGTGTACATGTTAAGATAAAGAGTAACCAGATAGCATACTATCATGTCGAGAAAGAAAGTCCTCCCTATGTATGTCTAAGCATCCACTATAATATAGATCATATGTACAATAATGGCCTCTAGGGCATACATATAACTAACAAGGGGCTCGTCGGTGGTGAGGTTGAGGGCTCGGTGGTGGCTGTTGGGTAGTGGTGTCGGCAGAGAGGTGGTGGAGGCGATGGAGGTTGCAGCGTGGGTTGTGGGGGAGCTCGAGGAGGGGCTTGTTGTCGCGGTGGGGGTCCTCACGGTCAGAGGAGGAGGGAAAGTCGGTGGTGTAGTGAGGTTCTTGAAGGGGCTCGGTGATATTGATGGGTGGAGCTTTTGTGAGTGGTGATGGAGTTGGGTTGATGGTGGAAGTAGGGAAGAGTGAGTTGTTGAGAGAAAGAGGGGGGCTAGTGAGAGCTTCTTGTGGGGAGACGTCGTGCGGCGACGTGGTCTCGTAGAAGGAGCTGTTCGTGTGGAGGACCATTGCGAGGAGCGGGTCATGTAGAGTGGGAAACGGGGACGTAGGCTTCGTCGTTGCGGCCGTTAGGGAGCAGGCCTCATGGGTAGCGCAAGGGAGGGGAGGACGTAGGGCGAGGAGGAGCGGGTCGTGGGGGTAGCGCCAGGAAGGCGGGAAAAAAAGAAGGAAGGGGAAGCGGGAGTGGGGAAGCGGGAGTGGGGAAGCGGGTCGGATAGGGTAGGGTTAGCGAACGGGCTTGTGGGCTTTAGGCTAGGGCTGGGTTAGGAAAAAGGATTTGGGATATAAAATAATAATTAAAATAAATAAAATATATAAAAGTGAAAAATAATAGAAAAAATCTGGAAAATATAATAAATACACGGAAAATATTTATAGGGGAACTGGGTAAGACAATCATTACTTAGCTATCGTACACTACGTCTTGACGAATAATCAAAAAACATAGCACGAATACTAAGTACTAATTATCTGAAATGACGGAGGGCTACGGCTGGTTTTTGGTGAAAATTTTTAACATAATGAACTTAATATCGTTGAAGAAACCGAATAGTTTTGAAAAGAAGTGCTTTAGGCTCCGCTTTTGAAAACTAGTGGTTTTGAAAAAAACGAGTAATCTATAGTAACATAAATTTTTACTCAAGAGATCATTCCCTGTGAAAGGATCTAGGCTCTTGCCTCCTCGAATGAGGTGCTGGATATTCCTAAACGAATACCACTATGCAAAGCGAAAGAATACGACTATAGTTTTTCGAAATTTATTCCAAAAATATCTTTTAGATTTATTTTTCTTGCATTAATCAAAATTAATGCGGTCCCATCAATTAAAACCTATCACACTAGAAAAGAATGAAAATACAATGTACGATTATGACATCCGCATTCGCCACGGGGCCCCGTCATACACCGTTAGGTTACTTAACTAACGGCAGAGCGAGGACTGGACTAGTGCGGATGCAAAACATATACAGCATCTATTAGTTTATATAAATATATATAACCATTCGTCTCGGGCATGATATAAGCAATATCACAGAAAAGCGATAAGTAAAAACCGAATAGCGAATAATCTAGGAGCCCCGGGTTTCATTCGAGCCGCAAATGAAACCCGACATTCTCTAGTCGTGTGGATAGCCTGTACAATGTAAAACCAAGACCCCTACGAGCGTAGCAAGTTACCCGCCAAATATAGAAGAGAGGCAACCCCAATCAACAAAGTGAATGAGCCACCCAATACTTCACGGAATCCGGTAACTTGAGCACTCCATCATGGGTCATCTTATACCCCCTACAAGTGCGAGGAATAGCCCGCCAATTCTAGAGTGAGGCATCCCGGTCTCAATGCCATGAGATGGAGGCCCATTGCCCTCTAGAACCCGGCTATTCGAGCACACCGCCGCGGGGTAATCCTAATACAGAAAAGAAAAAAAATATATACGGTGGAGACATCGACCTCAACTCGATTATGCCCCAATAAAAGAATATACAGCCAGGCAGAAACGACAGTCTACATGTCGAACGCTCTCCCCGCAATAATGAATATATAAATGAATCAAAACTGTACAACTAATATTGCACTATAGGCTATCCATCACGACATTCCGTCGAAACTATCTCAAAGATATCATAAGCACTACCACAGATAAATAAGATACGTGCAACCCCTTTTAATCGACGTATAGCGATTAGAAGATGTTAAACAATACATTTACGCATCACAGAAGCTAGTAAAGAAAACCAGGATGTTAGAATTCCGCGCACAAATAACGAACGAAACCAATTTTCCAAAGCTTGAAAATCCAGTGAGCTAAAGTCCCCAAAACAAGCGTTTTAAGCCAATCCGGGAGTCGAAACGAACTCGAAACCCATCCGAATATTCGCGGAGGTGAAGGGGGAAAAATTAACTGTCGACTCGGGGGCCTAGAGGGTACCCACCCCTGAGGGCCACCACAAGGTGGTCCCATGGGGCAGGCAGACACAAGAGCACCCATTTAGGGTGCTCTCGGGTCACCACCCCCAAGGCCGTCTTGTGGTGGTCTTGGGGGGTGGGCCTGAGCTTTGTTCCCCCGAGGATTTCCCCGAGATGCCCATGCTTCACCCTGCGGCTTCTCGGTTCAAACCGTGAGCCCGCGGGGTGTGCAAACTTGCCAAAACATCAATTTTTGGGACAGTTTTTATCAGCAGTTTGTGCGTGACAAAAACAGCAGATTTCTATCGTCGCAATGAGCTATTTAAGGCTTATAAAGTGGCTATGATACCATGATAGACGGTGTCTCACACTCTACTGGGTTCGTAAAGAGGCAGAATGTTCAAAAAACAATTTTTGAGCAGGCAACATTGACTAATCCCCAAGATCTACTGTAAACCTTAGATAACAAAACTTGCAAAAGTTCTAATCTACTATGAAGATATTTATACTTATGTGCTCAAATCATTGGGGGCTTCTTATCCTCTTCTTAAGCTCCTCGTTTGTATGAATCGAGCTTGGTCATCGGTCTCCTTGTGTCGAAGATGGTCCACTCGAGAGTCTATGGTTCAAGCTCCAACCTCAAAAGTAAGGTAACTAAAGTACCTAGTTTGCTAATCTAGATAGTTTAGAAAATGTAGAGTGTTAATTGGATTAATTTATCTTAATAACCCTAAGTTTCTCAACTCATGAAAGAGTTAGGGTTTGAAGAAGAAGAAGAGAGCAAAGGATGAAAGATAATGTTAAGTATAGAATGAATGAAGAACGGCTAAGTGTGATAACTATGAAGCATATATTTTTCAATAATAATAATACAACCATACTTCAATAGTTATCCAAATGAATGAGTCATCTAAACTAGCCATACTTCAACCATGCTAAAATAACACCTCATTCCTCCACCTCATTATCCATTTAAACAAATAGATTTATTATAAATGAGGTGTCCTCTTCTAGAAACACTCTTGTAAAAATACAAGAATACCCCTCACCATATATACATACCCGTATGAATACCAAGAGATGAAAATAATCCAATATTATAATACTAGAATGCGGCTTAATCCTAAGCCCGCTAGTATTATCCATCCGATCAAAAATACATGCAGATAGTAAACGTATATGATAGAAACCCTGCACATAAAACCATACGGCCTTTACATCATTTCGTCCGAACCAGGGAAACTCTCTATGTAGGACTCTAAAGACTCGACAGTATACTGACAGTGGGTTTAACCACAAGCACGTCAGTGGCATTGGCTGTACGTAACGACTATCCATGTACCTATCAAAAAGAAGGCCGATGAGAAAACTCATCCAAACTCCTACTGAGCATGTCCATGACAATCTCCATACAGTCCGGTCTGTTCGTCTGAGAATATCGCATGCCGGGTCTAGAGGTTGGAAAATGTCAGACCCTTAATAACTTGACAAATCATGCCGATGTAGCTCAAGACCATCCAAGAATTTACTGATCTAGCTATCAGTAATTCTCAATCCGCCTTAGCCAGGGACTTATGGTGTTGGCCAACCAAACACAGTGCGACATTGTCACGACCCAAAGTCCGGCCCGTGACCGGCACTTAACCACGTAACGTCTACAGGCGTAACGCGGCTAAGTAAGCCGAAACCCAAAAATCAAAACCATTAAAATCAATGAGTGTTAAAACATTTAATAGAGACATTTGTTAAAACGTGTAGAAAACCTTAAGTAATTTAGTAAAATTCTTTAAAGTTCAAGTTATTATCTTAAAAATTTGGCAGCATTTCCTTTGTAAAAACTAGCCCCGAAATCGGGTACAAGACAAGATCTGAGTAAAATGATATACAATAAGAATAAAGTATCCCAAACGGGAGCAATCGCGCCCACCGGCGGAAACAATCACCACAATGATAATATACGACGTCGTAGCGAAGAATGAGCAAAAATAAGTGAAGACAACATGAAATATAAAACTGCATAAATAAAGTCGGCTCACAACGAGCTCGACACCAGAGTACAAATAATATATATCGTCCTCACAACTGGTCTCTAAGTCAATACATAAGTAGTAGATGGAGAGTACTAGATACAACAGTGTATACAACTGGAAAATAAACAGATACCGCACAAAAACCCACCTATCAGCAAAGGGCCCACGCGCCAACTGTAGTGGTATATGTATCAAAAGATGCAAGAAAGCAGCCTGCCGCGACTACTCTGAGGGGCAACCTGCAAACACTGTGGCACAACGGAGGTGAGTTGCCAACTCGTGAATAGAAGATAACATATAAAGGTAATCGCGAGTATGCACGTGCTGCAATACTCTAACCTATGCCAACAGATAACATCTATATGATGAGCTAGATGAGCAATAATCATGCAACAAGTGCGATCAATAACATCTCAATATGATGAGCAGGGTATGCAATTATCGTGCATAACAAATGCAATCTAATAACATCTATATAGGATGAGCAGGGTATGCAATAATCGTGCATAGCAAGTGCAATCTAATAACATCTATATAGGATGAGCAGGGTATGCAATAATCGTGCATAGCAAGTGTACTCTATCAGGTACTACAGATACAGGATGAGATGTATAACACTGAATGCTGAGCATGGGAATAAATAACATATACACGGAATGTCAACGTGGAAAATAACCGGTGTCCATCAATACACCCAAATACCAGTAAAACTCAGGTGCCGTCACTCTAATCGGCCCTCAAATCCTGTAAACCTCATAGAATCGTGAGTGCCCAACATCGGCACTCGAAATATCATAAAATAATCGTGTCCAGCTGTTCATACTATAATATTGCATTATTGTACTCCCCATTTTTATTCACTTTATAAATAAACAGGTACTCTTGACGCACGTTTGTTGCATATTACAGGATACAGGCTCTTGGAGCGAATACAGTGAAAAAGACGAAAGTTGATACAGAAAAGGGACTTTTGACCAACAAGTAGACGGATCCTAGTCAAGCCCAGACTAATAACAGTTAACATAGGTGCAAGGCAACGCAAGATCCAAACATGTCAAAGTGAAACGGTTAAAAGACCAATACGAATTTTCACTGAAGATCTGGAGAAGAATAATAAGCCAAACAGAGAAAAGGAGTGAAGAATAAAGAAGCCCTAACACCCAAGATGCAGCCCAGAAAGTTTGGTGAGCTGAGCTCACCAAATGGCCGCGGAACCGCGGCCCAAGGCCCACATTTGCCGCAGTTCCACGGCCATTTGTTGCCCGTATCGGTGCAAATTTTGTGTGTCGGTGCGTCGGTGCGGGTGTTGGGATTTTCCGTGGGCATATCTGTAAAATCATGTGTGCGAGAATCTATAACCCTAGTTTCCCTGTTTACTTATAAATTGTAATCTCAAATCTGTAAAACGGATGCCTCTTTTCAATCAATAAAATTCAGAATTGTTAGGAGAAAAAGAGCATCATTCCTGTAAGTTTCTATTTTTAATTCCTGCCTTAGTTATAATTTCATTATTTGCCCTAAATCTATAATTTTATTCTTGCCGTAGATAAGTCATTGCTTGCCTTAGTTAATTATAGTACAGAATCTTTTAAAACTGCAGTAGGAAATAAATCCAATTTAGATTTAATAATGAACCTCAAATTGATATTGCTGATAAATCCCCTAATGAGCGAGTAGTTTCCTCGCTTGTTAGGGTTAGGAATAAAGGGAGGGATTGATAGATGAATATCTCTCAGCTCTTTCAATGCGAATAATTTTCATAAGTAGAACTTCATGCACGCATGCATGATCCGCTCCCTACGGCAGCCTATCCACGAGGTAACGGTGACACCGTAGTATAAAGGATCGGACATGCATGACGTCCATGAAGGTTGTAGCAATTAGTAGGAAAGGATGGACAAAGATTAAGAGAAAGAAACTTCGTTTCTTCCCAATCATCCTAATCCCCTTTGCTGATAATTGTTATAACTTCTAAAAAAGGTTTTAATCTAAAGCATTGAAAGAGGTGTAAATACCCATCTTATCAAACCCTACTTTAAACCTAACCCTAACAAGTTCCTTAACCAGAATACAACTTAGTTCTTAAAATCATTCAACAAAAACCAAACTACCATCGGAATCAACTCGTAAAAACACAAATCAGAAAATTACACATCTCTGTGGATCGACCCGTATTCACCGGCTAGCTGCAAAGCGACGCCGTTTCTGATTACGGTTAACTTAATATTTTTGAACTAATCAAATGGCGCCGTTGCCGGGGATGGCGTAAAATTTCTTTTGTGTAATTTCGGGTTGATATAATTTTTTAAAAATCAGAAAAATCAGAAAATAGAAAAATACAAAAACATTTTATCAATTTTTATCTGTTTGAAGGGTTTTATGGTTTGAATCTTGCAGGAACAGCGAAGACTCTCGGATCTGGAATTTTACAGAGGTCAAATCAGAAAAGTGAACATCAGAACAGAGGAGGAGTGGTACAAGGGTGCAGCAAAAACTTTTTCAGAGCCTGATCACCCTAGACGACCGCGGAACCGCGGCCCAGGAGCACCCAGACCGCGGAACCGCGGCTATTTAGCCGCTTTAGCACCTCAAATTTGCATGGTTTTCTTTCTTCCCCCCCCCCCTCTGCAACCTCCATATATCTTTCTGTGAAAACTTTTTGCATGGTTTCTTTGCGCTAAGAAGAAAAAATTCTTCTTCCCCCTTCTAAATAAAAGATTTTCTGCAGGTTTCTTTGCGCCGCGCTAAAAATTTGATTGCAAGTGAATTTTATTGTTTTGCATAATTTAATCGGACTTTAAGGGGCTAATTGACCAAACTCAGATTGGATGGGGATTTCATCACCCTTCCCAGGACCCCAGAAAACACTTAAAGCATTTGCATTGACCACAATTAATTAAAAAATACTAGACTGGGACCTAAGGACATCGAGCTCAATAGGAAAAGGACTAGTATAGGCATTTATCCTAACTGACTTTGCGGTGTCTAGGCAAGTGTGTCTAGGCTAGTGGTTATTAATTAGGCCCACTATTGTGGTTCCTTCCCACTTACCTAGCACTTACCTGGCCGTAATTGTCGGTGAAGAGGCGGTTTGAGGTCCTATTTCTAGCCCTAGTTAGGAGCTATCTAGCAGACCTAGGTGACCCTAGATCTAGGCCTGATAGTGCATGTGTGGTTGATAGCAATTGTGTCACGAGTCTCTTTTCAAAAACCTCCTTGCAAAACTCTCACATAAAAAAAAAAGAAAAATCTTTTCAAACTTGCAACTTGTCGCTAAAGGAAACTTGCAACTCACTTCCACCACTTCCCTTCACTGACGTTATCTTACCTCCACATTCTGTCTTTCCTTTTTCTGACTACACTACCCCTTTAAGTGTATGTCACTTTGGACTAGGGATACTAACGCCCGATTAGTCCGTGTTTCGTTGGTACCGACCGACGAACCTTTCGACACCGAAGTCGACATTCCGTCCACTTTCTTACCTAGACTTTCAAATTCTTTCACCGAAGGCATGTCGGGATTCAACCCCAACAATACCTTACCGACGGGAAGGATTCCACCTCCGTTAGGTGCGAATAACCCGAATCAACCGCCTGTTGAAACGCCCGCACGAGTTGCGCTCCAGGATCTCTTTTACCCCGTCCGCACGTCTTTACCTACCTGTCTTTCACCCCCACCGGCAAATGGGAACAATTTTGAAATAAAACCACATTTCATCAATATGCTGCCAAAATTTCATGGTTTGGAATCTGAAAATGCATATATCTTTATCAATAAATTCCAAAATGTGTGCGCTATGATGAAAACGACCCAATTAAGTGATGACGCTATAAGGCTAAGGGTCATTCCTTTTACCTTATGTGACCTAGCCGAGAAGTGGCTATACAGCACCTGTTAGTGTATATGCCCTAGAGGCCATTACTGTATCATACTAGCTTGTATATTACTTAATGGAAGCTTGGGATATTCACAGTTGTATATACAATCTTGCTCGAAATGGTAGTATGCTACTTGGTTTGTCTCTGCTTTAATATGTGCATGTGTTTCTTTTAGCATATTGCTGGTATACATATTAGTAGAGCCCTTAGGATCTTTGCTTGATTACCAGCGTTGTGATGGCGCTCGCACTCGTGGGAGCTGGGTAATCTATAAGCACATCCTTATACAGGTCCCTGGTCGTTGGACTATCGAGACAGGGCATCGATACTCCGGAGTAGACTAGCGTATGCGCTTCTCATCCCAGTGTGGGAGACGGTCTGTCCCACAGCCGTTAGTACGTCGTACTTGGGATAGTATGCGGGTGCTCGTTAGGTTACGAGTACACTGGACAGGACTCGTCGGGAACTGTTGGTTGGTAATATACCTATCGTCAGTTATCAGTTCCCAGGTGACATGAGTACAGCTTAGTCCGCTGACTTGACACTGTCACTTCGCCTCGAGTGTGTTCCCACTGCACTTTGATTACTACCCTACCACGGCTCAAAGGAGCTGTGCAAACAGGTAGTTTTTGGGTGCAGTCCCGAAGCACTTGGAGGCAGTGACGGTTAGACAGGATTCGTCTCTCCCGGTATTGGGGGTTGACATCGCGCTGTGTCTAGGAGAGCCATTACACGAGTAGTCCCTGGCCAGGGCAAGCGAGATATACTGGTAGGTTTCCAGTGTTATCTCAGGGTGTTCTGGGCTACACTCCGACACGACTTGTACCGCTATTAGGGGACTGACGTTCACCGCCCCCCTAGGCCCGCCATGCGATGTATCAGACGAACAGACCGGACTGTACGGAGACTGTCACATACAGGCTCAGTAGGAGTGCAGATGGGGTTCACCTCGTCAGTCTTCTTATCGACATCTACCTGGGGACCGTTACGTACAGCTAGTGCCGCTTGCGGTCTGTGGTTAAACCCACTGCCAGCGTAGTGTCGAGTCTTTAGAGTCCCACACAGAGAGCTATTCGCCTTTAGGCAAAACGAGTAGAGGTCGCATGGTTTTGCGACAGGGTTCGTTCGCATCCGCGCACTTGTGCACGTTTGCTGTCCGGACAGTTTATACTAGCGGGCTTTGGTTTAAGCCGGATCCTAGTATATGATTTGAGATTGGTTTTTCTCAGGGTATTCGTGTTCCTCGGATCACGAATGCGGGTGCGTATGCACAGTTGCTTGAGATTGGGGGAGAGGACCTTGTTTTGGGTTAATGGCATTTGTCATTTTATTAACCCTATTGTTTTTGTGTGGATTATTGTTAATTGATAATTAGCTTAATTATTGTGCATGGTTGTTGTTGACAATTTGACTTCATTGACTTGTTGACCATGTTGACAACTTGACCATAATCATTTCATTTGGAAGATGCTCTTTGATCTTTGCAAAAATGAAATGATAATGGTCAATTCATGATTTATCATGACAATTTTCAAGCTAATTATCTAATTAAAATTATCCTCACATATTAGTGAGAATGGCTCACTATTTTCTCACTCTCTCATTCTATTTCTCTCTCTTGCTCATCCTCTCCCTCAAGCTCTCTCCCTCTCATGAGTTGAGAAACAAAAAAGCTTGAGAAAAACCCTCTCTTGATCTTCTCTACTCACTTCTAGGGTTCAAGTCTTAGCATTTCTTGCACTCTAGTTACTCCTAGCTTGGAGTTGAAGCTAAAGGTGGTGGCTTTCGGGTGGATCCTTCTTTGACGGGAGAAGACAAGCAAGGTGATCCTTTTCTACCATACCTAGGAGCAAGGAGAGAAGGACTAAAGACCAAAGGTATAACCTTTCATCACTTAGCTACTTTGTAGTTAGGGTTAGCTAGTTTATGTTTAGCAAAGATCCTCACATGCATAGTCCATGTTGCCTAAGTCATTAAAAATCCGATTTTTATTATGTTTTTCGCCTCCCCGTAAGCACCGGGGTGGGCAACACGGACTTACAGCACCGCATCACATTCCATTAGAAATTGGGACGAGTTTGTGAAAGCTTTTCTAAAAAAGTTCTATTCTCATCACAAAACTGCTAAAATCCGCAATGAAATAATTCAATTTTCACAACTTCCTTCCGAACCATTTTGGAAGTGCTTCGAGAGATTTAAGGACCTACTCGTTCAATGCCCTTATCATGGGATCGAAAGTTGGCAACTTTGCCAAACATTATACGAGGGATTGAACTCGGCAACGAAGCAGTTGCTAGAAACCATATGTCAAGGTCATTTTCTCTCCAAGTCTAGTGACGAAGCGTGGCAGTTTCTTGAGGATCTTAGTGAGCAAACAATTCAGTGGGAGAGTACCAAGACCACATCATCTTCTTCTAGTGGTCAATCTAGGGCAGGCATACATCAAGTAGAGATGTCGATTGCTATGAAGGCCGAGATGGCCGCTCTTACGAAAAAGCTAGAAGCGATTGAGACCAAAATCTCATCGCCTTCTCCTGCCCCTGTTATGCCTCCACGAACTGTTCGTGCTTGTTGTGCGGATCCATCGCATCTAACCGAAGAGTGTCCTTATAATGCATCTACTCAAGAACAGGATCAAGTCAATGCTGCATTTCAGCAACGACAAAGAAACGATCCGTACTCTTCAATATACAATCCAGGGTGGAGGAGTCACCCAAATTTCGCTTGGAACCAAAATCAACAATTCCAAGGAAATAACAATTTTCAAAGACCTCCTCCTCCACAACAACAACAAGCACCTTCACAAACTCAATTTCAACAGCAACCTTTTCAACAGCAACCTTACCCTAATCAGGTGAACAATTTTGTGCCTGACACTACTTACCCGCCGAACAATTATGTTCAACCTAGTAATGACAAGGTTAGCTCGCTCGAAAGAAGTCTAGATGCATTCCTTAAGCAATCTACACAGTCTACAGCAAGACTGGAGACTTCTATTCAATCTTTGGTGCAAAACGGTGCCTCACATTAACAAAGCATCAAATCTATTGAGGCACAAATTCCACAACTCAATGCAGCTTTGAGCGAGCGCGAAAAAGGAAAACTCCCGTCTCAACCACTGCCCAACCCCGGTCACGCACATGCTGCATATCAATAGCAGAATCATAACGTAAATGCTGTGACCACGTTGAGATCGGGAAGAGTGTTGCAAAACAATGTGGGTATTAACAATGACACCCCTGCCGGTGGCCCTTCTTCATCTTCTTCACCTTCTACTTCTTCAGAGCCTATTCTCCACCCTTCACACGGCTCTACTTCTTCTAGCTCGAACGGACCCATTTCTCACAACACGAACACATCTACACGGGGTGCCGTTCCAACTCGACAATCTGATCCGCAAAAATTGGACTCAACCACCTTTCAAAATGTTCCTTTTCCTAATCGGTTGAGATCCAATAAACCAACTCCACAGATGGAAAAGATTGTAGAGTTGTTCAAACAGGTTAGCATAAATATCCCTCTTTTGGATGCAATCCAACAAGTTCCTTCATATGCAAAAATTTTAAAGGACTTATGCACCAAAAAGAGGAAGTCGTAAGTGCCAAAGAAAGTTTTTGTGGCTAGTGCTATTAGTGATGCTCTTGTAAATTCTTTACCCCCAAAGCAAAAGGACCCTGGGTGTCCTACCATTTCGATAACAATTGGGGACAAGAATATCAATAGAGCACTATTAGATCTTGGCGCGAGTGTCAATTTGCTACCTTATTCTGTGTACGAGCAATTGGGCGTTGGAGAGCTTAAGCCCACTCACTGTACTCTCCAAATGGCCGACCGGTCAATCACCCATCCTAGGGGAGAGCTGGAGGATGTGTTAATTAGAGTAGGGGATTTCATTTTCCCCGTTGACTTTATTGTGATGGATACACAACCTGTCGCTAACCCCCGGAATCAAATTCCGGTAATACTTGGTCGACCATTTCTGGCAACTTCCAACGCAGTGATCAATTGTCGTAATGGTTCAATGAACCTATCTTTCGGCAATATGACAATTGAGCTCAATATTTTCAAGTTGGGAAGTCAGCCTGTTGAGCCTAATGCTAGCGTACTCGATGTTTGCTCGATCAATGAGATCGCGGAGGAGGACTGTGAATTCGAGAATTTTATGTTCGATCACAGCAATGTTAACGCCACTAGTGCGTTCCTCCTAGAATCCGACACAGCTTTCACGGCGGATAACGATTTTGAGTGTTTTACCTTCGTTGACGACTTTGAAGACTCATCACCTGAATTGGAGTCTTTTGCTTTTTCGGATGAGTTAATTGAACCATCCGACTCTGTTGCGTACACTCGATTCGAACCTTTGATGGAATCCTTCGAGTTTGAAACAGTTACCCCATTGTTACCATCTATTGTTTCACCTCCTAAACTCGAATTGAAGCTTTTGCCGTCACACCTAAAATATGCTTATCTAGGTGATAATGAGACCTTACCCGTCATTATATCGGCCTCTCTAGCTCTTGAGCAAGAGAAGGCTCTTTTGATGGTCTTACATAATAATCGGCAAGCTTTCGACTGGTCTATGGCGGACATTAAGGGGATTAGTCCCCTCATAGTCGAACATCATATACACTTGATGGATGATGCCAAGCCGGCAAGGGATCCACAAAGACGCCTCAACCCCATTATGAAAGAGGCTGTTAAGAAGGAGATTGTCAAGTGTCTGGATAGTGGTATCATTTACCCTATCTCGGATAGCCAATGGGTTAGCCCAATCCACGTCGTGCCAAAGAAATCGGGCATTACAGTCATTACCAATGAGGCAAATGAGTTAATTCCCACTCGCACCCAAACTGGGTGGCGAGTCTGCATAGACTATAGAAAACTCAATGCCGCGACAAAGAAAGACCACTTTCCTTTACCTTTCATTGACCAAATGCTTGAGCGATTGGCAGGGCACGAGTTCTATTGCTTTCTAGATGGCTATTCCGGTTATAACCAAGTCCCCATCGCCAAAGAGGATCAAGACAAGACAACATTTACTTGTCCCTTTGGCACTTTTTCTTATCGTCGCATGCCCTTTGGGTTATGCAATGCACCCGCGACATTTCAGCGGTGTATGATGGGAATCTTTTCAGACATGGTTGAAAAGTTCTTGGAGATCTTTATGGATGATTTCTCCATCTTTGGCGACTCCTTCGACGAGTGTTTACGACATCTGGACGCTGTTCTTACCCGCTGTAGGGATAAGAATCTAACGTTGAATTGGGAGAAGTGCCATTTCATGGTGCGAGAAGGCATTGTCTTAGGACATATCATCTCGCAAAACGGCATCGAGGTTGATAGAGCTAAAATTGAAGTAATTTCTAACCTCCCTCCCCCTAAATGCGTCAAAGACATCAGAGCCTTCCTTGGCCACGCCGGTTTTTACAGAAGGTTCATCAAGGACTTTAGCAAGATCGCTAGACCCTTGACTCTCTTACTGGCCAAGGACACAACATTTTCTTTCGACTCCACATGCATTGAAGCATTCGAGTCTTTGAAACATTCTCTCATCTCTGCGCCCATCCTTTCATCTCCGGACCGGACGCACCCTTTCGAAATCATGTGCGACGCATCAGATTTTGCCATTGGCGCTGTTCTTGGACAGCACATTAATAAAATGCCGCATGTGATTTATTATGCTAGCCGAACACTAAATGAGGCCCAACTAAATTACACAACAACAGAGAAAGAGTTTTTAGCGGTTGTGTTTGCACTTGAAAATTTTCGGCCTTATTTAATTGGCTCTCCAGTCGTTGTATATACTGATCATTCAGCTCTTCGCCACCTTTTTGCGAAGAAGGACGCTAAGTCAAGGCTAATACGTTGGATCCTTTTACTACAAGAGTTTGACCTTGTCATAAAGGACAAAAAAGGATGTGAAAACGTAGTAGCTGATCACCTATCACGACTTCCTTCTTCGCCTACGCTTGATCTTCCAATCACTGATGTTTTTCCCGATGAGCAACTCTTGACCGTTTCTTCCGAACCATGGTTCGCCGATATTGTAAACTACTTAGCCACCGGCCTGCTACCTAAAGATTGGTCGAAACAGGATAAACTTAGATTTTTGTCCCAAGTAAAGCATTTTTACTGGGATGAACCCTATCTTTTTAAATACTGTTCCGACCAAATCATTCGTCGGTGTGTACCTGAAAGTGAGGTCAAGTGCGTGCTGTCTTTTTGCCACGATCAAGCATGTAGCGGGCACTTTGGCCCAAAGAAGACAGCCGAAAAAGTTTTGCAGTGTGGTTTCTATTGGCCACGACTCTTCAAGGATGCTTACGAATACTGCAAAACTTGCTCCCGGTGCCAGCACTTGAGCCGGATATCACGGAGAAACGAAATGCCGCTCCAACCTATTTTGGTTGCGGACATTTTTGATGTTTGGGGTATAGATTTCATGGGACCATTTCCTAACTCTTTCGGAAATGTGTATATTCTTTTGGCCGTTGACTACGTTTCAAAGTGGGTCGAGGCTGTGCCCAGCCGAACGAACGACAACAAGGTTGTCTTTCGATTTCTTAAAGAACGCATCTTTTCTCGATTTGGGCACCCTCGGGCGATAATAAGTGATAATGGTTCTCATTTTTGCAATAGGACTTTCGAGTCCTTAATGCGCAAATACTTTATCACCCACAAGCTGTCAACGCCATATCACCCCCAAACATGTAGGCAAGCCGAGGTTTCAAATCGGCAAATCAAGCAAATCTTGGAGAAAACGGTTTCTAAAAACCGTAAAGACTGGTCACTTAAACTGATTGATACACTATGGGCCTTCCATACTGCATATAAGACTGATCTCGGTATGTCTCCATACCGGCTTGTTTACGGGAAGGCTTGCCACCTCCCAGTGGAGATTGAGCATAAAGCATTTTGGGCTATCAAAGAGCTGAATTTATCTTTAGGAGATGCGGGCAGCAATCAAAAGCTGCAATTGAATGAACTAGAAGAGCTGCGGGATGAGGCATATGATAATGCCATAATTGCTAAAAACCGAGCTAAGGTGTTCCACGATAAACACCTTTTGCGAACCTGGTCAACAGGTTTTACTCTATGACACTCGGTTACATTATCACCCCGGCAAGCTCCATTCTAGATGGAGAGGACCTTTTGTAGTCCGCACCGTTTATTCGCACGGTGCGGTTGATCTTGAAAATCCTGAAGACGGTATCTTATTCAAAGTGAATGGGCATCGACTGAAACCGTTCTTCACAACGGACCCATCGGAGGAGCTTCTGTTTTTACAGGAGCCGATTTAGACTGATTAATTTTCCTCCACCTTCACCCCCGAATTTCCAATCAATTTTTCCAAGACTTTATTTAGAACAAGTTTGGGGGTGTGTATCATTTGTAATAATGTGAATAAACAGGGAATGCCGACATTTTGACCCTCTTGGTTTAGTATGACAGTGAGGACACTGTCAAGTTCAAGTTTGGGGGTATGCTCGGTACGTTTTCTTTCCTTTGCATTCATTTGTACATATTTTTGCATTTGCATATTTATTTGAAAACCCATAAAAAAAATTAAAAAAAAAATTTCAAAATTTATAAAAATTATTTTATTCAATTTTGGCCATATTTAACTTGAGTTTGACAAATAGGTTAACTAGCTACGAACAACTAGATCTTAGACTTGGTAAATTAAAAACCCTAAAAATAACCTTCTTTAAAGATTAACGGTAGAAAGTATATGTCTTTGTAGTTTATTTAGAAATAGGCAAATTTTGAGTTCACTTTTTGGGCTAAGTTGAAATAAAGGAAAAATATTGATATTCTTATTAGAGTATAAGTTGAAAAATAATTCCTGGCTTAAGTATGGATTCTAAAAATGTATACCCTACAAAATTGCACAATCACACACCTTAAAGCTTGGAATAGTAGAGGAGACCTTGAAATGCTCTTGTCTAAAAGTCCTTAGTACAAAGAAAATGAAAAATACAAAAGTGAATTAAAAAAATGAACACTGGTTTTGTGATTACTTAAGGCTAAAAATAGAAAAATATATAGCAAGGGTGCTTCATCACCTAGTGCCTTAGACCAACTGGTTTGGAAGTCACTGCTAAAGCCTTGGGTGTTGCAAAACTAGGATGTACGCTTTAAAACGCTAACGCATTTTGTAATCGGTCGTTGGTACCTCAAGAAGTATTAACGGTCGCATGAAGGATGTGTAAGCGAAATTCACCAATTAATAAGTACTTGGGACAACGGACAAGGGCATGATTGCTTGATTTGAATTTCCAAGTGTAGGGGTGATCTATACACACACGTGGGGATATGTAATTAGAGTTTAGATAAGAGAAAGGAATGAAGAATAAAACTTATATCTTTAGTAGAATCGATAGAAAAATTCCTAAGTGGAGATGGAACCCTAAAAGGAAAACCTAAGAAATGCCGAAAGCTGAGTGATTCTATAAAACATATATAATCTTAAGTTAAATTATGAGGAAGTGTGAAGAATATGGGTGGAAAGTTTATGAGTCAATGATAATAGAATTCTGTGTTAGAAAACCTAATTGGAGAATTATAGTCGAAAGAGCCAAATTGATAGGATTTTGTGGGTGTAATCCGCTGAAAACCCTCAGGAGACAACACTCCTCCTACTAGGGACACCTAGAGGTTTAACGGCTTGTTGCACGAGCTCAGTGCAATCGCGTTTCCCTGCGAAAGTGCGGTTAACTTTTATTGAGAATAAAATAATAAGTTTGCTCGAGGATGAGCAAAAGATAAGTTTGGGGGTATTTATTCATACTATAATATTGCATTATTGTACTCCCCATTTTTATTCATTTTATAAATAAACAGGTACTCTTGACGCACGTTTGTTGCATATTACAGGATACAGGCTCTTGGAGCGAATACAGTGAAAAAGACGAAAGTTGATACAGAAAAGGGACTTTTGACCAACAAGTAGACGGATCCTAGTCAAGCCCAGACTAATAACAGTTCACATAGGTGCAAGGCAACGCAAGGTCCAAACATGTCAAAGTGAAACGGTTAAAAGACCAATACGAATTTTCACTGAAGATCTGGAGAAGAATAATAAGCCAAACAGAGAAAAGGAGTGAAGAATAAAGAAGCCCTAACACCCAAGATGCAGCCCAGAAAGTTTGGTGAGCTGAGCTCACCAAAGGGCCGCGGAACCGCGGCCCAAGGCCCATATTTGCCGCAGTTCCACGGCCATTTGTTGCCCGTATCGGTGCAAATTTTGTGTGTCGGTGGGTCGGTGCGGGTGTTGGGATTTTCCGTGGGCATATCTGTAAAATCATGTGTGCGAGAATCTGTAACCCTAGTTTCCCTGTTTACTTATAAATTGTAATCTCAAATCTGTAAAACGGATGCCTCTTTTCAATCAATAAAATTCAGAATTGTTGGGAGAAAAAGAGCATCATTCCTGTAAGTTTCTATTTTTAATTTCTGCCTTAGTTATAATTTCATTATTTGCCCTAGATCTATAATTTTATTCTTGCCGTAGATAAGTCATTGCTTGCCTTAGTTAATTATAGTACAGAATCTTTTAAAACTGCAGTAGGAAATTAATCCAATTTAGATTTAATAATGAACCTCAAATTGATATTGCTGATAAATCCCCTAATGAGCGAGTAGTTTTCTCGCTTGTTAGGGTTATGAATAAAGAGAAGGATTGAGAGATGGATATCTCTCAGCTCTTTCAATGCGAATAATTTTCATAAGTAGAACTTCATGCACACATGCATGATCCGCTCCCTACGGCACCCTACCCACGAGGTAACGGTGACACCGTAGTATAAAGGACCGGACATGCATGACGTCCATGAAGGTTGTAGCAATTAGTAGGAAAGGACAGACAAGGATCAAGAGGAAGAAACTTCGTTTTTTCCCAATCATCCTAATCCCCTTTGCTAATAATTGTTATAACTTCTAAAAAAGGTTTTAATCTAAAGCATTGAAAGAGGTGTAAATACCCATCTTATCAAACCCTACTTTAAACCTAACCCTAACAAGTTCCTTAACCAGCATACAACTTAGTTCTTAAAATCATTCAACAAAAACCAAACCACCATCGGAATCAACTCGTAAAAACACAAATCAGAAAATTACACATCTCTGTGGATCGACCCGTATTCACCGGCTAGCTGCAAAGCGACGCCGTTTCTGATTATGGTTAACTTAATATTTTTGAACTAATCACCAGCATCGAGACACAAATCCTCAAGTATCGGGCTCCATCAGTCCGGATCGGCCCACGGGCTCCGTCTGCAGAATCGGCCCTCGGCTCCGGCAGTACGTGTCATCCCGTATCTATCTATCAGCTCTGGTCAGTATCCTCCGGATGACCGCCAGGCCCAACCAATCACCGGTAGGTACTAGTCCCTCCGCCAGGCTCACCGTCTAACAATATAAGTCTTCTTGTCCCGGGGTACCATATCGGGTCCACCATGTACCCACAATCGGTGCCTGCCACTCCTCAAATCGGGTATACTCACACAAGCTCTCAGAAACCGAGAAAACTCATGGTGGACGCACTAAAATATCATATCAAGAGAAACCGGGTTTTTAAAACAGTGCGTATTTCCTTAAAATAATACCACGGTTCTCAAATCTAGAAATCCCATAAATCCAAACTCAATGCGTAAATCCATGCAATGTGTCGTATGACACTAAGAGTAAAAAGGGAAAACCGCTCTTTTAAAAGAATCCAGTTTTGAAAATATCTTATGCGGTCCTTATTTTCTTGAAATCGAATCAATATCATCCATGTATGTAACATATGTATGTATGTAGGTATGGATGTGCAAATGGATATATACACGAATATGGGTGTGCCAATGTATATGTGCACTAGTATGAATATACAGTGTGCATGTGCGCAAGTATGAAAATATCAATATATGTGTACACTGGTATGAATATACCGTGTGCATGTGCGCAAGTATGAAGATATCAATAGATGTGTGCACTGGTATGAATATACAGTGTGCATGTGCGCAAGTATGAAGATATAAATATATGTGTGCACTGGTATGAATATACAGTATGCACGTGAACAAGTATGAAGATATCAATATATGTGTGCACTGGTATGAATATACAGTGTGCACATGCGCAAGTATGAAGATATCAATATATGTGTGCACTGGTATGAATATACAGTGTGCACGTGCGCAAGTATAAAGATATCAATATATGTGTGCACTGGTATGAATATACAGTATGCACGTGCGCAAGTATGAAGATATCAATATATGTGTGCACTGGTATGAATATATAGTATGCACGTGCGCAAGTATGAAGATATCAATATATGTGTGCACTGGTATGAATATACAGTGTGCACGTGCGCAAGTATGAACATATCAATATATGTGTGCATGTGCGCAAGTATGAAGATATCAATATATGTGTGCACTGGTATGAATATACAGTATGCACGTGAACAAGTATGAAGATATCAATATATATGTGCACTGGTATGAATATACAGTATGCATGTGCACAAGTATGAAGATATCAATATATGTATGCACTGGTATGAATATACAGTGTGCATGTGCGCAAGTATGAAGATATCAATATAAATATATGCCAATATGCGACAAGTCATGACAATCATCGATGATGCGGTAATCAAGAAGATATATAATTCGTAGCAATCCTATAGTGCGAGTGTCATAGCAATCACTAACGGTGTGAGTGTAACATACAAATAGTGCTCGTGCAGCTTGAACCGTTAGTGACAGTGCAGTGTTCTATAACTACCCTTTCTATATACAAGAAGGAAGGTATGCTACAATAGTACATATAAATATCTACAACTAAATATCCTATCACGCCCTGACGCTTAACGCCATACGGGCGATTTCCCCGTAGATGTTAAATCTACTCATCTGGTCTCGTGCTAAGCATAGCCGACTTCCTGCTTCCCTTTCTTTGCGGCGTCCGACGTACCCATCTGCGAACATAGAATTTACACAAAGAATCCATATAAGCAAATATCTCGCAAAAACGCGATATCGAAATCAAACGAGAAACTCACGTCGCGAACTAAACGCGCGTGTGTCCGATACGCTGAAACGTGTATATACGCGTGTAAGACTACCCCGACACGTCGCGATACGCTGGAACACGGAACCCACTCACGTATCACATGTCTCGCGCAAACTAAACGTATAGGAAAAACGATATATCGCTCCAGATTCTTTCTCAGGTGAAAACTTAAAAAGTTGCACATGCCAAAACACTATAATATGCAACTGACTACTCTAGCCAAAACCCCAGCATCCAATTCCCCTATCTGGCCGTAAATTGCGGCCAGAACGATTAAATTAGCGGCCAAACAGTGGAATTAGGGGTTCGTGCTTTGTGTGTGTGGTCTAGACCTAGTGTACATGCTCCAGTTTTCCCAGATTTTCTCTGAAGCAGCCGGGTCAAAAGCAGATCACAGAAAGGCTAATTTTACATCAAAACGTTAAGTTTTGCACTAAATGAAACCCTATGGTATTTTAGTGAAATCTGGGGTTAAATCTTAATTTAAAGGGCCTAGTAACACTTATTTAAGCTAGGCTAACCATAAAGATCATCACTTGGCCAAAACTCCACACAAATCACCATTCTAGCACTAAAACGCACATTTAACACTAATCGAAGCTAATTAACACCTAAGTTTAGCAAGCTAGGAAGTTGGGCTCAGATTTTATACCTCACTCTCTGGTCTTAGTGTGAAGGAAGAAGAGGAAGAAGAAGAGGAGGAGGAGAGCTGTTGTTGCTGCTGCTGCTGCCTGCTACAGCTGTTGCTGTTTGGAGCTACTGCTGCTGTGCTGATGCTGCTGGTGTTGCTGCTGCTGATGCTGGTGCTGCTACTGATGCTGTTGGTACTGCTGCTGCTTCTTCTGCTGCTGCTGTTGTTATTGGTGTTGTGTGTGAGTGAGAGTGAGAGAGATGTGAGAAACCAAAAGAAATGAGAGCATAAGAGTCAACCCCCCTCTCTCTCTCTCTTCATTAAATGAGAGCATGGGCAAGGCCATGATGCCATTCTCTCTCTCTCTCTCTCTCACCAAGTCAACAAAATACCAAATGATTTTCAAATTTTAAAGAAAACAATTAACCCAAAACACTTAATAAAAATTTTAATTAGCTTAACAAAATGGTTAGTCCACCATGGTTGCTAATCATGGTCTAACCCTAATTAAAACCCTAGTTTACATGCATATATGTGTGCAAGGCTAAATAAATTCTAATAAAATATTCATTAAATTTGATAAATTATTTGAAAATCGATTTGGTAAACTTTTTATTAAAAACCACATATTAAAGTATAATTAGCCACTAATCACATCCTAAGGTGTTACAATCTTCCCCCCTTAAAGAAATTCGTCCTCGAATTTAAAATATATAGCTACGCGTACCTTCAAAGAGATGAGGGAATTTCTTCCGCATCTCGCCCTCGGCCTCCTAAGTGATCTCTTCGCTATTCAGGCTGCGCCAAAGCACCTTCATAGATGGCAAGACTTTCGATCGAAGTTTCTTCACCTGCCAGTCCAATATCATGACTGGCTGCTCGGTGAACAAAAGATCGCGCTCGAGTTGAACGGTCTGATACTGAATCATGTGAGAAGGGTCATGTAAGTATCTGCGAAGCATCGACACGTGGAAAACGGGGTGAACATCTGGGAAGTCGGGTGGAAGAGCCAAACGATATGCTACTGCGCCCACATGCTCGAGGATCTCGAAGGGACCTATGAATCTGGGGCTAAGCTTTCCCTTCCGTCCAAACCTCATCACTCCCTCCATCGGAGAGACCCTCACAAAAACGTGATCGCCAACTGCGAACTCTAATCTACGGCGGCGTCTGTCAATTGAGACTTGAAATAGGAATTGAAGACCCAAGCATACGATTTCTGCCTGCTTTGAGCTGTCCTCATCCTATCTCAAATCAGCTGTATCTTCTCGGTCGTCTCGTGTACGATCTGTGGCCCGAAAATACTGCTCTCACTGAGCTCTGTCCAACAGACGGGCGATCTACATCTCCTCCCATACAAGGCCTCGAAAGGTGCCATCTGAATAGTATCCTGGAAACTATTGTTATAGGAGAACTCCATCAAGGGTAAATGATAATCCTAGCTACCACAAAAGTCTAAAATGCACGCTCGGAGCATGTCCTTGAGAATCTGAATAGTCCGCTCTGACTGGCCGTCGGTCTGCGGATGAAATGCTATGCTGAAACACAAGCGGGTGCCCAACGCCTCCTGAAGCCTCTACCATAATCGGCTGGTAAACGTGCCTCGGTCGGACACGATACATGTCGGGACTCTGTAAGTCCACGTTACCCACCCCGGTTCTTACGGGGAAGCGGAATAGGTAAAAAACGATTTTTGATACTAGGTAACATGGACTAGAAAAGAGGTTCTTTACTAAACAAAAACCTAGCAAACTAACTACAGGTTTTCCAACTCGGTTAGAAACTTATACCTAGGTCTTGAACTCCTTTTCTTCTTGCTCCTTGGAGTAGTTTGAACGGCTCCTCCTCGTAGTCTTCTCTTTGTCGAAGAAGGATCCACCCGAAGGCCTCTACCTTGAGCTCCTACCTCAACCTAGAGGTAACTAAAGTGCTTGACTTGCTAAACCTATAACTCTAGAATGAGTAGAGTGAAGTTTTGAAGTGTTTATCTCAAGAGCTCATGGTTCTCATCACATGAGAGATGAGAGCTTTGAGAGAGAGGAAGAGGATGAGCTAAAACTATGAGAGAGAAAGTGCAAAAAAAGAATGAGGATATTTTTCAACCATGCTCTCATATTAGGAATTATGATAATAATAATAATTAAGAAATTGTGATGGTTAGTTTATGAATGACCATTATCATTTCATCATTTAATGCTTTTGCAAGAAATAAGAAGCATCTTTGAAATGAAATGATGATGGTCAACAAGTCAACAATGGTCAACCGGTCAACAAAGTCAACAAGTCAACAAAAGTCAAATGTTCAACTCAACCATGGCACAATTATCCTTAATTAATATTATTAATCATATTTCTCATTCTCATTAGGGTTTGGAAAAAGTCAACGGTCAACAACCCTAATAAGAATCCTCTGCCTCTGCCTCTGTCAACTGTGCATACACACCCGCATCCGTGTTCCGAGGAACACGAATACAATGAGATAAAACCAATCCCAAAACATATACTAGGATATGGCTTAAACCAAAGTCCGCTAGTAATAACTGCCCAGACACCAAATGTGCATAAGTGCGTGGATGCGAACGAGCCCCGTCGCAAAACCATGCGACCTCTACTCTGTTTTGCCCAAAGGCGAATGCCCTCTGTGTGGGACTCTAAAGACTCGACACTACGCTGGTAGTGGGTTTAATCACAAGCCACAAGCGGTACTAGCTATACGTAACAGTCCCCAGGTAGATGCCGATAAGAAGACTGAGGAGGTGAACCCATCCGAACTCCTACTGAGCCTGAATGTGAAAATCTCCGTACAGTCCGGTCTATTCGTCTGAGAGTATCGCATGGCGGGCCTATGGGGCGGTAAACGTCAGTCCCCTAATAGCGGTACAAGTCGTGTCGGAGTGTAGCCCAGAACACCCTGAGATAACACTGGAAACGCTACCAGTATATTTCGCTTGCCGTGGCCAGAGACTTTGTGTAATGGCTCTCCAAGACACAGCGCGATATCAACCCCCAATACCGGGAGAGACGAATCTTGTCTAACCGTCACTTCCTCCAAGTGCTTCGGGACTGCACCCAACTGCTACCTGTTTGCACGACTTATTTGAGCCATCATAGGGTAGCAATCTAAGAACAGTGGGAACACATTCGAGACGAAGTGACAGTGTCAAGTCAGCGGACTAGCTGTACTCATGTCACCTAGGAACTGATAACTGACGATAGGTATAGAACCAACCAATAGTTCCCGATGAGTTCTGTCCAGTGTACTCGTAACATAACGAGCACCCGCATACTATCTCAAGTACGACGTACTAATGGCTGTGGGACAGACCATCTCCCCTGCTGGGATGAGAAGCGCATACGCTAGTCTACTCCGGAGTATCGATGCCCCGTCTCGATAATCCAACGACTAAGGACCTGTATCAGGATGTGCTTGTAGATTACCCAGCCCCTACTAGTGTGACTGCCATCACAACGCTGGTAATCAAGCAAAGATCCTAAGGGCTCCACTAATGTGTATAGGCGATATGCTAAAAGAAACATGCACACATTAAAATAGAAACAAACCAAGTAGCACACTACCATTTCAAGCAAGATTGTCTATACAACTGTGAATATCCCAAGCTTCCATCAAGTAATATACAAACTAGTATGATATAGTAATGGCCTCTAGGGCATATACACTAACAATCTCCCACTTGCACTAAGGCCATGTACTGGCGTATCGAAGACCTATCATCTCGATCAGCCGCTCGAACTGAGTCTGGGGTATGGCCTTCGCGAATAGATCTGTAGTGTTATCTTCTGTAGCAACCCTCCGAACCTCGATCTCCCAGCGATCCACGATCTCCCTGATCAGGTGATACCGCCTCAAGATGTGCCTGGACTTCTGATGGGACCTGGGTTCCTTCGCTAAAGCTATAGCCCCGTTGTTGTCACAATACAGAGGTATTGGAGCAACAATGAACGGAACCACCTGAAGATCTGTCAAGAACTTCCTCATCCAGACGGCTTCTTTTGCGGCATCAGATGCAACGATATATTCCGCTTCCAACGTCGAGTCAGCAACAGTTTCCTGTTTGGAACTCGTCCAACACACTGCCCCTCCATTGAGGGTAAAGACATAACCCGACATGGATTTGGAGTCATCCTTGTCACTCTGGAAGGTAGAGTCAGCAAAGGCCTCCATCTGGAGGTCTTTTCCGCCGTAAACCAAAAACATATCCTTAGTCCTTCTCAGGTACTTCAGAATGTTCTTTACTGCTATCCAGTGCTTCTTCCCAGGGTTTGACTGATACCGGCTTACCACACTCAGTGCATAAGAAACATCTGGTCTGGTACACAACATCGCATACATTATAGAGCCTACCGTAGAAGCGTATGGTATAATAGACATGCGATCCCTTTCCAAATCAGTCTTGGAAGACATCTCTTTGGAGAAGGTGATCCCGTGACAAGCCGGTAAATTACCACGCTTGGAATCTTCCATACTGAATCTTTTCAGTATGGTGTCAATGTACCTGAACTGCGAAAGTCCTAATATCCTCTTGGACCTATCACGATGGATCCGGATCCCCAGAATGTAAGAAGCATCACCCAGGTCTTTCATAGAGAACCTGTGTGACAAGAACCCTTTGACAGATTGTAGCATAGGAATGTCATTTCCTATCAAGAGAATGTCATCCACGTATAAAACGAGGAATACGACAGTCCGTGCTACAATTTCACTATAGATGCATGGTTCATCTGGATTTTTGATAAAGCCAAATTCTTTGACCGTCTTATCAAAACAGATGGTCCAACTCCGCGATGCCTGCTTCAGTCCATAAATGGACTTAAGCAACTTGCACACTTTCCCGCTGCTCCCACTCTGAATGAAACCCTCTGGCTGATCTATATAGACACACTCCTCCAAATTTCCATTTAGAAAAGCGGTCTTTACGTCCATCTGCCAAATCTCATAATCGTGGAAGGCAGCAATGGTAAGAAGGATCCGAATGGATTTGAGCATAGCCACTGGAGAAAAGGTTTCGTCATAGTCCAAAGCAGGTCTTTGACGAAAACCCTTTGCAAAAAGTCTAGCCTTATAGGTCTTAACCTGTCCATCTACACCAATCTTCCTTTTGAAGATCCATTTGCAGCCTACGGGTTTTACCCCTTCTGGAGCAACGTCCAAAGTCCATACTTTGTTGGTGTACATGGACTCTATTTCGGTCCGCATTGCATCCAGCCATTTTACCGAGTCAGCGCTCTGAATGGCCTGCTGGAAGCTAGTCGGCTCATCATTATCAATGATGCAATCCTCTCTATCCCCATCTATGAGAAAACCTTAGTATCTCTCGGGCGGATGAGACTGCCTACTACTCCTGCGGAGCGGTGCAGGAATGTCCTGTTCTTTCGAACCTTCTGGTTCTTCTAAGCTTTCAGTAATAGCTTGTGGTTCTGGAATTTCTTCCAGTTCTATTGCGCTCCCACTTATCTGATTTTCCAAAAATTCAGTTTCCAAGAAGTAGGCATGACGAGAAACAAAAAACCTTTTGTTCCTATGCGTAATAGAAGAAATATCCCTTGGAGTTCTTTGGATATCCCACAAACTTGCACTGTACTGAATGTGCCTCGAATTTGTCCGCATGCTGCTTTTTGACAAAAGCTGGACATCCCCATGTCTTAATGTGCTTAAGATAGGGTTTCTTTCCACTCCACATCTGATATGGTGTGGTAGGCACTGTCTTAGTTGGAACTCGGTTCAAAAGGTATGCAGCTGATTCTAGTGCATATCCCCAGAATGATCGTGGCAACTCAGCGTTACTCATCATGGAACGTACCATATCTAATAAGGTTCGGTTCCATCTCTCCGATACACCATTATATTGTGGGGTGTATGGAGGAGTAAGTTGAGAGAGAATTCCATTCTCTTTTAAGTAACCCAGGAACTCAGCACTCAAGTATTCACCACCTCGATCAGATCTCAGTGTCTTGATACTTTTGCCTGTTTGTTTTTCTACTTCATTCTTGTATTCCTGGAATTTTTCAAAGGCTTCTGATTTATGCTTCATTAAGAAGACATATCCGTACCTTGAAAAATCATCCGTGAAAGTAATGAAGTAAGAATAACCACTTCGCGCATGTGTAGACATTGGACCGCATACATCGCTGTGTACGAGTCCCGAGAGCTCGCTCGCTCTTACTCCGTGTCCAGTGAACGGAGTCTTTATCATCTTTCCTTTGAGACATGATTGACAAGTTGCATATGATTGATATTCGAACGGATCCAAATATCCTTCTTTATGCAACTTAGTTAACCATGTCTCATTGATGTGACCCAGTCTACAATGCCATAAGAAAGCATGATTTATTTCTGGAGACTTTTTTTTGTGTGTATTCTGGACATTGAAAATCTGTGGTTGGTTCAAAACGTATATACCGTTGCTTAATGTACCCGATCCAATCAGAACATGATTAAGGTGAATGTTTACAACATCGCTTACAAATGCAAAATCATAACCTTCTTTAGAAATTAAAGATACAGATATAATATTACAAGTCGCACTGGGTACAAAATAACAGTCACGCAAAACCAAAACATGTCCATCTGACAATCCCAAGTGATAGTCTCCCACGGACTCAGCATCCATGCCAGCTCCGTTTGCAACTCTGAGGGTCATATCACCTGCCTTCAAAACCCTACACTTTCTCAGTGCCTGCAAAGAATTACAGATATGAGATCCTGATCCGGTATCCAATACCCAGGAAGTAGAGTTTACTGATAGACAGTTTTCAATAACATACACACCTGAAGCCGAAGCCACAACTTGCTTCGGGTCCTGGTTCTTGGCCTTCCAAGCCCTGCAATCTTTCTTCCAGTGTCCTTTCTTATGACAATAAAAGCACTCTTCCTTCCCCACAAGCTGTCCTACTACCTTTGCTACCTTTGCCTTTCCCTTGGCTTCCACTTTACTAACACCGCCCCTTGGTTTGGTGGGGGTCTTCTTCTTCTTTCCCTTGGGTTTTGCCTTAGACCTAGAAGAGGAAGGTCCTCCAACAGACAAAGTTGATGTTTCCCTTACTTTCTGTAAGGTGACCTCTGTACTCCTCAACATGTTGAGGAGTTCCGGAAGTTCAACTTCTTTTCCTTGCATGTTGAAGTTCAGGATAAACTGGGCGTAAGTGGAAGGAAGGGACTGGAGAATCAAGTCAGTGTAGAGCTCGTTCTCTAACGTGGTGCCGAGGTCCGCGAGCTCTTCAATGTAGCCAATCATCTTAAGCACGTGTTCCGCTACAGATGATCCGACGGCCAATCTTGCCGAAAATAACTTTTTCGAGACTTTGTATCTGGCGATACGGGATTGTTCTCAATATAGATCCTTTGTGTGGAGAAATATAGATTCAAGATCCATATCCTCGTGCCTCCTCTGATGTTCATTGACCATAGAGGCAAGCACGAGGCACTTGGCCTTCGCGCAATCAATCTCCCAGGTCTTACGGATTTCCTTATCCGCGACGCTGAATTGAGGACCTGGGACAGGGGGAGCTTTGGTGGTAAGGAGATACCCCAACTTGTCATAAGTGATTGCCATTTTGACATTCCTGAGCCAATCTTTGTAGTTTGGCCCTGTCAGTATGTTTTTATCTAGTAGTAACTTAAGTCCGGTCATGATGTTTGGTCGCTGCAATTAGGGGAGAGAGAAGAAACACTTTAGTATGATGCTCTTGCAAGTTTAGAGTGGTTTTTAGTTTGTCTAAACAGGATGGCTCCCACTGTTTCTCGAATCCTTCCTCAAACCAAAAAAGAAGAATTAGTCGGGATCAATCTCACCGTACAATACTTGCTTAACCGTTCAGCCAGGCCAGTGTTGGTACTTCGAGAGAGATTTTCCAACGCTTTCGTGAAGTTCCTTAATTAAATAACCTCTTTTCCCTGTGGGCGTAGCCCCGCTAACACCTTTCTAGACACCTACTTAGTTTATAGCATTGATCGTTAAGTGAGAAAGTTCCCGAGAAGTAGCATATACTCACAGTAGGATCGGGATCCAAATATCATCGTGTGATAAAACTGAAGTAATCCTACCAGAATCAACACACTCCAAATGGTATGCAGCACTAGAAAGTTTCAGTTTCTTTAGAAACTCCTAATGTGGTTTTTTGCCCCATGCTCTTATGACCTTGACTTTAGCCAACAAATCATAAGTCGCATGTCAAGTTCTACCCATCATTTTCCAGGTTAATTTGAACCCACCCGTGCCTACCCTTGACTTTGGACAACAAGGCAGTACGACTGTCCCAAACCAACGCATTTATCTATGCTACATATGAATATCCAATAGCTGCCAATCACTATGCCTTGACTTTGGCCAACAAACACAGCTTGAATACTATTGATTATCCATATGAAATGACGGAGGGCTACGAATGGTTTTGGCGAAACGTTGAACGTAGTGAACTTGATATAATCGAAGGAACGTGATAGCTTTTAAAAGGAATAGTTCAAGCTCCGCGTTTTAAAAGTTTTCTGTTTTGAAAAGAATCCGAGTGGTTTTGAAATTGTTCCAACGACTTAACTTTGGTTTATTTTCTTGCATTAATTTAATGCGTCCCATCAATTAATCCTACCATTGCAGAAAACAACATACGCTTATGCCATCCGCATTCACCACGGGGCCCCGTCATCACCCGTTAGGTTACTTAACTAACGACAAAGCGGGGGCTGGACTAGCGCGGATGCAAAACATAAGCAACGCCTACTAGATATCATATATAGATATATACATTCGTCGGATGCAATGATAGCCATTCCAGATCACAGATGAACACATTGGATATGCTAAGAATCCGCGTTTCGTTCGAGCCTGCAACGAAAGACGGATTACACGGTCGCGATGAATAGCCAAAACCCCACCCTAGACCCCTACGGGTGCGGCAAACTACCCGCCAAGTATCCGAAGTGAAGCAACCTCCCTCAACAACGTGAGTAGGCCACTCGGCACTTCGAGGTACCCGGTAGTTTGTGCACCTCACCTTGGGTCTATCCTAGGAGCAAAAACAGGAAAAGAAATAATATACAATGGCGGCTACAACCTCATCCCTGATGTACGGCCATACAAATAATATTACATCAATTTACATATTACATCAAATGAAAGAGAAAGAAAACTATCATCTCACAACCCCCGGCTATTCATCCGCGACAATCCAACGAGTTCATATACACAATCCAACAAAATTACAGATCACAGATATGCACAACCCCCACTAATCGACGTATAGCGATCAGTCGACGTTCAGTGCATATATCACATCACAGAAATAACAAATTAGCAAAAGTCTGTAGAACTTCGATCAAAACACCAATTTGTAACTACCCCAAAGACAACTTCGTTCTCTGGAAATTCTGGGCAGAAACAAAATACTTTAAAAATCCCAAAACAGTACACTGAACAAATTGCAGCAAACCCGAGTCGCGACCGAGTCAACTCAGCCGCGGATCCGCGGCGAAACTCATGGTTTTGCCGCGCTTCCGCGGCGCGTTGACCGAGCCATGGGCTTGGTTTTTCTGCATGTTCTTAAAAAACCCTGCACCGATTTTTAAGATATGTGGAATTATTTTTAGAGCAGTTTTAAAAATCGGCAGAAACTTGAGGATTTTAACGTGTTTTTCGATTTTTTCTCGGATCGAAATTCTAAATACTTTGCTAACATGCTAGTTGTTGTTTAGCTAGGCTCTGATACCAGTGTAAGTCCACGTTACCCACCCCGGTTCTTACAGGGAGGCGGAATAGGTAAAAACGATTTTTGATACTAGGTAACATGGACTAGAAAAGAGGATCTTTGCTAAACAAAAACCTAGCAAACTAACTATAAGTTTTCCTACTCGGTTAGAAAGTTATACCTAAGTCTTGAACTCCTTCTCTTCTTGCTTCTTGGAGTGGTTTGAACGGCTCCTCCTCGTAGTCTTCTCTTTGTCGAAGAAGGATCCACCCGAAGACCTCTACCTTGAGTTCCTACCTCAACCTAGAGGTAACTAAAGTGCTTGGCTTGCTAAACCTAGAACTCTAGAATGAGTAGAGTGAAGTTTTGAAGGTTTTATCTCAAGAGCTCATGGTTCTCAACACATGAGAGATGAGAGCTTTGAGAGAGAGGAAGAGGATGAGCTAAAACTATGAGAGAGAAAGTGCAAAAAAAGAATGAGGATATTTTTCAACCATGCTCTCATATTAGGAATTATGATAATAATAATAATAATTAAGAAATTGTGATGGTTAGTTTATGAATGACCATTATCATTTCATTATTTAATGCTTTTGCAAGAAACAAGAAGCATCTTTGAAATGAAATGATGATGGTCAACTAGTCAACAATGGTCAACCGGTCAACAAAGTCAACAAGTAAACAAAAGTCAAATGTTCAACTCAACCATGGCACAATTATCCTTAATTAATATTATTAATCATATTTCTCATTCTCATTAGGGTTTAGAAAAAGTCAACGGTCAACAATCCTAATGAGAATCCTCTGCCTCTGCCTCTATCAACTGTGCATACACACCCGCATCCGTGTTCCGAGGAACACGAATACAATGAGATAAAACCAATCCCAAAACATATACTAGGATCTGGCTTAAACCAAAGCCCGCTAGTAATAACTGCCCGGACACCAAACATGCACAAGTGCGCGGATGTGAACGAACCCCGTCGCAAAACCATGCGACCTCTACTCTGTTTTGCCCAAAGGCGAATAGCCCTCTGTGTGGGACTCTAAAGACTCGACACTACGCTGGTAGTGGGTTTAACCACAGGCCGCAAGCGGTAGTAGCTGTACGTAACGGTCCCCAGGTAGATGCCGATAAGAAGACTGATGAGGTGAACCCATCCGAACTCCTACTGAGCCTGAATGTGACAATCTCCGTATAGTCCGGTCTGTTCATCTGAGAGTATCGCATGGCGGGCCTAGGGGGTGGTAAACGTCAGTCCCCTAATAGCGGTACAAGTCATGTCAGAGTGTAGCCCAGAACACCCTGAGATAACACTGGAAACGCTACCAGTATATCTCGCTTGCCCTGGCCAGAGACTTTGTGTAATGGCTCTCCTAGACAAAGCGCGATATCAACCCCCAATACCGGGAGAGACGAATCCTGTCTAACCGTCACTGCCTCCAAGTGCTTCGGGACTGCACCCAACTGCTACCTGTTTGCACGACTCATTTGAGCCGTGGTAGGGTAGCAATCTAAGAACAGTGGGAACACACTCGAGACGAAGTGACAGTGTCAAGTCAGCGGACTAAGCTGTACTCATATCACCTGGGAACTGATAACTGACGATGGGTATATTACCAACCAACAGTTCCCGAAGAGTCATGTCTAGTGTACTCGTAACCTAACGAGCACCCACATACTATCTCAAGTACGACGTACTAATGGCTGTGGGACAGACCATCTCCCCTGCTGGGATAAGAAGCGCATACGCTAGTCTACTCCGGAGTATCGATGCCCCGTCTCGATAATCCAACGACTAGGGACCTGTATAAGGATGTGCTTGTAGATTACCCAGCCCCCACTAGTGTGACTGCTATCACAACGCTAGTAATCAAGCAAAGATCCTAAGGGCTCCACTAATGTGTATAAGCGATATGCTAAAAGAAACACATGCACACATTAAAGTAGAAACAAACCAAGTAGCATACTACCATTTCGAGCAAGATTGTCTATACAACTATGAATATCCCAAGCTTCCATCAAGTAATATACAAACTAGTATGATATAGTAATGGCCTCTAGGGCATATACACTAACAGACTCCATGCAGTCGTACAATCTCGTCGATGTATATCTGGGCATACTGAGCAAATCCGAAAGTCGTCTTCACCGGCAGGAAGTGAGCCGCTTTCGTCAAACGATCCATGATCACCCAAATGGAGTCATACCCTCGCCTAGTCCCGGGTAGACCCATAATGAAATCCATCGAAATCTGATCCCATTTCCACTCCGGAATGGTTAACGGCTGTAGCTCTCCCGCTGGCCTCTGGTGCTCGGCCTTGACTTGCTGACAAGTCAGGCACCTCGACACGAAGTCTGTGACATCTCTTTTCATTCCGTCCCACCAGTAAACATCTCTCATATCATGGTATATCTTGGTGGAACCCGGATGAACACTATACACCGATCGATGTGCTTCCTCAAGAATCTCACGCCGTAGTCCCTCAGCATCTGGTACGCACAGTCTAGTCCCAAATTGCAGTATCCCCTGATCATCGATCACGAACTCGGAAAATCTGCCATGTCCAATCTGTGCCATGATCTCTGAGCAATGGTCATCACTGTACTGTGCCTCATGTATACGGTCAAGCAACTGTGGGCGTGCAAGAACATGTGCAAGCTGTCCCCCGATCGGCATGAACTCGAACTGCACTCGACTGTCGCATAAAATCTGTCAATCTACCGATGACTGCCTCTTCACTGCGCTCAAACAAGATAGACTACCCCCGGGCCTCCTGCTCAAAGAATCCGCCACTACATTAGCCTTGCCCGGGTGATACAAGATCTAGCAATCGTAGTCCTTTACTAGTTCCATCCAACGGCGCTATCTGATATTCAGGTCTCGCTGCTGAAATATATACTTTAAGCTCTTGTGATCAGTGAATATCTGGCACGACTCACCGTATAGGTAATGTCGCCAGATCTTGAGTGCAAAGACCACTGCAGCCATCTCCAAATCGTGAGTGGGGTAGTTCTGTTCATGTTTCTTCAACTGCCGTGAAGCATACGCGATCACCCTGTCATGCTGCATCAATACGCACCCTAGCTCCACTCTGTAGGGTTGCTAGGCACGCGCACAAGGGTCTACGAGGCATCAACCATGCCCGATTAAAAATATAGCCGTGCCGAACAACCCGAATCCAGATCTTTAAACTAGGGTTTGGGAGAAAACTTGCATGTTAAACACTTTAACACTAAGTGAAAGGGATTACAACCTTTGTGGATCCTGTCCTTCACTTCTTAAGCTCCATGTTGAGGTCCCTTCGCTGCGGTCATCGTGTTCTGGACTCTCGAGAGGCTTCACGAAGAGAATGATGCAACCTTTGCTTCCGATCTTCGATACTAAGATGATCTACCTTGAAGTTTCGTTAACACAAGCTAACACTCATAATATGAAGTGAACACCCTCATCTAAATGGCAAGGATAGATGAGGATGATGAAGTAGGATTTTTTCTCTCATTTATAATCTTTTTCTCACTCATTTTCATCACAAAAGAAAGCTTTTTCATAAAGAAGCTCAAGCAAGAAGAAGAACAATGAAGATGATAACTTAATCCTTTTGTGATGAACAATGAATTATTGTAGTGGTTACAAATCTAACCAAGGGTTAAGCATGAAAGAGTTAACCCTTGTAGAGAGTTAACTAGAGTTAATGGTTTGGATTGGATTAACATAATATCTCACAAAAAATATCAAGCAACCACAAAGTCAAGGCTTCATGAAGCTTCATGGAAGCTTCATGCAAAAGCTAACCCTAATCCAAACCCTAACCAAGTTTAAACCCTAAACCATTGTTAAATTTGTAACCCTAACATGTTACAATATTATATATCACATATACAATATATTTTGTAACAATAGAAAATAATACAATTAACATATATCGCATATATATCAATGTATTATCCCGTGAGAAAATGAATCTTTTAGTGAGCTAATATTAGTTAATGTAATTTAATATATCATATATATTATTATACATTAAATTATCAAATCAACACTTGATCCGACAATCCGGCTATTTCACAAATAACCGACTAATACGATGACCAGGCATATCACATATACCCGGCCGATATCTCATATCGCGAGAATCCAATACGGTATCACATACCGCATTATCCTTGGTCCCGTACATATCACATATGTGTCCCTACTCCGTTTTGCCTGAGCTAAGAAACCTCTGTGTAGGACTCTAAAGAATCGTCAATACGCCGGCAGTAGGTGATGATCATATCAAACACCCACAAGCTGCAAGCGGTCAGCTATACGTAACAGCCACCCAGGTATCGAGCGCTCAGAAGATCAACAAGCAAGCCTGTACATTCTCCTGTGAATCCAATCAGTAACACTCCCGTACAGTCCGGTCTCGTCGTTTGATATGTCGCATATCTCTCCTAGGGGTGGTAAACATCAGACCCCAGTAGCTCGATAAGTCGTGTCGATATGAGGTCTATAACAGTTCGAGAAACTACTGATAATACTTACCAGTAAATCTCAGCAACCCTGGCCAGGGATTTCCGGTTATAGCCAATCGAACACAGCGCAACATCAACTCCCTATACCGGGAGAGACGAATCCCCTCCTATCGCTCATTGCCTCCATGTGATTCGGGACTGTACCCAAAAGCCACCTTTTTGCACGCCCTCTTGGACGTGGTATGATGGAAATCAAAGCACAGTGGGAATCACACAAGACTCTATGACGATCTCGGGTCAACAGACTAAGCTGTACCAGTGTCACCAGAGAACTGCCATCTGACGTAAGGTATAATACCATCTGGGAGTTCTCGGCGAGTCCGTCCAGTGTACCCAGTCTCCACTGAGCACCCGTACACCATCCTTGATGTCAAACACCGATGGATATGGGATCATCCATCGCCCATCATATAGGTCAAGATGCGTATACGCTAGTCTACTCTGGTGTATCGATGCCCTGTCTCGATACACCCTCGACTAGGAATAGTTATAGGAAGTACTCGTCGACTACCGTGGCCCCACTAGTATGATCTCATCATAGTCCCAGTAGTCGAGTACATATCCTAAGGGCTTTATCAACATGTAACATAGAGGCAATCAGAGTACATGTTAAGATAAAGTACAACCAGATAGCATACTATCATGTCGAGCAAGAAAGTCCTCCTTATATATGTCCTAGCATCCACTACAATATACATCGTATGTACAGTAATGGCCTCTAGGGCATACATATAACTAACACACTCGAGAAGCGTCATAATAGACCACAAATCCGCCCGATCCTGAAGGCAATGATAACACCGGCGCCGTAGTCAAACAAGTCCGTTGCTGCTGAAAGCTATGCTCGCACTCCTCCGTCCAATCGAAAGGAACTCCCTTCCGGGTCAACCCAGTCAAAGGTGCGGCAATACGGGAGAAGTCCTGTACAAATCGCCTGTAGTAGCCGGCCAGTCCTAGAAAACTGCGGATCTCAGTAACTGATGTCGGTCTGGGCCAACGCTGGACGGCCTCGATCTTCCTCGGGTCTGCACATATACCGTCTCGTGTAATCACGTGACCCAAGAAGTCTACGTTGTCAAGCCAGAATGCGCACTTGGAGAATTTTGCGAAAAGATGCTGCTCGCTCAAAGTCCGCAGTGTGATCCGCAGGTGCTTCTCGTGCTCCTCTCGGCTCCGGAAATACACCAAAATATCATCAATGAATACGATGATGAACAAATCAAGATACGGCCTGAAAATACGGCTCATCAAGTCCATAAATGCTGCTGGGACGTTGGTGAGTCCGAACGATATCACCAAAAACTCATAATGGTCGTAGCGCGTGCAGAAAGCTGTCCTCGATATATCCTCCTGTCGAACCCGCTGTTGGGGTAAAAATTTACACCCCGGTTGACCAAGTCAAAATCAAAGTCAACCCCAAGCCAAGTGGGCCCAAGCCCAGATCAAGTGGGCCCATACCCGGATCGAGTCCGAACATGAAGCGGCCGGCCTCCCCCCATGCCAAGATAAAAAAAATTATAATAAATAATTTTATTGTATTTCTCTTATTTTATTTTTATGAATAAATGTAAGAAAAATGGGCATAAAGCCAAATTTTTGTAAAGCCCATGGCTTATGTGCAAAAAGAAATGGCACATGAGCTATGGGATAGGCAAAATGCCATTTTGAAAAGCCCAAAGGGCTATATGTAAAATGTATAGCCTATAAAGGCAAAGGTAATGAAATATCTCAACAACTTTTTCTCTCTCCAAAAAATTTTAGATCTGAGATCTTTATCCTCCCTCAAGGTTCTAAAACCTTCTCCTTTCTTTTGAATTAAATCAAGAGTTTTACTCTTCTTTTTTCAAAACTAAATAGTTTTTAACCACAAAACCCACAAAGGAGAACTTGGATCTACCATTAGATCTCAAAAAGAAGAGATTTTTAACATCTCACATCTCTTGATCTTCAAGATCCTGCCAACAAAGGAGGAAGAAGGAGACCCGTCTCCAGAAACCCCGCTTTGGGGATGAACTAGGGCTCAAGGGGAGAACCCCTTCATCAGCTTCAAAACATCTTAGGAGTTTAACTCCATTCTAAATCCTCTTTCGGGGATTTAAATCCCATTTCTGGGGCTAAAGATCCCCTCTTTCGCACCGGCGCCCGAGCGCCTCGCGCTCAAGCGCTCCGCGCCCACGTGCTGACACGTGGCGTGCTAGCGTTCGAGCGCCCAGCGCCCACGTGCCGACACGTGGCACGCTAGCGCTCGAGCGCCCAGTGCTCAAGCGCCCAGCGCCCACGTGCCGACACATGCCACGCTAGCACTCAAGCGCCAAGTACCCACGTACCGACACGTGGCACGCTAGCGCTCGAGCGCCTAGCGCTCAAGCGTCCAGCGCTCAAGCGCCAAGCGCCCACGTGCCGACACGTCGCATGCTAGCGCTCAAGCGCCTAGCGCTCAAGCGCCTAGCGCTCAAGCGCCAAGCGCCCACGTGCCGACACGTGGTGCACTAGCGCCTAAGCGCACAGCGCTCAAGGCGCTGGCCCCACGCGTCCTTTGGACGCTTTTTCCCTTTTTTATATATGTATACATGTAATATATACACGCACACTCCACAACACTGTCCCTCCCAAAAAAAAATTTGGGCCGGGGCGCTGCCCTGCACCCCGCAAGGGGGCTGCTAGCTCTCTTGACCCCCAGCCCGCTATCCGGGTAGCGAGCCCCCCGTAAAAACTCTGCGTGGCTCCCGATATATCCAAACCCCCCTCCAAAACAAAACACACGTACACTGCACATTGAGTTTGCATGACCAGTTTAACCCGTTAATCGGAGGTTCCCTCGCCCCAAAGGCGAGGGGTAATTAACGGCAGCTTAGTCCGCAGCTGCCGAAGATTCGGATCCCCACAATCAATAAACCCCCGCCTATCCTAGACAGGAGGAATCTGTGGTACGCCTGACAAGCGCGCGTGTATTCCCATCTCAATGGGGTGACGAAAACACCCTACAGATTCTGGAACGCCCGGTGGGACCCAATCTCTCCTCCCATATTTCGGGTTAAACGTTCATGCGAACTCAATCAATATACATGTCTATATTTGTACTAAAATATACTCTTTCATGCAGGCTTTCAAGCAATCAACTTTCAACGACAATGTCTCCCAAGAGGAATTCAGCTTCCAACGCGACCCCGATTCCGTACGTGGTCAAGATCAACGCTCGTGTGGTTCTCCCCGCAAGCCTCAGTCGACAGTGGGAGGAACTGCCCCGCCAGTTCGGTTCCGTCATCATCTACCCTGCCGGAAGCGCTCATCTGGCAGAAATCCGGACAAAGCAGGCAGCCAAGCCGGTCTCAAGGGGCAAGAGGCCGAATGTCGTGATCGCCAAGGCACCACAACCGAAACTTAAGGCGGTGTCTGAACGACTCTCTGGTGCTCCAGCTGGGGGCAAGACTTTCAGTACAAAAGGCGACGTCAAATGCTGCGGACGCGCTCAGGCGATGACTCCAGCATATGCACAATCGAGCGTATCTCCAAAATACTCCATCACCCGGTCTACGGCGTCTTCCCGAACAGCCAAAGTCTGCCAAGTGCTTAAAGCAGAAAAGTTGAGACAGAAGCGGCTCAGGTATCGAGCCAACAAGAGGACCAGGACCCCGGCTAGGTGGAATCTTGTGAGATTCTAAGAGCAGAGTCATCCTACGACGATGGCTGAATCGGCCGTAAAAATCAGCAATTCCTTCGAACCTCTGAGGTGGGTCCAGAAAAATTCCATGACCGCCAGAATCAAGAAGACAGCGGTCCGAACATCACTACAAAGAGACGTGCCCCGGCCTCAACAGGAAAGGTACGACGCTGTCTCTTCAAGAGTCTATCAGGCGCTCTGTGCCGTGCGAAAGCAGCGGGGCGAATCCAGAAAAGAAGCGCCACCACTATTCAAGAATCGGGTCAGGCCAGTCGCCTTCAATCGACTGCCCACTACCGAAACAGGGAGTTAAGACAGCGATCTGTGAAATTAGCCGCCGATAATAAAAAGATGGCTGGATATATTATCCATACGGTCTATATGGCGGGCGGGCGCCCCAGCGACAACCTTCGTAGCAAAAGCAAGGATGGGGCAACCACATCCCAAGTCCAATCTGGCTTGAATGTGGTTGTCGCTGCCCAAGAACGGCCGCCTCCGCTGGATGAAGAAAACCCTCTCGATGAGGACGATAGGCAGAAGGACCCTTCGGTCCAGGCAGAGTCAAGCTCGGACAGCGAGGAAGAGCTGACTTTCCGCCCCAGGACCGCGGAGCAAGAGCTGCTTTAAGAGCTTCGGAAACAGCTCAGGAGCAAAGATAAAGAGATGGCCAAGCTCTATTCGAAAATTGACGACCTAACAAACGTTGTGATGCAGCTTACGGCTCAAATTGCTCGAGCGCCTCCCAATCAAGCATAAGTCGCTACTAATCAGCCGGGTGATGACAATCCAAAGCAGCCAATGCCTGTACCTTTGGGTCCAAGACTGGTCGAGCCGCACGAAAGTCGGCCACATTCCGCTTCTGGGGACGTCTTGGCCTCAGATAGCACTATCCCGCTAACACAAGATCGGAAAATGGATTTGGTCACCAGCAAAGTTAAAACATTGGTGGCTGAAGATGAAGCTCAGAAAGAAATTAGCAGTAGTGGGCGGCCGTATCCCGCACAGTACGATCTGATCGAGTTCCCGAGCGGCTACGTCATTCCTAAGTTCGGAAGACTTGACGGAACGGGGAATGCAAATCAGCACGTCACCCACTTCAAAGCCTCGTGCGAAAATACAGGGGGCAACAACGCGCTCCTCCTTCGTCAGTTTGTCAACAGCCTGACCGGTGTCGCCTTCGACTGGTATGCGAGTATACCAGACGGGTCCGTCATTACCTTTGCCCAAATGGAGTCTCTGTTTCGGCAAAGGTTCATGAGTGTCAGTGATAAAATCTCCATTTCCGACCTTGTGAGGACCAAGCCGGGGAAGAATGAAAGCAACGCCGACTTTATCGCCCGATGGCGTAATCTCACGGTCAAGTGCGAACCGCTGCTGGAGCAGGACCAGTCCGTCAGACTTCTCATTGGGAACCTCAGCAATTGGATGGTCCCATTCTTGTGTACATCGGGCCTCAAGACATTTCAAGAGCTAACCAAGAAAGTAAAAATGCTAGAACGCTCGAAGCAAGGGTCTACCCTAGACTCTCAGAGAGACAAGACTTGGAAAAGCAAGCGGGATGACAACCGTAGAAGCGGGAGTTCCAGCAGTACCAATGTCTTCAATGTGTCCGACAATGAAGAAAAGCGAAGGGCGGGCGAATCTAAAACCAACCGGTCTCGAAAGCCAGTGCTAGGAGGAGAAGGGCCTTCCCTAGAGGAAAAAAAAGAACAAGGTTTACTCTTTCAGGAGGGACAAGGTCCGCAAGATATTTAAAGATGCCTTGAACAACGTTCTATAATTGCCGGAGTCGAAAAGACCTCAAGAAGCAAAAATGACCGACAATCCCCTGTATTGCCCATACCACCGAGTAGTGAGCCATGCGATCAAGGATTGCTATATCTTCAAAGACCGGGTCGAGAAGCAGTACAAGGCTGGAGAGATCTAGCTGTCCAAAAGTGTGTTGGTGAACAATCAAGTTGCAACCACCAACTTTATACAGACAGAAGCTAAAGCCTTCTGGGAGCAGACAGCCGAACCCGCTGCCCTGAGAAATGAGACCGACTCACCGTAGCCTTCTTGGAGTAAGTACATATCTAATAAGACGAAGAAGATGCTAAAGCTGCTTCAGAAAGAGCCCAGGACGGAATGGGAAGGACAGAAGAAGCCTACCATTCCAGCTGCCAATTCGGTCTAATCAGGCTCAAAATCCAAAAAGCTCAAGAAGAACAAAAGTGCAGCCCGTCGCAAAAAGGAGTCTGCAGGGAGATCGGTCATTCAAAAATATATTGATTCCCTCGAAAACTATGAATGGAAGGAAAGAACTCTAATTCAATTGAAAGAGTTCTTCTCTGTAGGAGCAGCTGAGATTTTGGAGGAGCTAGAAGAAGGCACCGATAAAGAGGTCCCTATAGTGACCTGCTACGCCATCCATCTTGGCAGTGACTCTGAGGAGGAGCTCTGTTTTCCCGAAGAAGACGAGGAGCTCGCCACAAAGGCCAACCAAATCCAGCTTAGAAGCGGCAGAGCTCTACCGCCAAATCAGGGCAATGCCCCAAAAGGGAAGGAAAAACAAGTCGCTAATGAAGAAGATGGCAGAGAACTTGCTCATGAAGATTCGAGTCCGTCCCTAGTAGACTATAATGTTTTGGCTCACCTCCGAAAGCTTCCGTCTCTCCTCAGCATCTACGATGCCTTGGTTCTATCTCAAGAGCTTAGAGATGTTCTCATTCATGCTCTATAAAACCCTGAGTGGTATCAGGCTCGCTTTGCGGAAATTAATATGAAAGAAGCTCAGTACACTTTGCAAGCCGCTGCAGTCACGTTTAAGGATGAAGACTTACTACTGGGAACGGCTGAGCATAATCGGCCGCTTTATGTGACCAGGTACAGCGACGGAGATCGGATTAATCGCATATTGATTGATCCGGGGTCCTCAGTGAACATCATGAACTTGCGGACACTGAAGAGTTTGTCAATGGACGTCCGACACCTGTCAAGGGAAAGGATTGTCATTCCTAAAGCCGTTCCACTCGTGCTTTTGTTAAGATCCTGAATTTTAGACTTTCTACACCAAAAATATTCTATTAAACGACTCGCCCTCTATAAGAAAGAAAGGATAGGAACGCATGTGTCCCGGCAAAAACAACAAGAGAGAAAACGTCTTACTCTACTCTATCTTCGTTAGTTGGTCTACTCACATCTGTTGTCCCCGGATAGGACGAGATTTGAAATGAGGGTGCCGAATTCGAACTGGCCTTCCTACTCTTCGCCTTCGGGAATGCTTTGATCACCGAACCGATCTGTTCTTGGTCTAGAAGCCTCGAAACCCTCGCAGCTCCCAGAGACCACGAGTCTCAACTTTCCGCTTGGGCCTCTCGCCGGAGAGTTCCTTCGCGTCACTCCCTTGATTGGCTTTTAGTCCTGTCTCGGTCGGTAGGCAAGTCAAGTTGGTAAGCCCAAAGTTCGTAAGGCAGTTCAGTGCAAGTGGCGGGGTATGATTCTCTCTTTCATGACAAAGTGCTTTGCGTATCCGGTAAGAATAATAAGAATCAAGGTCCAGGTTGGTTGGTGAGCCTAGTGATAGGAGACTATCTAGCTTGGTTCGGAGAGCACTTGTTGGGTTAAAGATTTGTTTTTTGCAAAATGTTACGGCCTAAATGCTGAACTATTGACCCTACTTGTTCGGATGGGTGTTCACCCCAAAGTGTTCCCGGACTGCATGCATACATCCGTAAGTAATTTAGTGCAACATGGCAAATTTCATTGAGAAGAATCAGCAAAGAAAAGAAAAAATGGTCTTAATTCATTTTTATTTGAGAGATTGTCCTCGGGCAGGCTTCAATCAAAACTGCCAGCAAGTTCTGGGGTTTATAGCTTTGCCGATCAAATTTGGGGATATGCAAACTGAAGCTAAGATATACATGATCGACGCTGACACGTCATATAAAATTCGCTTGGGACAGCCGTGGCTCCACAATTACGGCATCATCACGTCAACTCTCCATCAATGCATGAAGTATACTAAAGATGGCGAAGAAAGATGCATGGACGGAGACATCCAGCCGTTCGGTGTGCATGAAGTCCGATATGAGGATTCTCGGTAGTTTATGAAGCCCCAAAGTACTGAGCCACAGCTGACCAAAGACAGAACGGTCCCGAAACTCAAAGGAAAATCCGAGCCGGCTGTCGCTTTCAAAAGCAAAAAACCCCAAGTGCGTCCGCGTTTCGGCAGTGACGCTGATGAATCCGACGCTGGAAGTCCGTCCTTCCGTAAAACCCGCCCTCGTTTCGGTAGCGATACGGAAGAATCCGATACTGAAATCCCATCTAGCAGCAAAGTCCGCCCTCATCTTGGCAACGACACTGAAGAGTCGGAAGAAGAGGACCTGCCGTGCAACAGCTGTGCAGATTGGACCCCCATGCAGCAAGCGAAACTACGAGAGACCTTCGAAATTGCAAAAAGGTCCCTGGCCATCACAAGGGTGCCGGAACGGATGTGCAAAGAGCTCGACGCATTGTCAGTCCCTACCGTGGACCAGCTGAAAACTTTCTACGTTCCCGGGAGGAAAAATGGACAGAAGGGCATCCTGTTTATTGTGCACCCGGACGATCTTTCTGTCACATGCATTCCCTATGAGAGAGGCATAAGAGCCGTCCTCAATCCCAGATACTATACGCCCGAGATGCGGGAATAGTTCAAAAGGTGCGGATGCCGATTATATCAATCGGAGTCCGAAGCAAAGTTTTATGAAGGGCTATGGCATCCGCCTCAGGTCCGAACACTCATCGATGGACGAATCCCAGATAGACGGGGCATAAGTTTCATCCAGCCTGATTCTAAGGCATGCTACATGATCCTATTGGGGAAGCCAGCGAAGAGTCAAATGATGAAGACGAGCTAGCTGAGCCAGAAGAAGCTCCCCAAGAGCTCGAAGATGGCGGACAAGCAGCCTTCGATGAGCTAACTGAGATCGATTTAGGAACGCCTAATAATCCAAGGCCGACCTACATCATCTCACTCTTGTCAAAGGAAATAAAAGAACAGATAATTTCCCTGCTGCATGAGTTCGTCGACTGCTTCGCGTGGACATACAAAGAAATGCCTGGCCTTTCCCCTGAAGTGGCCGTGCATAAACTGGCTATATCTCCTGATGCTAAGCCAGTCAAACAAGCTCCTCGAAGAATGAGAAGGGAACTAGAAGAAAAGGTCATCGAGGAAACCAAGAAGCTCATCGATGCCGGTTTCGTCAGGGAAGAGAAATACGCGGATTAGATCGCATGCATAGTCCCAGTGAAGAAGAAAAATGGGTAGATTCGAGTTTGTGTCGATTTCAGGGACCTCAACAAGGCATGTCCTAAAGACGACTTCCCGCTACTGGTCATGGAAATAATGGTCGGTGACACCTCAAATTACGAGCTGTTCACCTTTATGGATGGCTCATCTGGGTATAATCAGATCAAGATGTCGCCTGAGGATAAGAAGCACACAGCATTTCGAACCCCGATCGGAATATACTACTACAAGGTGATGCCGTTCGGACTGAAGAATGCAGGTGCCACATATCAAAGGGCAATGACCAATATCTTTGATGACCTAATCCATAAAGTCGTCGAATGCTATGTTGACAATTTGGTCGTCAAGACTAAAGCCAAGGCCGACCATATCCAAGATTTTAGGACCGTTCTCACCAGACTGAGGGAATACGATCTGAAGATGAATCCTTTAAAGTGCGCTTTTTGTAAGTGCACGGCGGCGCCCCGGCCGTCAATCCGACGCCGGAATGCGGAAGCGGTGATAAACTTTAAATTTTGCGGACTTAGCAAACCGCCGCGCACTAAAACCCGGATCGAACCATTAACTAGTCCTAGCTATCTACAAGAAAGGGAATAGAGATATACCGACGATCCAAGTCCTCCGGTCTTCTCGTCATGGTCCCGATCTCCTGCGGAAAAGCCCCGTCTCCTCCTCGTCGCCGGAAGTGCACCACATCGCCTACTTTGTTTACGGGCTCCCACCTCAATGCCGAGGCAACTCGGGCACGAAGCCGGCTACTCGACGTGCCCAAGGTTTGCTGTAGAATGTGTAGTAGAGGATTGTGTCACATTTGGGGTTCATGGAGGTGCCTTTTGGTGGAGGGATGATACAAGGATTATGTGGAGGAACTTGTAGGCTTTTGGAGCATGAAATGAACAAGATTTCCACCCTCAAAAAAACTTGGACAGCCCTTCCAAGGGGAAGGCCGGCCATGACATAAAGAGAGGAGAGAATGAGAGTGTCATATCCAAGATAATGAGAGAGCCATCCCATAATACCAAAAGGGAGAGAGAGAGAAGACTATCATGCAAAAGGAAATGATCACCAAATCAAAACCCACACTCAACCACCTACCACCAACCTCATCATCAACAACCATGATGATATACAAAGTCAAGCAATCATGAGTTTATGAAGTCAAATGATGGGACAAGTATCATGACATGATAATATGCAAAGACCCCCTCCACAAATGCTTATTTGCAACAATGCAAATAAGCCCTCCTCCACCAATCTTCGGCCAATGAACGGAACAAAGGAAATTGGCCGAAACGGAAAGCAAACTGGCAACTCCAAAAACTGGTCCCGTAATAAATTACAGGAAAACCCCGATACTGTGCATACACACCCGCATTTGTATTCCGACCGAAATACAAATGCAATGAGACAAAATCTACACTGTACTATACTAGGATCCGGCTTATACCAAAACCGGCTAGTATTATCTGTTCGATCCTGATCCGTGCAATACCGCACGTATCTGATCAAACCCTGCCATATAACCATACGGCCTATAGTACAAACTGTCCGATCCTGATCCGTGCAATACCGCACGTATCTGATCGGACCTTGCCATATCTCCATACGGCCTCTACAACCTTTCGCCCGAAAGCTGAGTAACTGAATGTGGGGGACTCTAAAGACTCGTCAACACCTTGGTTGTGGATTTAACCACTAGCACGTCAGAGGTATAAGCCAATACGTAACGGGCTACCAGGTATTGACTAAAAAGGACGTCGATGAGCGAACTCATCCTGACACCCTACTGAGCCTGTCAGTGACAATATCCGTACAGTCCGGTCCGTTCGTCTATGAGCATCGCATGGCGGGCCTAGGAGGTTGGTAAAAGTCAGACCCCCAAAAGCGGTACAAGTCGTGTCGGAGTGTAGCCCAGAACACCCTGAGATACTACTGGAATACCTACCAGTAAATCTCCTTGCCTTGGCCAAGGACTTTGTGTAATGGCTCTCCTAGACACAGCACGACCTCACCCCCAATACCGGGAGAGACGAACCCCTGAAGATACGCTCACTGCCTCCATGTGGCTCGGGACTGTACCCAACTAAAACCTGTTTGCACGACTCCTTTGAGCCGTGGTAGGGTAGTAATCAAAGTACAGTGGGAACTCACACGAGACAAATGACAATCCCCAGGTCGATGAACTAACCTGCACACATGTCACCAGGGAACTGCCATCTGACGTCTGGTATATTACCAACTAGCATGTTCCCGGCGAGTCCTGTCCGGTGTACTCATAACCCAATGAGCACCTGTATACATCTTAGGTGATCCAACTGACACCAGTGGCTTGTGAGACCGGCCACCGCCCCTCGTCGGGGTCTCGACTGTATACACTAGTCTACTAATGGAGTATCGATGCCCAGTCTCGAAACTCCCACGACTAGGGACCTTTTAAGGATAAGCTTATAGACCCCCAGCTCCCACTTATATGATCGCCCTCATACTGCTGGTGGTCAAGCAAGAATCCTAGGGGCTCTATCAACGTGTAATAGCGACGTGTCAGGTCACCTAAAACAGTACACGATGATAAAGGTAAACCAGATAGCATACTATCATCTCGAGTAAGACTGTCCTACCGGGATAGGTCCTCCCTCAATCATTACAATCACGTACCTGTGACCTAATAATTGACTCTGAGGGCACTATCTCCAACACTTTTGGCGTGTCATCAGGAAAATTCCTAGGCTTCATAGTCCGGCATCGAGGGATCGAAGTTGACCCATCAAAGATAAAGGCCATCATGGAGATGCCCCCTCCGAAGAGTCTGACACAGCTAAGATATTTTCAAGGCAAGCTTGCTTATATACAGAGATTTATCTCAAATTTATCGGGAAGATGTAGGCTCTTATCAAAGCTCATGAAGAAAGGAGCTCCTTTTATCTGGGATGCCGAATGTCAAGCAGTGTTCGAAAGCATCAAACAGTACTTATTGCACCCTCCAGTGCTGGGCAC